>CM031602.1:40153642-40166142 GCA_018398815.1 Conus ventricosus | reverse complement strand
TGCTCGCCCAGCATTGCCCCTGATATGCTGTGAGTTCTTATGTGATCAAACGTATGGTCTGAATAGTTCAATCTTTAGTTGCAAAGTGAGACGACTGCAGGCGGAAATTAATTCATTCAACGCCTACCTTGCGCTGAAGAAAGCCAAGTGACAAATTCGTTCATTTTCTTTGTACTATTTGTTTGTGTCTTGCCTGAAGAAGATCTAAGAGGTCGAAACGCGCTGTTTTGTCTTGTGACTCGTTTGTCCACGTTACTCTTGGCGGTTCGCTTACATTTATTTAAGATTAGTTCAATCTTTAGTTTCTGTTCGTAACCTATGTTCAAGCAGATTGAGAGGATGCTTGCTTAGTATTTAGTATGTATTTTACCACAGCTTCATTGATCCTGCACAATAGTTTTCGTCATGGAAGCGAAGTCTCATTTCAGTTTTGGTGTATTTCGACAGAATGAATGATCTACGATTTAAACTCGGGCTCCATGTGTGGTAGCAGAAAAAAAAGTGTAACACGACTAATGACCACATTGTGTAGCGGAAAAAAATGTTTCAAATCTCTGACGTACTTTCATCGACTTCAAGTGGATAGGCCTAGCCTGTGTTACTTGTGAAAGGTTCGTCTTCTACTTTGTTGGATACCATCCCATTGTGGAATTCACTACAATGAATATGTTGACCCTCTCGCACAAAATGGGGTGAGAAACATTTGAATGCAGTTGAATTGCCTTGCAGTTTATCTTCAGCAGAAATGTGTAATATAATAGAAAATGAAACAATACATTTTTTTTTCTCTTCTGGGACAAAGTATTTTTCATTACTGAATGTCCATGTACAGTAGATCAATGTTACCTTGTCGTGCAGACTTTTGTTAAATGCCTTTGCGTCAAAGTACTTTAAAGACATGAAGTGAGCCTGCTCTGCAGAACTGAAAATTGAGCATGTACTGGTAAAATGTGCTTCAATGAAAACTTACCACCCCCGGAAGTCGAAGAATGTACCTTGCCTGTTTCTGATGTTAAGTTATTTTGGGATCAGTTTAATCTTTTCAACCTTTCAATATTGAGATTAGCTAGTTCACTTGTTATGTAGTCCTATTGCACGTTTCTTGTAACTCTCTCTCTCTCTCTCTCTCTCTCTCTCTCTCTCTCTCCTCTCTCTCTCTCTCTCTGTCTGTGTCTCTATTTTCCCCTTTAAAATTTTTTTGATGTTAAAAATTTAACAAAGTTTTGCTGTTTCTGATGCTAGAGTCTAGAATCATAAACACGATGAAAAGACTTTAAATAACATAACTAACTTGATATAGGCAGTGGCCTGTGTTAGTCTGCACTTGCGTTGTTTTTCTTTCTCCATCTCTTCACCTATCCTCCCCCCATCTTTTCCCGCATTATTCAGTCAGGTAGCTGTTCGATCATTTGCTTTGGTTAGTATTGATGTTACTGAAATGCTGGTTTTGATGCCGTCATAATTCTGGTTTCATAAATGTGTAGGTGCAGCATTTTACATTCACCTACTTTTTGTTACCTGTTTCTGCTTTCCACGATCATTTACTCTTTTTTTTTCTTTAAATCTACGTAAACACATACCCCGTCAAAAACAGACAAAAAAGCCATACCTTTCCGAATGTTTTCCAAGATTTTCTTATCACTTTTATACTTTTCTCATACTTTTCTTATAACTTTTCCTAACCGCCCCCTCAACCCCCATCCTATCTAGCCCTCCATTTGCCATCTCTATTCATATTTCTTTTTAAATAACTTTGTCCCTATACGAACACATGCAACCAAATCCAGAAAATGCAGTCCTGACTGAATGACACATAAAAAGACAGTCGGTAAAAGCAGTGCTGCAGTATGAACGACGCACTAGCACAAAAGGACCACGTGCGACCGGCTCCTACCCAGAACTCGGTCTACAATGGGCTCAGTTAGGAAGACTGGGACAATACAGTCGAGTTTCATCCACCTAATGGACGCGTCTCTGAGAATGTTGCTCAAGTTTTCTGACCAACTCTGCAGGTGTCTGTCTCTTTCTCTCGAGCCTGACCTACGCTGTAAGGTATTTTGAAAGAAGGCATAGAGTGTAGCTCTGTCAAGAAGTCTTAGACCAGGATGGAAACCCTCATCACCCTCATCATCATCGATCAACAACAACAACAAAAAAGTCTCAATTCTGTTACCCTTTATACCCTACTCTCATGACCACCTCAGATTTGATTTCTTCTCGGCCTCTATGCCCTAAGCGAGGTTCTGTCGGGGTCACCAGTATCAGTAAATTCGTGGGGACTGTCACTGGACAAACGTGGCAGCGCCCTACGGAGGCAGAGCTCACTCATGTTGCTGACTCCGCAACTAAACAATCAATGTTGTCAGACGGGAGCATCCTGCGTACGTTGGATCAGAACAGGCACCACTGAACACCACCGAAGTGACTCGGCAACAGTGCAGTGCCTTCTCTGGTGGGTTGCCTCACGACGACTCGACACTGACTGCTCCCTGTGGATTGCCGGTGCCGGCGCTGTGGCGGTGAACGGGGAGCTGGAAACAGCGGTGCCGGCGCATTGCCAGTGAACGTGCTCGATGAATGACAGCCACGGTAAAGATAATTAAAGAAATGCTGGGGGGAAAAGTGCTGAATAAACGGTACATGCTGTTAACGAAAGTACAGAATATATTTCTGACTGAAAGTGTTGTGTGTGGGTTTTTTTTCTAAGCAGAAAAAGTGCTGGCTGGAGACAGGGCCCTAAAAAGTAGAAAGAAAAACAGAACCTCGACTCGCTTTGGCTGAACAATTTAAACATTGCGCGTGCACGACCACTATTTAAACAGCGGTTTTTACAAAACGATCAATACGCACTCGTTTGATCGATGGGAGGAAGAGAGCGGTTTGCATTTTCAAATCAGCACCGATACAGCAGCTGAAGACTAGGTCATGAATGCTCTGGGTCTGCGGCCAAAGTGTTTACCTTGCAGCTTCACAACTCTGCTGTGTCTCGCGAGAGCAAACCCTGTGCCGGGTCTTCTGTCACGTTCTCTCTCCATCTATTCCCCTTTTTTGACATTTGTTGTAGGATTGCATGTGTACGTGCGTGCGTGCGTGGTGCGTGCGTGCGTGCGTCGCGCGCGCGCGCGCGGTGTGTGTGCGCGCGCACGCCCGTGTGTGTGTGTGTGTGTGTGTGTGTGTGTGTGTGTGTGTGGTGTGCTGTGTGTGCGTGCGTGTGTGTGTGTGTGCGTGTGTGTGTGCGTGTGTGTGTGTGTGTGTGTGTGTGTGTGTGTGTGTGTGTGTGTGTGTGTGTGTGTGCGTGTGTGTGTGTTTAAGATTGGGGACATCAAAATGAGCTTGACTTTGCGTGCGTTTTCCAATTGCGACTTTAGGCCTAGACCGAGCGTTTCCCTTTATCTCTTTCAATCCCCTTCCCCTCCACCACACAGCACTCCCTGTCTTCGTGTCTGTCTGTCCATTTCCAAAGAGTGGCGGGCGGATGTGTAGAAATCCATAAGCAGACTAAGATAACGCAGACTACTAATGTTTTCATTGATCACCGATGATGATGATGAGGGATGATAGATGATATGATGATGATGATGTTGATGATGATGACGATGATGGAGAGACACAGACAGAGAGAGAGAGAGAGAGAGAGAGAGAGAGAGAGAGAGAGAGAGAGAGACAG
This sequence comes from Conus ventricosus, assembly GCA_018398815.1. NCBI lineage: Eukaryota > Metazoa > Mollusca > Gastropoda > Neogastropoda > Conidae > Conus > Conus ventricosus. The sequence continues at coordinate 40,162,475 of CM031602.1, read as the reverse complement.
ACAGACAGACAGACAGACAGACAGACAGACAGACACACACACACACACACACACACACACACACACACACACACACACACACACACACGCACGCAGACAGAGAACAGAAAGTAAATGTGTGGGTGAGTACATTTTGGGCACACACATATATACTGTTCAAAAAAAGTTAAGGACCAACATTTCACTGACTTATAAAAAGAAAACTGGGAAGTGATCAATCTCCAAGTGTAACATGAATTTATTGAATATGTGAAAAGTGTGTAAAGACAATGACAAGTCCGAGAAATCAACAAACTGGAATCGAGCGCAGTACAAACACCCCCACCCCCAAATTTGAAAGTCACAGGAGGAGTGTTTGTTCAATGTCATGGTTAATAATGTGTGTGTCCCCCGTTACTGGCAAGGCATTCAAGGCAGCGTTGTCGCATGGAGTTCACCAGTGTGCGCAGAAAGGCCTGGGGGACAGCAGCCCATCCTGCTGGAGTGACTCAAACAGCTGACCCAGGTTAGCAGGAGGAGGACGATGCTGCTGCAGTCTCCGGCCCAGCTCATCCCAAAGATGTCAATGGGGTTCAGGTCTGGGCTGTTTGCGGGCCACTGCATTCTGTTGACACCAGCAGCTTGGAGAAACGTGTTTACTGCTCTGGTGCGATGGGGGCCGTACATTGTCGTCTTGAAAGACTGCCTGAGGTCCAAGCTGTTGAAGGGCTGGCAGCACCAGGGGTTGCAAAATCTCTGTTTGGTGCGAACACCATTCAAGTTCCCTGCCACACTGTAGAGAACCGTTCTGTAGCGTGTGCTTATGCCGCCCCAAATCATAACGGATCCCCCACCACAGCGGTTCCTGTCCAGGACAGCTTCTGCAAAACGCTCCCCATGGCGTCTCCAGACCCTGTTCCGTCTATCGGTGGGATCCAGGCAGAACCGCGACTCGTCTGTAAACATCACGTTAGCCCACTGTTCATGTGTACATCTCGCGTGCTGCGTGCAGCATACTCGGCGTGCTGCTCTGTGGGCATCAGTCAAACGAGGTCTTATGGCTGGTCGTCGAGCACGGAGGTTAACGGCGTGTAGGCGGTTTCGTATGGTCTGATCACGTGACAACAGTGTTTGTGGAATCTCTAAGGCGACGTCTGATGTTTGCACTTGCTGTTCTTTGTTGTGTGGCCTGCCTTTCGATGTATCGGTCCTCTCGTGGTGTTGTTATTCTGGGTCGACCAGAGCGTGGTCGTTCTTGCACTCTTCCTGTGTCTTGAAAGCGTTGTCTGAGTCTGATGACAACAGAGTGTGATACCCCAAGTCTCCGTGCCACTTCCCGGACTGCAACTCCTTCTTGGAGCCATCCTATTGCTCTTCCTCGATCCAGCTCGTTCAGTCTTCGACGTGGAGGCATGCTGTTGCATTGCATTTTTCGCCAGTACGTGGCTTTTAAAGACATTTGGTTGACCATACTTTATGACCTACAGCCTGATTTAGCTCGTGCTTCACATGATTTTGATTCAGCACATGCTCCTCGGATCCCAAACATCAGAAATTCACCCCAATTTGTTCAAAAAATGACAAGTCGCGACACGTGTTTTTCAAGGCACGTGAGAAATATGTGCCACACAATTGCAGTTGCCGCATTCACTATCAATTTGTGCGTATGGTTCAATTTGTTTGGACCACAAAGACGGTACAATTGAAATTTTGTGAATTTTCAAAAGTTTTTGTGCATTCTCAATGTTGGTCCTTATTTTCTGAGCAGTATATATACATTGATCTTCACCCTTAGTATGTGTACACACTCTATAGTATTCTTGCATGACCACACGTGCGCATGCGCGCCCTCTGCAAACACGGAGACCGAGGCCCGCATCCTATCGATCAAGGTCTAGCACCAATTAGCATGGTAAGGTCTGTGTGACTAGACCTCTCACGACCCGCGGAGAGGAGAGCCCTTCGCTATGAGTCATGGCTCTCACTGGACTCCTCCAGGTTTGCGCACAATTCCTTCACGCTCAGGAGATGAGTTCAGCCACCTACACTGTTTCCACCTTGCCTAACGTTTTGCAAGCTTTCCTGCGTTTCCCTACCCCGCTCTTTACTTTCTTGGCTCTCTTCCCCCCCCCACACTTTCTCCTGAATTTCCCTATCTTTACCTACCCCTCCCCTATGTTGTGTAATAGTTTCAATCTTTTCCTTACAGTTCCAATTTTTTCCAAACTGTCCTAATTTTTCATACGCTTTTCCTCTACCTTTTTTCACCTCAACTCCATAACCTCTTTCTATCTTTTTTCTTCTTTGAAAACATTGTCTTAATGGGGATGCCAGGGACTGTTGCATCATAACTAGCCTCCCCCTCCCTATCCCTATCCTCTGCAAGTTGTGTGCTAATACCTTCCGCGCTCCCTCACTTTCTCTTGACTCTGCTTTTTTTTCTTTTCTTCACTGTCGTCTACAGGTTTTTGCCCATGTGGGCCGTTGTTTTTGTTCTGTAACCCTTTTCACAATTTCTTTCCCGGTCACAATTTCTGACAAGCCATCTTTTTTGTTGCAATCCGGAGACCACTTTGTGAACGTTATAATATACATTACATTGTCCAGGACGGACACACTAGCTGCCTACATGGCTTTAAAAAAATATTTTCTGCAATATTTGATTGTTTTTCCATTGATGTTTTTTTTAACACCTTTTTAAAATCCTGGGAGCGATAAATAAAGCGGAATGGCTGATGCTGTCAGCGTGGCCTAGTTTTGTCTTCCTGAAGGACGTCAGTGGTTCAGCCCCCCATGCTGCTGATTGCTTTTGTTGTTTCCTTTTTTTTTTTAAAGGATGTGGCATTTTCTACTGGATATGACATTTCCTTCTGGGTGTGACGTTTTGTTGTGGGTGTGACCTTTCCTTGTGGGTGTGACCTTTCCTTGTGTGGTGTGACCTTTCCTTCTGGGTGTGACCTTTCCTTCTGGATATGACCTTTCCTTCTGGTGTGACCTTTCCTTCTGGATATGACCTTTCCTTCTGGGTGTGACCTTTCCTTCTGGATATGACCTTTCCTTCTGGGTGTGACCCTTCCTTCTGGTGTGACCTTTTCTGGATGTGACCTTTTATTCTGGGTGTGACCTTTTATTCTGGGTGTGACCTTTCCTACTGGGTGTGACCTTTTCTTTGGATATGGACTTTCCCTCTGAATATGACCTTTTGTTCTGGGTGTGACCTTTTGTTCTGGGTGTGACCTTTCTTCTGGTGTGACCTTTTATTCTGGGTGTGACCTTTTATTTCTGGTGTGACCTTTTTCTGGATGTGACCTTTTACTCTGGGTGTGACCTTTTCTCTGGATATGACCTTTCCTTCTGGGTGTGACCTTTTCTATTGGATGTGACCTTTCCTTCTGGTGTGACCTTTCTTCTGGGTGTGACCTTTCCTTCTGGGGTGTGTACCTTTTCTACTGGATATGACCTTTCCTTCTGGGTGTGACCTTTCCTTCTGGATGTGACCTTTTCTTCTGGATATGACCTTTTCTTCTGGGTGTGACCTTTCCTTCTGGATGGACCTTTCCTTCTGGTATGACCTTTCCTTCTGGGTGTGACCTTTCTTCTTCTTTCGTGACCTTTCCTTCTGGTGTGACCTTTCCTTCTGGGTAGTGACCTTTCTCTTCTGGGTGTGACTTTTCCTTCTGGGTGTGACCTTTCCTTCTGGATGTGACTTTTTTTGGATGTGATTTTTTTCAGGATATGACCTTTTCCCCTGGTCAATTTGACCTTCCTGAAAAGTCCCCATGTGGTCGGCTGTGCTAAGTGCTATGATAATGAAACTATAGAAGGTTTGACCTTTTCCAGCTTTCTTTCTCTTCTAACTTCTTCCTACTTTCATCTGTGTTTAGCAGTTGTTCCACTACCTGTATTGATTTAAAGCCCGTTTAAAACAACCCTAACATTCTCTACCAATTTCATTAAAACAGCACTTATCTACTCTACCATTTTCCTACCATTCCTAACGGCTTTCTGCCTTTCCCTACCTTCTCTCATATTTCTATTCCTCCTCTTTTATCTTTCCCTCGTTTTCCAACACCTAAGCAGACTCTGAAAAAAAACAACCCTTCGTAACCTGAAGCGGAAAGATAGCAGTTTTGGTGGAGTATACACAGCATTATATGTTGTTGGACACAACTACCAGATACCTGAACGGCCAGATGACGTACTCCCAGCCCCGAATTCTTCTGCAGAAAACCAAACCATCAACTGTCTGTCGTGCTGCAGTGATTAGCGTCTTGGACTGCGAGTTGTGAGGCTTTCGTTTGAGCCTAACTCATCAGGAGCATTCATTTGAGAGATTCTCCGGCTCTGGCTCTAGCTCTGTGTGTGTGTGGTATGGCCTGAAATGGGTAATCTGGAATCGCAAATTCGAGTTTAACTCGTTTCATGGATGCGACTCCGAAATTTATCGATCACAACAGCAGGTGTCTGTATCTCTCAGGCTTGCTGACTTCCGAATATGCAATCAAAGGAGGTGTAGAGTGCAGACGTGCCGTATGGTCCCAGATCAGTATGGGAGTCTCAAGCACCACATTCATCCCCAATGATTCTCCTTCAGAGTTTGAAATCCTGTGACCCTTCACGCCCTACTCCCTCGATGACTTCGGTTTTCATTTCACATTCATGCCTTCAGCGACTTCATGTCAACGTGGCCATCGTCAGCATGGCCATGGTGATAGGAACCGTCTTTGCACGTATGTGGTGGCTCCCTCCGGATGGGGCAATATTCTCCACTGGCTCTACAACTAAGCCAGTATTGTCATTCTTAAGGGGGTACGCGTGTGGGGGGTGGGGGTTAACGGGATATGTTAAATCAGAAGAGCCACAACTTAGTACCACCCCAATGATTCATCAGGAGCGCAGTATCTCCTCTGGCGAGTTGCCTCACGAAGACCTGAAGTCGACTGCCCCTTGTGAACCGGCAGTGAACCGGCGGACAGACTCAGGAATGGGCCGTGCATGGGAAAGCCGGGATGAGCGGTGTGAGAACAATGCCACTGAGAGGACGTGGAAGATGTGAGACAGCAATGAAAAAGAAATCAATCACATTGTCCCCTAAGCTGAAATATAACCCTTCACTGTCCACAGTGCTATGTCCAGGTCTCGAGGTGCCATGAAAACACAGATTACCGATCGCAACATGCCGTCACCGGCCCTCAGAGTTAACATTGTCCGACATGTTACAGCGTAGCATGTACCCACTCTTCATTCACTGCTGAAAGGCACGGCTATAGGTGTGTCGATCATTTTCTTTCACCAGGATGGGGATGACGTAACACATTTTGTGTGAAAGAGGTAAAACGGTTAAGGAAAGCTGCTGACGCGGATGGCAGAAAAAAACATGTTATAAAAGCAGGAAACTGATGCTGATGGAACGACATATGCAGTAAAAAGCAGGAAATGATGCTGATGGAACGACATATGCAGTAAAAAGCAGGAAATGATGCTGATGGAACGACATATGCAGTAAAAAGCAGGAAACTGATGCTGATGGAACGACAATCCAGTAAAAGCAGAAACGGTCATGCTGAGGAACGACATATGTAGTAAATGATAGGAAAAGAACATACGCACGAAGTAAAACAGGAAAAGTGCTGACTGAATGATACGACGTGATAATAGGAAAACGAATACGACGAAGTAAGTAACTAGAGGAAACAAGTGCTGACTGAATGATATACGTAGCGACTAGCAGGAAAACGAAGTGCTGACTGAATGATATACGTAGCGACTAGAAGGAAAACAAAGTGCTGAGTGAATGAATAACGTAGCGACCAGTAGAAAACGAAGTGCGATAGATAATAATACGTAGCGAAAAGTAAGAAAAACGAAGTGCTGACTCTGCGACACACGTAGTGAAAGAAAAAAAACCGAAAGGAAAAATTAACGCTGGCTGAATGACAATTGTATTACCAATCAACAAAAGAAAAAGAAAAAGAAAAAAGGATATGCATACCGCTGACTTAAATATTACAGGCATTTATGTTACATGATATGCTTTATATGTATTATAAATATTATATGTATTATAAGCGCGAAAAGTAGGAAATAGTAGTACTCAACTGAACGATAAATTAACTATTTCTTTTTCTCAGTTTTAAGCGGAAAAATGGCACTGGCTGAACGACTGGTATGGTAAAGTATAGAAAAAACAATACCAAAAAAAGCTACCTGAACTCGCCTCTGCTCAACGTTCGCGCGACCACAGTTTAAAGAGCGGTTTTAGACAACGATCGATACGCGCTGTTTGATCGATAGGGAGGAAGAGAGCGGGTTTTGCATTTTGAAATCGTCACCGGTCTAGCAGTGGAAGACTAGGTCACGGATGCTTAGGTTTCTGGCCCAAGTGTTTACCTTGCAGCCTCACAATACCGATGTGTCTCGCTAGAGCAAACACCTCCCCACGGGTCATCTTCACCGTTTTTTGTCTTGGTCTGTTTGTTTTTTTTATTTTCAAATCCCCCCCCCCCCCCCCCTCCCCCCCCCCCCCCCCCCCTTTTGACATTTGTGATAGGATTGAGTGCCATGGGATTTTTTTTCTCCAAAGAATCAGACATGACACGAGTTGGATTGGGAATTATTTCTGAGAGTGTTTTCCAGAATGTGATTGACTTGCCCCCCCCCCCCCCTCCTCCCTCTCCTCTTATCTCTCCCTCACTCCCTCCCTCTCTCTCTCTCTCTCTCTCTCTCTCTCTCTCTCTTTCTCTCTCCCTAGCTCACTTCTTTCTCTCACTCTTATTCTGTCTCCCACCCATCAACCTTACCCACACCCACCTATCTACTATCTGTTTCCATCTCTCTCTCTCTCTCTCTCTGTATCCCTGTCCTCTACTCACGTACCAGTTCACATCCACGTTGTCCAGTAAATGATCCCTATCTCTCTCTCTCTTTCTCTCACCCTTGTCTCCAACCCATCAACCCTACCCACACCAATTCATCTACTACCACCACCCCCTCTCCTCTGTCCACTAATCACCAGTTCACATCCACCCTCTGTCTAATAAATCATCTCGTTCTCTCTCAGTCTCTCTCTCTCTCTCTGTCACACACACACCAAAACACAACACACACACACACACAACACACACACACACACACACACACACACACACGCACGCACACACACACACGCACGCACACACACACACACACACACACATACACACACACACACAGACACACAACACACACGCACACACACAACACACACACACCACACACATACACACACACACACACACACACAACGCACACACGACACACACACACACAGACAACACACACACACACACACACTACACACACACACGACGACAACACGACGCACACACACACGCTCGCACACATGCACAGAGAATCGCAGGACAGACAGACAAGACAGCACAGACAGACCACAGACAGAAGCAAGCAGGTACAATGAGGTCCCAGACAAGACACATGCCTAAAGAAACGGACAGACATGGACACATGACACTCACCTTTCCAATGGTTTGAGGAGCGGAGTTTTCTCGGCTGAGGGCGTGGCCCTAGGAATCCAGTTATCGGGTTACCGCCCACCCCCTCGCCGCGCCAGTCCGCAGCGGGCCCTGCAACACACTACACTAAGAATCAACATGTTATCTCAACTATACCACTCGTATAATGCAAAGGGTGTATTCCTATCATCTACTAAACACATAAATGCACAAACACGCCCGCAAGCGCGCACACACACACACACACACACACCACACACACACACACACACGCACGCGCACGCGCACACACACACACACACACACACACACACACACACACACACACACACAAGGCAGCAGAGGAACCACCCTGGCAGAGTTCTGTTGGAAAATCTCCCTTCGTTGTTCTTACTCTCTCACTCTCTCTCTCTACGTATTTCATGCTCTTATGAAAAATTACATGTTGTGCCTTGCTCTCTCTCTCTCTCTCTCTCTCCCTCTCCCTCTGTGCGTGCGTGCGTGCGTGTATGTGTGTGTTCCAAATTCTGTACTTAGTCATATTCATTTTACTGTCTGTTTTTATACATGCTAATTCTTGTACGTTGTAGTACATTTCCATATGTTCCCCTAGCCCAACCCACCCCGAACCCCCACTCTCTCCTTCCTCTTCATTATTGTTATTTTCATTTTTATTTTCATTTTTTGTCTGTTTATTATTATCATTTTTTCCCCCCATTTCTCTTCTATTTTCATTTGATGTTCTACTATGATTGCATGACCGCTTTGTTTGCTTTCTTACATTATTTCATTTGACTGCATGTTGTAGTCCCTACTCAGGGCGAGGACTGGATGTAAAAAAGCGCGTCAGTGCTTATCTATTATCCTCGCAAATAAAGAATTGTGTCTTCTCTCTCTCTCTCTCTCTCTCTCTCTCTCTCTCTCTCTCTCTCTCTCTCTCTCTCTCTCTCACACACACACACACACACACACACACACACACGTTCACATCATCTCAGCTGTTAACAGAAACACATTTATTTCGCTGACTGTAAGCTCTCTCGCACTATGGTCTCATGTCTTAGCAAGCGTGATGTCGCCTGTAAGGACAAGTCCGCGCGCGAATGCAGCGACGCCTGGTTGCTAGAAACGCAACTCAACTGAAACTCAACGTACTGAAAATAAACTCATCAATCAGCTCCATTTTTCAGTGGGCAACCCTTGAATAAACACCAAGCAAACCAACGTCATTTTTTTTGGGGTTCCTGTTTGCATACCGTACTTTTTTAATTTGTTTACTTTCTCCTCTTTTCCCTTTTTTGTCGATAAAAAAGAATCTAACAGAAGAACATCCCATGACAGAT
>CM031602.1:40126142-40138642 GCA_018398815.1 Conus ventricosus | reverse complement strand
AGAGAGACAGACAGACAGACAGACCGACAGAGAGACAGACCGACCGACAGAGACAGACTGACAGAGAGAGAGAGACAAAGACAGTAAGAGAGAGAGAGAACAGAGAGTGGGGGAAACAGAGAGAGAGAGAGAGAGAGAGAGAGAGAGAGAACAGAGAGAGAGAGAGAGAGAGAGAACCAGAGACAGAGACAGACTGACAAAGACATAATAAGAGAAACAGAGGTGTGAAACAGAGAAACTGAACAAAATCAACAAATTCTATATCAATATCTTTTTATTCTGGAAAGATAAGCGGCTTATTTGCAAACACGTAACAGGCCTTAATTCCGTAGAAGTCACTAGCAATGTTTAGAACAGGGACCCTTTTTTTTTCATGCGTTCGCGTGTACCAAAGTCCGACTTGTAGAGTGAGTGAATATGAAACACAGAGAGAGGCGAGACAGACAGACAGAGACAGAGAGAGACAGAGACAAAGCCAGAGACCGACCGACCGACCGACAAACAGACAGGCAGAGACAGACAGGAGGGCACAGACAGTGATACAGAGAGACTGAGAGACCCGGAGAGGAGAAGGAGGAGGAGGAGGAGCAGGAGGAGACTGAGAGAAGGAATAAGGATGGGGACATAGTTACTGAAAGGAAATCTGCATCCACTCCGTGATATCTATAGTTGCGCGTTGTCTGTTGCACAGCAAAAACCTAACTATGAAGCCAGTAGATGCACAGAAATAGGCTTGTATAGTGAAATCACCACTTTCCCAACAAATATCCTCCACATTTTCTGAACGAACACGGAGCAAAAAGAGAAGTATATGAGCAGAAAGCCAGTGACAGTCACTATTTCGTCACCCCACCCTCAAAAATACCCTCACCGGGTCAGAGTCGGCTTCAGGATTAAGTCACTGGTCACACAGCTTAATGTCATGTTCGATCACGTTGTTTATAGCCCCGCCGACCATGAAAAGGCTGTAAAAAAATCAAACTCGCAACCATGTACAAATTGAACGGTCAGTTCCAACATCCATAACCAAGTCATGTCCGGAAACTAAACAAGCGACGGGGAGCAGATCACTGTCATGACATCATACTTCTTGGATTATATCACTGCGTGATATTGTCCTACCTGGAGCAGATCACTGCCATGACAATTGTCCTACCTGGAGCAGATCACTGTCATGACATTATACTTCTTGGATTATATCACTGACGTGATATTTGCCTACTGGGAGCGCAGATCATTGCCATGACATTGTTCTGCCTGGAGCAGATCACTGTCATGACATTATACTTCTTGGATTATATCACTGACGTGATATTGTCCTACCTGGAGCAGATCACTGCCATGACATTTATCTTACTGGAGCAATCACTGCATGACATTATCCTACCTGGAGCAGATCACTGCCATGACATTATCCCACTTGGGGCAGATCACTGCCAGGGAATGCTCCCTGGAGCAGATCACTGCCATGACATTTCCTCCTGGAGGATCACTCCATGACATTTCTTCCTGGAGCAGATCATGCCATAAACATTACCCTACCTGGAGCAGATCACTCCTTGACATTATCCTACCTGGAGCAGATCACTCTTGACATTATCTACTTGGAGCAAATCACTGCCATGACATTTCCCTGGAAGCAGATCAACGGGACCTAGGGACATTATCCTACCTGGGAGCAGATCACTCTCTTGACATTATCCTACCTGGGAGATCCTCCATGACATTATCCTACTGGAGAGATCACTGCATGACATTATCCTACTGGAGCAGATCATTTTGGACATTATCCTACCTGGAGCAGATCACTGCCATGACATTACCCTATGGTGCAGATCACTGCCATGACATTATCCTACTGGAGCAGATCACTGCATGACATCCTACCTGGAGCAGATCACTGCCATGACATTTTCTACTGGAGCAGATCACTCCTTGCATTATCCTACTGGAGCAGTCACTGCCATGACATTATCCTACTGGGGCAGATCACTCTGGACATTCCTACTGGGGCAGATCACTGCATGACATTATCCTATGGAGCAGATCACTGACATGACATCCTACCTGGAGCAGATCACGCCATGACATCCTCCCTGGAGCAGACACTCTCATGGCTTTTGTCCTTTTTGGATTTGATCACTGACGCGTTATCGCCCTTTCCTGAATCAGACCCACTGTCGTGACATGATTGTTTTCGGAAAAGATCATTGTCATGACATTGTTCCCTTGGATTAGATCATTGTTATGTCATCTCCTTTCTGGATCAATTCCTGTGATGTCACTGTCCTTTCTGGTCAGATCGCTTCATTGTCATTGTCCTTCCCAGGTGAGATCACTGCCATGATCTATGTCTTCCCCAGGTTACCTAACCTTCATAACTTTCACTTCCAGTATCAGATCACCTTCACACTTTCTCAGATCCCATCAGTCATAACATCGGGTCCGACTTTCCTCAGTCTGTCCCAACCCCTCCTGAACCAGGTCAGAATGATATGTAACGTCTAATTAAAAACAGTTAAATCCGGTACGACCGTGCTATGGTACCAGTTAAGACCCCCCCCCCCCTCCTCCCCAATTAAAGTCCGTTCCATTCAAAAACTGACTACCCGGAAAAAACCCCCTTGCATAGATGTTGATGAAAAGAAAAAACCCCAAATAAACAGTAAGCCCCAAAGAACTGTGCAAACCAAAAGTCTAATACAGAAAGTACGTGTGCCCATGGTTATCCTTTAGGTCCTTTCGGAGTGACACCAGTTTTCAAATTTCGCGGGTGTCTCCTGTCTAGCCGCCTGACACATATTATAGGGGTGTGGCCACCACCAATCTCCCTCTCAGTCTTCTCTGTATAAATGTTGTCCTCGCTCACTCCTGTGTCACTCTATGCAAATGCAATCACGGCTCACCGCTGGTTACCACCAGTCTGCAGCATCGATTGTCACGGTATACACTGTCTCCCTCTTTGTCTCTCCGTCTCCATCTCTGTCTGTATGTCAGAGAGACAGAGAGAGAGAGAGAGAGAGAGAGAGAGAGAGAGGAGAGAGAGAGAGAGACACACACCACACACAACACACACACACACACACACACACACACACACCACACAGACGGACAGAGAGCAGAGAGAGAGAGAAAGAGAGACAGAGAGAGACAGAGAAAGAGAGAGAAACAGACAGACGGACAGAGAGCAGACAGACAGAAACACGAAGAGAAGAGAGAGAGAGAGAGAGAGAGAGAAGAGAGAGAGAGAGAGAGAGAGAGAGAGAGAGAGAGAGAGAGAGAGAGAGAAGAGGCAGACAGACAGACAGACAGAGACAGAGACAGAGAGACTTTAATGCATGAAGTGAGTCGACTTTTTTAAGAAGAGAGAGAGAGAGAGAGAGAGAGAGAGAGAGAGAGAGAAGAGAAGAGACTTAAATGTATCATGTGAGTCGACTTTAAAAAAAAATAATCGAAATCAATAGTAAAACAACACTGAGAAATACATTCAGTGACGAAAATGAACAAAATGGTAAAACGCGTCTTTCGAAGCCAGGACAATGGTGCCAATTTCCCCACTGGCCTCCCAGTTCACCAGTTCCTGACATTTTTTCCACCCACAAGTAATCGCCGAGACTTCAACAAGTTTCTGTTAAAAACAAATATGTCAACTGTACCTAACCACAGAACCTGCTACAGGATCTAGACTATGTATTGCATTGGAATTTGGCCTTCAGATTGGCGACAGCACCATCCCTTGATACACACACAGCAGAACTGTTACGATGTACTTTCTTTCAAATGCACCTTTCTTGCTCGGTTTATCGTGACCTTTGCAACCGAAAATAAACTGAATCTTATCATCTGCAATGCACATAAAATCCGGAAAGTTCTTATTTCAATCGGGCATACACCTGAGAGAACACTTTCAAGTGAGAATATCCTCTTACATGAGCCAAATTCGGCCGTGTTTTTATTTTCCCTCTCTGAACGCCAGTATAAACGAGACCCGCTTTATGTTCTCTGTCTGAATGCTAGCATGAAACGAGAGAGAGAGAGAGAGAGAGAGAGAGAGAGAGAGAGAGAGAGAGAGAGAGAGAGAGAGAGAGAGAGAGAGAGAGAGAGAGAGAGACCGTAAGTAAAAGGAAACGACACATTATAGACAGAACATCTGCATCTAGCGCTCTAGTGTTTCTCGTAATTGTCAATTGTCTGTTATCTGAAGTTAAGCAAAGCTAAAATGAACACAAGAGACGAGCAGCCATAGGGAGTGAAATCCTTACTCTCTGAAAACACATCCTCAAAAAGTGATACCTGTGTGTAATTTGAACTTCAGCACAACCAACTAGACAGTTTCTTCCCAAGAGAAGGCTTCACCGGAGCCAGGGTCGGCCTAAAGACTTGTCACTGGCCACGCCGCTTCAAGTCACGTTGTTATAACCCAGCCGACCATAGAGGCCGAGCGTCAAAACCACAACCATATACAAACTGAGCGGCCGATTCCAAAAATCCTAAACCACGACGTGTTTGGAAACTCGAGGACCGACTTAATACAACGTTTATCACTGGATCAGTATTGTTTTTCCTGGAGCAGATCACTGTCATGACACTGTCCTACTGTCATAACATTATCCAATCTGGAGCAGATCAGTGTCATGACATTGTCCCACCTGTCATAACATTATCCAATCTGGAGCAGATCAGTGTCATGACATTGTCCCACCTGTCATAACAACCAATCTGGAGCAGATCAGTGTCATGACATTGGCCTACCTGTCATAACATTATCCAATCTGGAGCAGATCAGTGTCATGACATTGTCCCACCTGTCATAACATTATCCAATCTGGAGCAGATCAGTGTCATGACATGTCCATCTATCATAACATTATCCAATCTGAGCAGATCATGTCATGACATTGTCCACCTGTCAAACATTATCCAATCGGAGCAGATCAGTGTCATGACATTGGCCACCTGTCATAACATTATCCAATCTGGAGCAGATCAGTGTCATGACATTGGCCCACCTGTCATAACATTATCCAATCTGGAGCAGATCAGTGTCATGACATTGTTCTACTTGTCATAACATTATCCAATCTGGAGCAGATCAGTGTCATGACATTGTTCTACTTGTCATAACATTATCCAATCTGAGCAGATCAGTGTCATGATATTGGCCTACCTGAAACAGACATGTGTCAGGACACTGCCATCTCTGAACCAGATCAATGTCATGACATGTCCTACCGAAACAGACAAGTCAGGACACTGCCCTACCTGAGAGGTCACTGTCATGACACTGTCCTCCTGAAACAGACAAGTGCCACGACACTGTCCTATCTGAATCAGATCAGTGTCATGACGCTGCCCTGTCTGTCAAACATTATCCTACCTGGAGCAGATCACTGTCACAACATTGTCCTATCTGGATCAGATCACAGTCAATGACATTGTACCACCCGGGCCGACCATTTTGATGACGTCATCCCCCTGGATCAGATCATTGTCCTATTGTCCTACCTGAATCAGATCACTGTCATGAAAATGTTCTTCCTGGATCGCCGTCACGTAAGGTCCTACTTGGATCAGATAGCTGTCCTGGCACTTTCCATCCTGGATTAGATCTCTGTGATAACACTGTCCTTCATGGAGCACTTTACAGTCTGACACTGCCCTTCTTGGAACAGATCACCTACCACTGACATTGTACTTGTTAAGCAGATCATTATTGTATGATAACTGTCCTCCCTTGGGCAGATCACTGTCATGATCACTGACTTTCCTTGATCATCATCAGGTCACTGTCAAAACGTTACCCTTGCTGGATCAACTGGTGTCCCTGAACGGTCCCCACTGGAGATATCCAAGATTCAGTTCAACACACTGCTGAGTTCTGATCAAGGAGCCAGGGCAGTTCGCATACGTAGCACGAATCAATATCATGTGCACTATTGCCAATATCATTGTCCGAACACGTGGTTTGTCAAAACGAACGATAAACTGTGAACTCGTCGTTTTCACTGCAGACTTCTCCCTCTTGCTCTTCCACCATCTCTCACGCACTCTCTGTGTACTACGGCCTAAATGCTAGCGGTTCGGAAGAAGAAACTGCTGTCTGTGCGAGATGATTAAATGACACTACGGCGGGGAACAGGAGCAAGCTGTAAGACAGAGGTGCGGCAGTACTAATACAGACATTTGTGCCGTACACTTTGATAATCATACCGCTTACACTCGTAGGTATCAGGCAGTCAGTCACTGTCACATGCGAAGACGCTCGACGTGAAGTGCCTTTTGGTTACTGCAGTCGCAGCTTAGCTTATACACGCAGAATTCATTCTGTTCATCGCAGTACGTGGTTTGAACATGTAAATGCTTTGAATGATTCAATTCCCAATTGACTGAATCGACGTCAGTGTTGCGCCATTTTGCTGAGGAGTGAACCAGGTGCGCATGACTTAAACAGACGACTCTGATCTGTGAATTCTCTGCCCTCTCTAATGCAGACCGGCTTTAGCAAGAAAAGGTTTGGGCACATGACAGGGACAGGGCATCAAGCCTCTTCAGTTCCTGCGTGTAAACAATGAACCCAAGAGATGCCCAATGACTTCCATCACAAATGCACACCAAGCAAAAGATACCGGTTGGTTCTGGCTCAGTGTTAAACACAAAGCTTTTCCCACACAAACAGGGGAAAAAAAACTTTAAAACAAACTCGCAAAATCTATGACTGGTTTAGACATTCGTTTCTCAATTGCGTGCAAGTTCTGCAATGGACGAGTCACGCAGAAACAGAAAAACAGTATGCCGGTGACGACCATGCGACGGCTGTCTCCATCACAACAACAATAAAAACATCCGGGAGGAGAAAGCGGGAACGACGGGAACCGGCTTTCTCTCAGCGGCGGGAAATGACGTAGCGTGACTAGCCTCCAATGGCAGCGACTCCCCTGGCGGAGAGAAAGAAAACAGTCCTTTCTCTCAACTGATCGTTCAGTTCTAATCGCCTTTTCTCTCCGCCGACAGCACAAACACCACACAAATGAAAGAACCAATTACAAGACGTTACTTTTCATGCAGATGGAAAAAAAAGATAGCCGTGCACAATTAGAAATGATTTCTTTTCTTACCTTTAGCCCTTTAAAACATTCAACGTGTTCGTATCGAACAAGCGAGAAGCCGAAACAGAGATTCAATCATTGTCTGTTTTTGTTCCTATGTACCAATGTATGTGTCGGAATAAGGGGGTCGCCGGGTTATGTCCACTTCCTCATAACTGGTAACTGTCAAGAGCTCATTTCACCTGTTCATTTCCAAACGACAGCACCCCAGTGGCCATGGATCTGGCAGCTCAACAAAAACAACAGAAGTGTGGAGGCGACAGAGTGTTGTGACACTAGAAGGAGGTAAAGAATGGAGGAAAGAGAGAGAGAGAGAGAGAGAGAGAGAGAGAGAGAGAGAGAGAGAGAGAGAGAGAGATAGAGAGAGTTGTTCCTTTGGGGAAAGACAAGGTAAACGACTGAAGAAAAGAGAGAGGGGGGAGGGAGAGGGAGGGAGAGAGAGAGAGCGAGAGAGAGAGAGAGAGGGGGGGCAGAGACAGTGAGAAACAGAGAGAGAGAGGGGGGGGGGCAGAGACAGAGAAACAGAAAGAGAGAAAGAGAGGTGGGGGGGGGGGGGGTCGCAGAAGCTGGTGGGTGGGTGGGTGGAGCCGAGACGCCATTAAGCTGTCTGTCAGAGTCAGCCAAGCGGGTCGACGCACAGAGGCCTCTGGAGGTCTCCACAAAGATCAGCAAAACCTTCCCGCGTCTCCGGGTCCTTGCACAATGTGGTGCTCCTTCTGACGGATCGGTGGAGGGAAGGGGATGGGGAAAGTGGAGCAAGAGGGGAAGAAGGGACGAGGGAAGAGGATCAGGGGTGGAAATGGTGGGTAGTGGAGGGTGGGGTGGGGTGGGTGGGTCAGGGAACTATATTTGTGGACCTTCCCTTTTAAAAAGAGTTACGAAAATACCTCGACGCCTCGCCTCCCGTCCTGTCTCATAATCCCCTCTCTGTCCAAAAGAGACCAAGTGGCATTCCGGCAAAAAGACAGGGCTAGAGTGGGTAAGGAAGAGAGAAGGTGGGATGCAGGAGGATGAAAAGACAAGACAGAGAGAGAGAGAGAGAGAGAGAGAGAGAGAGGTTGATACAGGCCATTCAAAAACAATACTGGATAAAAATGAATCTTTTCAAACGTTTGCGTGTTGAGTTACCTTGTTCCTTCTGAACGTTGTTTTTTTTCCCCCTCTATATTCCAAATCACCGTAGAGTATTCATGCTTTCTCCCGGTTCTCCATTTTATATTTCAAATTTGAATCAAAGAACTACTTAAAAAGTGAATTGGTATACCCTTTGAACAACAACAGAAAAAGAAAACCTGAAAGTGTAATCCTCAGACCATCTTTTCACGAAGAACCGACACTAATTCAATCTCAAGACGATTCATAGTCACTTACTTCCTTTTAAAAAATGACGTCATTTCTTCTCATATGACGATTAATAATTCCTACTGCCCTTCTGACCTTTCTGTTCAGGATCAAGGGAAACAACGAAAAGAAAAGACAATGCCCCCCCCCCCCCCCCCCTTCTCTTCCTCCCCTGTAAAAAAAAAAAAAAAAAAAGCTTCTACTATTAAGATGAACATTTCTGACCTTTAGAAAGACGAAGCTTTTTTTCATCTGCTACTTTCAGACCTCATACTCACGGAAATGATTAAAAGTTATGCTTTCAAACGACGACGGTGCCTATGAAAATTAAATGTAGCGAGATCATGTCACACCAGGGAAGGCATTGTCCGTGTTCACAGTGGATCTCTTCAACAAGCCGATGAAGCCCGCGAATTATTGATGATGTTTCAGGTGTTGCCTTGAGCACAAGCAAAACGGGGGAATTTAGAAACTATGCACTACTTTCCGTTTGATTTTTTCTTCATAAATAAATTAATTTATGTAGTCAACTAGGTCTTCAAACGCCAAATGTTTACATTTACATGATTACCTAGATATAAAGCTGTACAGATATACAGAGGGTTTCATAAAAAATGCTTAATTTTTAACAGCTAATTGAATAATTGAACGAAAAAAAAATGAATACATTAATAATCTATGAATAAAAATGAATACATTAATAATCTGACAAATCTTTAAACGCAAACGTCCTCCATCCTTTTCGAACCACCATCAAAAACGCTTCCGAAAAACATTCTCGAAACTGAATTTGATGCACCCCAACAAACCAACACAAAAACGCTTTTGCAAATGAACAGTTCCCGACAGATCCAGTGAGCTATGGAGCTACCACCGCATTCCGTGTCTACTGATGCTATCTGCATTTCAGTTCTGTGCCTATTTGACAACGGCAGAAAACAAGAATGAGAACGGCCACTGTTTGATTCACATCTGAAGGAAAATCGTTTAGCAAACTAAATTACCAAGTCAAAAGCTGTATGTTTCCGAAGACATCCAAACAGAATCTATTATTTTCTGTGTCTAAATTGTATACATTAATGTTTTGTTTTTGTTTGTTTGCTTCAAATCCCTCAGCGCAGCCAAAGCGCTGTGACGCGAATCCTCGTTTTCGGTCTTGTTCCTATTTGGGTATTTGTTTTTTGCGTGTTTGTGTGGCTGTTTGTCAACAAGACTGGTCAACACTACTTGGTAAAATCGTGGCAAATTGTTGCAGTGCTTACAGGGTCAGCTTCACAACTAACGGTATGTTCATGTGTATTCGTGGAACATTGTCCTAACACCGAGAAGAGCCATTATTTCCAATTGTGTGGGGAACAGCTTTAAACACACAGACCTGCGTCACCAGGCAGGTGATTTTAGAGGCAAAAGTTAAAACATTCCAACACCGAACTCCTGAGGTCCGAGTTTGCCAAAGGCAAGAGGTTGCCATGCCAGATATGAGAGTATGGACCAGATGCTTCTGTGTTGTATGAAAGGATGCATTGTGAGTGTGTGTGTGTGTGTGTGTGTGTGTGTGTGTGTGTGTGTGTGTGTGTGTGGTGAGTGAGTGTGTGTGTGTGTGTGTGTGTGTGTGTGTGTGTGTGTGTGTGTGTGTGTGTGTGTGTGTGTGAGTGTGTGTGTGTGTGCGCGCGCGCGCGTTCGTGCGTACGTGTGTGTGTGTGTGTGTGGGGGGGGGGGGGGGGGGGGGGGGGGGGGGGGGCTCGCTTGCTTGCTTACACATGTACATAAGTGTGAGTGTGTGTGTGTGTGTGTGTGTGTGTGTGTGTGTGTGTGTGTGTGTGTGTGTGTGTGTGAGTGAGACAGAGAGAGAGAGAGAGAGAGAGAGAGAGAGAGAGAGAGAGAGAGAGAGAGAGAGAGAGAGAGAGAGGGGGAGAGAGAAATGCCGCACTGGCAGTGATCCTTTCACCAAGTACACCACCACCAGGTCCATCAGCTCCACGGCTGTGCTGTATGTCCACGCTGGCCGCTTCCTTCCCAACAGCCCGCTCCCTTCCTGTCCTATGATCCAGAAGAGAAATGACCCTTTCCTCCTTTTTTCCATTACCAAATGGGCAGCTAAAAAAATCATCCTCTCGCAGCACAGCCTCTCTCTCCTCTCTCTCTCTCTCTCTCTCTCTCTCTCTCTCTCTCTCTCTCTCTCTCTCTGTCCCCACCCCCTCCTCCTCGGCACATCTCTTTTTCCCTATGTGTCTCCATCTCTCCGCTGTTTTTCTGTAAGTCTCAGACTTTCTCTGTCAGTGTCTGTCTGTCTGAATAACCTTCTCGGTGTTTGCGTGTCTCTTACTGAGCGTCTGTCTTGTCTCTCTGTGTGTCCGTATGTCCATTTCCATCTCTCTCCCTTGTCTATTACTGCCCCCCCCCCCCCCCTCTTCCTCTCTCTCTCTTTGCCTCCCTTTCGCTCGCCTTTTTGTGCGTTATTGATGTATGTTGTGTGTGTGTGTGTGGTGTGTGTGTGTGTGTGTGTGTGTGTGTGTGTGTGTGTGCGCGCGCATGTGCGTGCGTGCGTGCGTGCGTGTGTGTGTGTGCATGTGTGTGTGTGTGTGTGTGTGTGTGTGTGTGACAGAGAGAGAGAGAGAGAGAGAGAGAGAGAGAGAGAGAGAGAGGGCGGGGGTTATGGGCGGGGTGGAGGGAAGAAGAGGGAGGGATGCATAAAACAGAAACACAAAAATTATAGATCCACCAAAGCAAGACTATTCAATCAGTGATATATATGTTTTTACACACACACACACACACACACACACACACACACACACACACACACACACACACACACACACACACACACACGCGCGCGCGCGCGCACGCACGCACGCACACATGCACGAACTCATGCAGTTCCCTTCTATTCGTTGTTCTAAACTATACATTTAATTACTTTCTATTTATCTTTAATTCATCTGGAAAAAAATCAGAACAACTGTCCTTTGCAGACCCTGTTGACCTGTCCTTTGTCCTTACAGTATATTGAGCACTGACTGGAGAAGAACCCCTTTTCGTGCCCCCTTCTTATTATTACTGGAATGGTCCATGACGCTTGCAGCACACTGCTTAGACAGGAAAGCCATCAGAACACAGTGTTATGTCATTTGCTATCTTACTTCTATCAATCAATCAATCAGTCAATCTGTCATTTAATCAATCAATCAACCAACTAAACATTTAATTTCTTTCTATCTTTAACTTATCTGGAAAAATCAGAACAACTGTTCTTTGCACATCTTGCTGACCTGTCCTTTGAAATAAACTTTACAGTATACTGAGCACTCACTGCAGAAGAACTCCGGTTCGTGCCTCCTTCTTATTATTACTAGAACGGCCTATGACGCTTGAGTACATTACTTAGAAAGGAAAGGTACCAGAGCAGTTTTATGTATTCTGCTATATTACTTCTATCTATCAATCAATTGATCAATTGCTCTCTTACTTCTATCAATCAATCTTTTAATCAATAAATCAATTATCCAATCAGTCAAATAATCAATATACCTGTTCGTGTGTCTGTTTATCGATCTATCCATCCATCTGTCTATCTATATGTCCATCCATCCATCTATTTGTCTTCCGTCCCCCCCCCCCCCCCCCTTTTTTTTTTTATAATTCAAATAATAGGAGAAGTACAAGTGCGCAGAAAGACAGTGCGCAAAGAATTTTATCTGCACAGTCACATGTATATCTTGAGTATCACAAGTATGCATGGTTGTAGTTGCTATAAACTCGGAATGAAAATGAAGAAACATAGTAATTGTGTTTATCGCAACCACTGTCATAAACATAAGCAACTTTATCTGTTCCATTTTTTTTTGTACTTGCAGTTTTATCTTGAGCTCAAGAAGAGACACACTTCCCTTGAAGAAAAGAAGTATATCAATACATAGATTAATAAGTAAACAAAAAGGTAAGCCCCCCGCCCCTCATCTCTCGAACAAAATCCCCCACCCCCACCCTTCACACACACACACACACACACACACACACACACACACACACACACACACACAACACTTATTC
>CM031602.1:40106142-40111142 GCA_018398815.1 Conus ventricosus | reverse complement strand
CACTTTGCGATCCATGCCAGCAACAACACATGGATAAAGTATCAACTTGTCTTATATCGGATGAATAAATCCGAGGTGGCTGTTTTCCACATCAGACATATGAAAATCCGGCGAAAACCTCCACAAATAATTCTAAACAGCACAGTATCCGTTACACAAACACAGTACAGGAACATTCGATTAAGGGATGTCACCGCTGTCTTTGTTACCAGAAATCGGGTCCTGTGTTCTCAGTCAAAACACCTTGAACACGTTGAACTCGGAAAGACAGGATACTGTGGATTACAGCACGCCTCCGAGCAGGTCACAGAGACGGACAGAAGTCACAAAACATGTACAACAGGAACATCTGCTTCACCAGCTAGTCCAACGAAACATTCTGAGAACGTGGGAGCACACTCCTTCTTTAAAAGACGACACATTTGGAGGTGTATCAGAATATCTCGGCCACACTCGGCTTAAAAATCCACGGACTCAGAAAGTTCTGAGAATCTGCATCAACACCACGTAGACTGGGTGTATGGAATGGACACGGTCCTCTCTGACCACCGGACGGGTCGGCAGATGCTGGGTCACACTGAAGTACAGACACTTGATGAAAAGGGTTTGGAAGTACTGTCTGAGGTTGGAGTAAAAGCCGCTAGTCTGTGTGCACAGATTCATCACAAAACTGTTCAAACCAACTGTCCGCATGCAATACCTGTTCGCAGGTCGCAGGCCGGACTAAATTCGGGCGAGGAGCTGTTTCGTTATTTAAACCACGAAATCATCCATGTCCCAAGACACACCATTTTATGAACATGTTACATCCCGCGATATCGGTTCAGGAGGAAACCTTCGAACGAATTTTCCCCCAAAATACATCTTGACGAATCTGCAGAATCAACGCACAGCAAATCAATGACCTGTTAAAACACACAAATGAAATGAAAAGGTGTTTTTGTTTACTGGACGAAAAAAACGCTGTACTCAATAAGCGTTTTGTGACCCACATGTATAACTACTGACGGCGACTCTTCTGGAAAACTATATCTCCGGAACGTTTCTGTTGGCACATAATGTGTGCACTGAAATCTATTTTAACCGTTCAGATCAAACTAACTGTCTAAGATTTCAACGGCTCAGATCAGACTATTTTGTCTAAGTCACATATGAACTCACGATGATAAAGTAGGGCTGTGCGGTAAAGGGAAGGAAGTTTCACTATCCCCAAACTCCACCTGTTCCATGGAATGCGCTGATATGATATGACATGCTAATCCATACCATCCACCTCTTGTTAACACTGGAAGACTTTCTTGATCAACATTTTACTGTTTGAATACAATAGCTGAGTTTGTGGAACGTAAGATGTACAAAAGAGTTTTAAAAGGAACACTGTCCACTGTATGTATGGAACGAGAGGCAACATCAATTGCGCTGACAATGATCTGGTTCCAAGAGCTACAAAGATTAACCAAGGAGGGCATTCCCAACGTCCACTTAACAAGATAATTAAAAAAAAGCAACATTATCACAGAAGGACGTAGAAATAATAATGTGGGTGATCTTACGTCAAAGTAGAAGAACCGATCTCCAAATCTTTTCATTCACAAAGCTGGTCAAAGTGCTAGTATTACGTCCATCTCGAAAGCCCGACAGGCAATGATATCATTGCTACCTTTTGATGCCCAGACGGTTCTGACACCCAAACACTTCACCTAAACAGAGTTCTCTTGCTACATTCTACACAGTGCAAGCAATGCTTGACTACATATCGTCAGATTCTAGACTGCTCTAAAAAATGTGATGGTATATTCTAGACAGCCACCCCCCCAAAAAAAAAAAAAAAAAATTAAAAAATAAAAATTAAAAAAAAAAAAAAAAAACCACCGATGCCAGTCGCTAGTCCAAAGTGTCCATAAAGGAAAATTTTAATGCTCGTTGCGCTACATCCCAAACATCCCTAAAAAAAAAAAAAGGCTGCTGACATAGTTGTACTTTAGTAACCCCCCAAAAAAACAATACTGATGTTGTGACACTCTAGACATACCCAAAACAATGCTGGCATTGTCACACATTAGACAGCTCCAAAGACGATCCTCATACAGATGCATCCAAGAAGCTGACACTCTTGTCACAGTCCACAACCCAGAACGAGAGCCTGCCCGTTAAACGACGTTTGAACTCCACACAATGCTGGCCGCTTACAGGCCACTGATTTCCCATTCAACAATTTCTACACGGCGCCGTGTGGCAGTTCTATGCTTTGGGTCCCCACTAAGCTGAGGTGTTCAGACAAAGGAACCAGAGGACAATGGGAGATAAGAACCACAACCGCCAGTCATTAAAAATCGATAGCGGTCAGTTAGCAATGCCAGTCACTCGCAGACAGGAGACAGCCCACTACCTCACACTGCCAGACACCGGGCCCGACTAAGATTTCTGTGATTTTATTCCTTCCCCTCCTGCACAAATTACTCTGTCTGAAAAGTTTCTTACGTGCAGCTCTCCGGAGCTTTTGAGGGGCTTTGTGTGTGTGTGTGTGTGTGTGTGTGCGTGTGCGTGTGTGTGTGTGTGTGTGTGCATGTGTGTGTGTGTGTGTGTGTGTGTGTATGTGTGTGTGTGTGGGGGGGGGGGGGCGCGCGTGTGTGCGTGCGTGCGTGCGTGCGAGTGTGCGTGCGTGCGTGCGTGTGTGTGTGTGTGCGTGTGTGTGTGTGTGTGTGTGTGTGTGTGTGTGTGTGTGTGTGTGTGTGTGTGTGTGTGTGTTGACTGCGCTTTCTCGTAGCGAGGACTGTCTTCGGTGCAAAGTATTCGCACCTTTCTCCACTAAACGTTTCTAAATGTTCAGCAAGACTGAAGACACATTTCGAGCACCCCATTCATCCTTCATACCACCACATTCACCACGCAACGACTGGAACACACTTCAAAACAAGGTGGGTGACGCGAATACTTTGTGAAGAAGACGAATCCCAAACCAGAAGATCAACAGAGAAAACAAAACAAAACAAAATCACAGTTATCCAATGAAGCTAAACCACATAGTAATCATCCGACCATCAAGACGAAGATGCTCCTCGCAATTCCTCTTTCACCGAAGCAGTACGTCGCACGTGCACATTTCTTTTTTGGACTTGGCGATCAGCATCCTCAGAATCCAGCACGCTACCTGTTGCCCCTCTCCAACGACCACTCACAGACAGAAGACAAAGATTAAAAAAAAAAAAATAATAATAATAAAGCGCGCCGGTAGAACAGCTGGCGGCACCCGGGAGGGAAAGGTCAGGTTGGTGGCTGTGACACGGGGTGAGTTTGGAGAGGAGCTCGAGGAACGAGGAGGACTCGGGAGGGGCAGACAGACTCCGAGGGCGAGGAGCGCGTCGTCAAGCAGGCGGTCAGAGGACACTGTTGACGTGTGAGAGGCGACGGCTCCACTGGTGCTGCTATCCCCTGACATCCCAACCATGAATGGCGCGCAGAGTGGGGAGGGACGGCGGCGAGGAGGGAGGAGGCGAGAAGCTCGCGGTCACACACACACACACACACACACACGGAGGACAGGGAGGCGAGTGAGGAGGAGGAGGAGGAGACGCTGGTGGAGATCAATAGAGGAAGCACGGAAAAAGACGGACGGTGAGTCGCCGCACGTTCACCACGGCGCGGCACGGGGGACAGGGCGTGACAAACCTCCAGTGTCAGGGAAATCACGAGTGGGGAGGTGGGTGTGGGGTTTGTGTGCGTGTGTGTGTGTGTGTGTGCGCGCGAGCGCGCGCGTGTGTGTTTGGAAGGCAGGAAGAGAACTGAGAAGGTGGAGCAAATAGTCGCCCAAATGTGTGCGGATGTGTTGATATGTTTCCTTTAAGTATGTGTGAGCTGATTTGTCTTTGATGTTGAACATTAACTTCATAAGGTTTTGAACAACACCACAACAAAAGAAACAGAAGTAAATGCCCAGGGCGGAAATGAACATAGTCAAACACACCTCTGAATAATCCAGACACTGCCTGATACAGAGGCGAAAAGGTCGTACGTTCACGTTGAGGTAAGGTAATGTTGCTTATAGCCCTGCCGACCGCAAAGGGCCACATCAGGGCTGTCACCACGTTAAAATCAACAAGTCATCTTTAAAAAAAAAAATTTCAAAACCTTTCAGACATCACTTTAAATTACATCTTCTATAAACGCACCAGAAACGTCGTTAAAAATCTTTCTTCCGTAAAATCTTAAATCAGATGAAAAATGTTAATCTCTCTCAAAAACTCAAAGTTTTCATGGACTCTGCTGTAAAATGTTTGTCTCACATCGTACAAGTCCCAGCACTAAAAGAATATGTTTCACTGTGAGTGGTACATGACATGGAATGCACCACGGAGCTTCTTCACTATCTTTAAAAGGTAGGAATGTTAAAATACGAATGGCCGGTGTGTAGCCGGCACACAACTCTTTCTTCTTTACGACCACCAGACGTAGATGAGAGGAAGTCCTTAAGTTTGGACGGATCTGAAAGAGTTTGTTATCCGTCAGTGTATTCCAATCCTCCTGCCAGAGGTCTCTCACATAATCGTTAATTTTGGGTTTCAGATCTGAGCAGGGGATACATATGTTGGACAATTTCTCTGTTGTGGCATTCTTGCCAAACGATCAACAATTTCATTCCCTCCGATACAACATGACCAGAACCCAAGCCAGAATAATGGTGTAACCCTCCACTTTCAACTTGGTAAAAAGTTCAAAGAAGTGTAAAAGTTCTGGATGCTGAAGGTTACGGCCAGCTATGGCCTCCAAACTGACAGTGAATCTGACAGAACCTGAAAGTCCCTCTTCTTAGATTGTGAGATATCCTCTGTGCCAGAACCAGAGCTGTAAGTTCAGCAGAGTAAGCAGAAGCATCTGAAGGAATATGTTCTAACAGTATTTGAGGAGCACCAGGGCAATAGGCTGCACATGCCACTCCATACGTTCACGTTGAAGACATAATTCTTTGTACCGTGTGGTAGAAGAAACGGGGAAAAAATAGA
>CM031602.1:40063222-40101042 GCA_018398815.1 Conus ventricosus | reverse complement strand
GAGGTTTAAATGATGATTTTGTCTTTTCTCCTTTTCTTTGAGTAACTGTTAACTGTTTTCAGGAACTGATTATTTCGAGGAATGTTGTTCGGCGAAAGCACTACAATCGCTATTACAGGGCAAGTAGGGGGAAATAACTTGATCCTGAGAATCACGACGTTCGATTATCGTTGTTTTCCTTGAGAATGCAACGTCTTCCCGCGAAGATACAGAAAACAGTTTTCATCCGCAGGAATAACACCGACGAACCGTTTTCTTACACAAAACAGGAGAAACACTTATGATCCATAAGAAAACAGTTATTAACCCACTGAAAACATAGTGATCCTTGGAAATAACAGCATAATCCGTTTCCCGGAAGGATAGTAATTGTTTTCCTGAAAAAAAAGGTATTTTCTGCTTCTGAAATCAGAATGCTTCCATACCATCGACATGTCGTTATTTACACGTTTCACTGTAGTCTCTGTGATTGTGTGGCTAGCTTACGGAGGTCCAAGCAAAGGATGCCTTTCCATCATCTACCAATTTTTATGCGTCAGAAAGGTTGCAGAAAGGTCGCCAGCCGATCAGCCAAGGGAAGGACCTTTCTTCCAGTGTGTCAAACTGGAAACAGGTGTTAGTATACTTCAGGACTAGGAACAGAACGTTCGCTTTAAAAAAAGAAAAGAAAAAAAAAGAAAAAAAAAAGAGGAAACATTAAACTTGTAATCTATACAATCAAAGCAAACCTGTTAACGACAGAATCATACCAAATTTGTAATCGACAGATCATACCAAACTTGTAATCGACAGAATCATACCAACTTGTAATCGATAGAACCAAAGCGTCCAGCTATATGATACGGGGATGTGAAAACAGGTTTACTCTCGACGAAAACCCAAGACATGAAATAATTCAAACTGCAAGAATGGAGGAGGACTATTGACGGGGCCACCAGAAATGCTGATTTCTATCTGCATCGCACCCCCGCCCCCAACCTCCCCCACAAGCCAGCGTGGCTCTTATCTGTCCGTGACGAATGAAGCACAGGGCTATCTGGTGTCCCGCGCTGGGGATGGCACCAGGCGATTCCAGGAACGCTCCTCTGGATAAATAGCTGCCGTTTAATTGACCGCTGCACCAGCCGCACGGTGATGGAAGGTAGCTGCCAGCACTGAAGATGTCGGTAAACAAGAGTCGCATTGTCGCTCTGAAATGGACTTTATAATGGAGCAAAACATGACGGGCTGTTAGTTTAAAAAAGACGAAAAAGAAAGAAAGAAAGAACACACACACACACACACACACACACACACACACACACACACACACACACACACACACACACAACACACACACAAACACACACAACGCCCACACAGACTGGTAAAAACCCCTACCTTCTCTCTCTCTCTCTCTCTCTCTCTCTCATCTCTCTCTCTCTCTCTCTCTCTCTCTCTCTCTCTCTGCTTCTTCTTTCAGGAGCATAAAATGGTTAACACGACGGTTTTAACGATCAGAAAGGAAATGGACAGCCATATTTGAGGTGCAAACTCAAGGACTAGGCCCAGAAAGAAAGACAAAAGTGAACTGACGTATTATTGGTTCCCGCAACTTGGGTTCCTAACACAGAGAGATTATAGCAGCAAACAT
The DNA here is from genome assembly GCA_018398815.1 of Conus ventricosus. NCBI lineage: Eukaryota > Metazoa > Mollusca > Gastropoda > Neogastropoda > Conidae > Conus > Conus ventricosus. The sequence goes on along the minus strand of CM031602.1, from coordinate 40,099,409 downwards.
CACCTGTTTACAAAACTCAGCAACTCTTGTTCTTTATAGCATATGACACGCTTAGTTTTCCAATATCCCAAAATGTGGCATGGGGGGAAATTGCAAAGTGAAATATGAAGCTCAGCCCTATCACACCAGGGCCTCCCACTGAATCACACAAAGGGACTTGCATGGACATGACCCTCGCTTCAAACCCAATACAGTGACTCCCCGTGATGATAATTGTCAACGTAATTAGGAGCTGCAAAAGGAAACCCGGATACAAACGATTTTCGACAGCATGTCACTTGTCAAGGAGAGATCTCAAATGAAAACCGTGTGGAATTTATAATTAGCAAACAAACCTGCCGCTCCTTCACGTCTGTTACTTCAATCGATCGAGCGAAGTTGATCTCCTTTGACGCATCTTGTTGGACTTTTCTGCCGTTCTTCTACTTTAACCTTGCAATATATTGGAAAACAAAGCAAAGGACCTCTCTCTCTCTCTCTCTCTCTCTCTCTCTCTCTCTCTCTCTCCCTCTCTCTCTCTCTCTCTCTCTCTCTCTCTCTCTCTCTCTCTCACACACACTTAAGGACAAATTGGAAAGATCATCATCAGTCCCTTAACCCTGGGGCTGCAGGTGGTTACAATTCTGTCATCCTAGTCTGTCCTATGCCGCTCTGTGGGAATCGCCAAAGGTCAGGTCTGTCCGTTCTTGGATATTGTTCTCCCACCTCTCCTGGATGTTGTCCTCCCACCTTTTTCGTTGCCTACCCCTTCTTGTTTCCTAGTACAGCCCTGCAAAATGTTTTTCGCATGGCCTGCAGATTGAATATGTGATCATACCATTTCAGTTTGTTTCTTGACTGCTGTCAGGATGTCTTAAAAGGGGGCTAGTGGCCGTCTCTATTCTTTACACGCTTCTTCATTAATGACATGGTCTTCGTAGCAGATGCATAAGATTCTACGGTAGCACGTCATTTCAAAGGTCTAGATTCGTCTCTTTACATCTGTTGTCTAGGTCCATGTTTCACAAGCATAGCGAAAGATTGATATCATCACAGCATGTGTCATTCGCACCTGGGAACTGAAAGAAACGTTGCTGTTCTTGATGGTCTGGGGTCTTCAGAGCGCTGTTGATGCATGCAGAAGTGTGGAGTGGCCTCTTACTTAGACCCTTCTTCTGTCGTAACTGCTCCCAGGTATTTTTTTTTACTGCTCCCAGGTATTTTTTTTACTGCTCCCAGGTATTTTTACAGCTGCGTACTGTCTGCGTTTCTTTGACCACCCACTTGGATGTCTCTTTCGTAATCTTTGATGCTGTTCGTCATCAGTTTGGTCTTTCCTGCGATTATTTCCATGCCACATGCGGCGGGATGTGTTGTCCGGGCGTTTTACTTGTTTTGGCAAGTTTTGCTTCCTGTCCAGCCAAGCAGTCGATGTCATCGGTAAAAGTAGGGTGGTAATAGTCCTGCCTTCAAAGCCTACTCTCCCAGGATGACCTTCTAGTGTACAAGTCATGCGTCTTTCCAGAAAGGCATTGAAGAGGGTGAGGGAGAGTCATCAACCCTGTCTGACGCCAACAGCGTGGAACTATTCGCCGAGGCTGTTATTGTAGGAGCTGCGCTAGTATCTTTTTCATAAAGTTGCGCTATGGCTCTGACATGGTCCTTAACGATGTTATACTTCCTCGTGGTTTCTCATATGCTATACGCCAGACCCTGTCAAATGCTTTCTTTAATGTCGACTAAAACATGGTCTTGCTGGTGTTATTGGTGTAGTACGAGTCTGCCACACACACAAAACTCGTTAAGGAGTTATTAAGTGGCGCTTCTTCCAGCTTGGAAAACTGCTTGTTCTTCAGCAAGAATCTCTTCTGCCGAAGCTCCAGAGTGTTGAAGAGAATCTTCCGCGTTACCTTACTGAAATGGCCAATGGAAGAATCCACCATGCCAAGAATATACTTTTAGGTCCTTCATCGAATGGAATATTCATGAGTTTCCTTTTACTCCCCCCCCTCTCTCTCTCTCACACACACACACACACACACACACACACACACACACACACACACACACACACACACACACACACACACACACACAACTGACTAAAAACTTGCTTATCATCAGACTAACCATTAGCTGTACTGACATCTAACAACTACAATAACAATGTCAACTCTTTTGTAAAAAAATAAAACCATTCAAAATGTGTAAAAACTGTTTCAACTAAATTTAAGCGCACGCACACATACACTCACATACCCACAACCACACCTATCCACACACACAGAAGCATACGCTCGTTCATCCCCTCCCTCATCCTCACCTCTCGTTCTCTCCCTTTCTCCTTCTCTCTCTCTCTCTCTCTCTCTCTCTCTCTCCCCTCTCTCTCTCTCTCTCTCTCTCTCTCTCTCTTTTTTTTTTCTCTCACACGCGCGCACACACACAAGCATGCATACACACATGCACACAAACACACACAGCAGCAGCAGCTGCACAAACAACTGGACCCCTTTATTAAAGGTGAACAAAACAGAAGTTAAGAAACGGACCAGGCTCAACAGATCGACCAAAAACACGGAAATAGAGTGGCCACTTCGAAGTGTATAAAACACACACACACACACAAAACACACACACACACACACACACACACACACACACACACACACACAAACACACACACACACACACACACACACACACACACACACACACACACACACACACACACACACACACACAAACACAAAACCAGACTGCCGCGCTACCTTACTGGAATTGCAGCCGTCACTACCATTTAGCTGAAACTTGGGAACTTAATGTTCACAAACTTACACGCAGCGTGTTGCAGCAACCTTGATTCTAAACACATCATGAACAGAAAAGAATTTAAAAAAAACATGAAACCGCCCCAACCCCCTCCCGCCTCCCCACCACCCTGAAAGAAAAGAAATTAGAATATATGATTCGTTATGGCATATGCAGCTAGTATGGTTTATTTCCATACTCTATAATGTGACATGAAAACGAATACGACGTGAAATACGAAGCGCAACCCAATCACACAGGCCCTTCCCACTGAATCACACAAAGCGACCTGGGCGGACATGGCCCTCTCTTTGAGCTCTAAATACAGCGATTCCCAATGAGTCTTACTGTGATGTAACTAGGAGTTGCGTGAAGAAACCTGGACACAAACGACTTTCGACAGCATGTCACTTGTCAAGGAGAGAACCGAAATGAAAACCGTGTAGGATTTCCAATTACTAAACGAAACATAAAAAGCGCTCTCCTTCACGTCTGCTCCAACAATCGATCAAGCGAAAATGAACTCTTTTTTCCTCCCACAACTTGTTAGACTTTCCAGCCGTCTTTCCTGTTTACCCCTGCACTATGTTGAAAAACAGAGCAAAAGTAATCTCTCTCTCTCTCTCTCTCTCTCTCTCTCTCTCTCTCTCTCTCTCTCTCTCCTCTCTCTCTCTCTCTCTCTCTCTCTCTTTCACACACACACACACGCAAAAGTCCTCTCTCTCTCTCTCTTTCAAACACACACACACACACACACACACACACACACACACACACACCACACACACACACACACACACACACAAATACACACACGAACTCTCTCTCTCTCTCAAACACACACACACACACACACACACACACACACACACACACACACACAACACACACACATGTGCGCGAATTCTCTCTCTCTCTCTCTCTCTCTCTCTCTCTCTCTCTCTCTCTCTCTCTCTCTCAGCTCAGCTCAGCTCAGCTCAAACGATTAGGCCTTTGTATTATGAGATGAAGGTGGATAAAATAATTATAAGAAACTGACCGTTGAGCACAAAGTAAATGAAACAAGAGCCACCACCCCCTCCCTCACCACCACCACTATCACCAAAAGAAGGCCTGCCAGACGACAAGTGCACCCGAGCAGAGATGAAGAAACGATGTAAACGAACTAAGGTGCCACTTCCTAAACAGCAACTTGAATTTCAAACACAAAGCAATGAAACTAAAACCGCCGCCTTGAAAACCAAACTACAAAATGGTATTCGTGATGGCATGCGCAATAGATAAAAACATGTTCTCCGTGTTCCACAAAGTCAGAAAAACTGGAATGTGAAATGTGAAGCTCAACCAAGTCAGACGAAGCCTTCCCGATGAATCACACAAAGCGGCTTGAACGGACATGACCCCCTCCCTCCCGCCTCCCCCCCCCCTCCCCACACCCCCACCACGCCAGCCCTTCCAGCCAACAGTGTGACTCCCCATGAGAAAATGATTATGGACGTGATAAGGAGTTGCGTGAAGAAACCCGAACACAAAGGACTTTCGACAGTATGTCACGTATCAAGGTCAGATCTTAAATGAAAACAGCGTCGAAGCTCCCCTAAAGAAACGGGGAAACGGGTTCTTTCCACTAAAACACCTGCTGCAATCGATAAAGCCAAAACGGAACTGGTCAAAAGTTATTAAGCGTCCAGCGTGCATTTTTGGGCCACAAGTCAAAACTGTTTGAGCACAGCGCTGGAAATTGTCCGCGCACAACTGATGGTTCGTCCGTAACTTAACTCACGCCTCAAGACTTCCCCCCCCCCCCCCCCCCTCAAAAAGGAAGAACAATGGTTGTTGAACTTGTCTTCTTTTACATAATAAGCAAACGTTACTTCTCAGTTGATCATCAATATGGAACGCAGCTGCTAGCATAAACATTGATCTGAAATCCATATTCAATCCCCCAATATGATCGCCTGTGACTGGCTTGGTTTAAGCAACATGAAATTGAAAAAACCGTTGGTGGAACCAGTTTTGACATGATTTTTCTCTGCAGTATGCTCCATAATGAAATCAGCGATGCAAAATTAGAAGCTTAACGCTGTTCCTGCCTTCCCGCTGAATTACGTGAACCTGCCTGCATAGACATGACTATCCTTTCAAATTTCCCACGATGATTATTGTGAAGGTGATACGGAGCTGCATGAACCGCCCACCCCCACCCCCCCCCTCCCCCAAAAAAGAGAAGAAAAAAAAAGAAAAGAAAAGAAAAAAAATTACAACAGCATGTCACTTGTTAAGGAAAATTTGAAAAATTCAAACTGTACACGATTTCTTACTGAGATCCAGGGTGGAGAACAGGGGAAACACGTTTCTTTTGGAGAGTATCTGTTCCAATCGATCATGCCAGACTGAACTCCTGTTACAGCCCGTTGAACTTCTACCAGTTATCATTTTCGGCTGCATGTCAACTCTGTCCATGCATTGCATCAGATTATCCACCCAGGCCGATGAACCGTTCGTAACTATGAGCCACCCACTCGAGGTTATTCAGAGCACTAAAAAAAATGTTAATAGAACCTTGTTTCCCTTTGCACAAGTCAAAGCTACTTCTCAGCTGATTATCAACAACTCGGCAACATGGCTCTAAGTTGTTGATTAAAACGTTCGAAAAACAAAATCAACAGCGACAGGAATCGTGTGGAATGTCCGCATACTTTGTGTATTTTACCTTTCTACCACCATCTCCCCGCATCTTTTGGCCACCCTTTCTCTAACATATTCATGTGTGTGCGCATGCACGCATGTACGCACGCCCGCACACACACACTCTCTCTCTCTCTCTCTCTCTCTCTCTCTCTCTCTCTCTCTCTCTCTCACTCACACACCACACACACACACACACACACACACACACACACACACACACACACCACCACACACACACACACAAGCGCAAAAATAAGTATATCTGTGGATTACATGTTAGCAAGATAACTGTAGAATTAAGCCAGTCTTACAGTAATATGAAGATTAAATCGGATTATTTGAAGAATGCTATTTGAGATGGTAATTACACGAATTTTCATCTGATCAGTGGCAGACCAAACACGATAAAAAGAAACCAGACACTGTTCAACTGGTTTACCACCAACAAATCAAATAATTAATACAGAAATGGACAAATGGATCACGAGAATTCTTAAAAAGAAAAATCAACCACAAAACTACACATTGATGAAACAGAAGACAGACGAAAGAGCTGCCAAGAGGCATACAACTGTCCCTGCACTATGGGATGAAGGAATCTGACTGAAATTCCCCCCTTCAGAATTTTTTCTTCTTTTAAATTTCAGAAATTATAACCCGTCACTGCATCTGGCAATGTGACCTAATGACGTTCCCTATTCTACAGCGTGGTCGTGAGAGAAACTGGAATGTGAAATACGAAGCTCCGCCCAATCATACAGGCCTTCCCTTACTGGATCACACAAAGAAGCTTGCATGGACATGACCTTTTCTTCAACCCAACACAGCGACATGTCATGATGATTATCGTGAATGAGATAGGGAGCTGCATGAACGAACCCGGGGATAAAATGACTTTTGCAGCATGTCGCTGGTCGAGGAGAGATTCAAAATGAAAGCCGTAAATGAATTTCCAATTACAAAAGAGAGAAAAGGGAAAAAAAAACTTGTTTCTTCCAGTGAGCACCTGCCGCAATCGATTAAGCCAAAATGAACTCGTGTCACTGAACTGTTTCTAGTTGCCCCCCCCCCCCCCCCCCTTTTTTTTTTTTTTAAATCTCCAGGTCAAATTCGTCCTTGCGCTGCACTGGAAATTACCCGCTCAGAACTGACCGTTCGTGATTATGACACGCCGTCCCCGGAAGTTCATTTGTTTCTTTGCTTGTTTGTTTGTTTGTTTGGTCAGAGGAAATGAAAAAGTGTTCGTGGAACACGTTCCACTTTCCACAGCATGCCGCAGCGATGTTCAGCTGCTCACGAGCTCCTCTAGACATTGAACGCAGCTGCTGACATCAACACTGGTCCAAATTCAATATTCAACAGTCTGTGGGGGAGACTTATCTTGTCTCCCCACTCCCAATCCCGAACTCCGCAAGTCCCCTCTTTCCCTACCCTGTCTCTTTTATCTCTCTCTCTCTCTCTCTCTCTCGGAGTCCATCGTCAGCCGTCGAGCAGAGCGGACGTGTTTTGCAGAGCTCTCCTGAATTGTGAACACTTCTTACTGTAGCTATGACAGTCAGTCTTCAGCCTATCGTTGTGCAGTCGGCCAGTTCTCATGCATTTTTCCGACTTTGTTATTGAAGAAATGGCTAAAAAAAGAACAGGAAATTTCGTGAATATACAGAAGATGTTTGCAGTGGTTTGGACATTGCCGTGTTTTGCATCTGGCTCTTGGTGGCAACTTTGATTTTCTTCAACGCCCCTTTCTGCATCTACACGATAGTCTGTGTACATGGACTTGATGGCAACGCAAGATACTGTGAGTGCGATATTTTGCCCTTGATCCTCCTGCAAATGATATCGGATCATCACCCCGTGGTCAGTCATCCTACTATGACAACACCACAAACTTTATCCTTTTTTTTTTCGCCCAATTTAAAGTGCTTTTGATGTTTATGCGGTGATATTGAACCCCAATTCCCGGCCCAACAGTAGAAGATTCGTCAAACGTTTTGGGAAGAAAAGTGGATCAACAGGCTCCCACGTATTGGGTGAAATTTAAAGATTGTTTGGGTTTTATGGATGTCATGCACACACATAGAAAGGAACTTGTAAAAAAAAATTTCGTCACGGGGAAACCTCTGTAGAAAAGAATTGCAATAAAAGGGAAGAAGAAGTGTCTTTCTGGAGGGGCCATAAAGAAAATTTTAAAATGAGAGTTAGAAAGCCCTCGAAGGGGGGCCCAAGAAGATTTTTGAATCAAGAGTCTCGGGGTTGGGGCGGGGGTTTAGAGAGACGGGAACGTTTTCAAGACGACCCAAATTTTGCTGTTTTATTGGCTAAAAGAAGGGTAGGCGAATCTTTGATTTTGCGTTTCAAAATTAGTGAACACCCTTTAAACGCTACTTTCACCATAAGAAAGGGGTCCCGACACAGAAAATTTGGCAAAGTCATCGCTTGGGTTTTTGGGTCTGTTCCCCCAAAACGGCCCCTCCCCCGATAATTGTAAAGTTCCTGGGGGTGGGGGGGATGCAATGATTGTCATGGGGAAAAGGCAGAAAAAAGCCGACACGGTTTTTTTTGAGGGGATCCGTGTCGTCACAGACCGGGAACGGGACAGGAGGGACATTTATAGCCTTCACAGACAACAGGGAAAAAAACGCCTTCTACCCCCAAGGGTTTAGTTTAAATTGTGCAGGTTTTCCCCTGCCTTTTCCCCAAGAAAAGGTTTGTCCAATGAAAAACCCCGTGGGTCCCTCCATTTTGCTCTGAAATCAGGGGAAAAGAAAGCAAGCAGTCGGGAAAAAACCATAAGGCACCAGGGACACTTTCATGTGGCAGACCTGTCCAGATGCAGGTGGTGGGCGGGTCCCTGGAAGCAGAGGATCTTACATGATGCAGCTAAAGGCCGAATTGAAAGCCCGAGCCCCCCCCGGGTTAGCCCTGCCCAGTGTATCTGCCCCAAAGCCACCCCAGAGCCCAGTTCCCCCCGGGGCTTTGGACGGGGGTTTCCCCTCGTCGGGGTTCTGAAATTTTTGGGGGGGGGAAAAGGGTAAAGGGTAAAGGTTGGGAAACAATGTGGGGGGGGGGGTGCGGGAAGGAAATGGGGGAGGGGAAGGGGTTTAGAGAGAAACAAAAACGAAAGGGCTCTTCTAAAAGTTCCCCCGTAAGACAAGGCACGCACTGTGCCCAAAAACAGAGCCCCCCTCCCCCTCGGGGTTTGGGAAATTTGTGAGCAGATAAATGACAATCCCAAAATGAGGGGAAATAAGGCCAAAATGTCAAAAACGGTGCCGATGACAAATGAGGGCGGGGCCAGGGCCCCAAGATAATAACTTTTTCTTTTGCGGGAAAAGGGGATTTAATGATGAAAATTTGGGTTATTATTTAATTTTGCTATTAACCTTTTTGGTTTTGTGTGGTTTAAATTTTCCTGTGAATTGATCCTTTTTGCCCGTTTTTCATTAAAAGGGGTTTGAAGGTTTTTTAAAAACAACAGCTTTTTGGAGTTTGTTTTTTTTGTTTTTGAAAAAATTTTATTTTGTTTTTTTTAGTTAAAAATTTTGTTATGAATCAATTTCTGACCGGTTTGTTCTTTAAAATTTTCCTTTTGTGTCCATGGTGTAAAAGTGTCGGCTGTACCCCGGGTCCCCTTTTTCCCTGGTGTCAAAGTGTGGGGCAGTGTCCAGGGTTTCCCCCCTTGCCCCTGGTGTAAAAGTGTCGGACAGTGCCCAATTGGTTTCCCCCCTTTTCCCCTGGGGGTAAAAGGGGGTAGGCCAGTTTCCAGGGGTCCCCTTTTCCCCCTGGGGTAAAAAGTTTTTCGGACAGTGCCCAAGGGGCCTTTCCCCTGGTTTTTAAAAGGGTTGTGGACAGTGCCCCAGGGTTTTGCCTTTCCCCCGGGTTTGTCAAAGTTTTCGGACAGTGTCCTTGGTCGCCTTTCCCCTGGTGTCAAAGTTTTCGGCAGTGTCCGGGGTCGTTTTTTTCCCTGGTGTCAAAAAGGGTGGGAAAAGGGGCCAGGGTTCCCCTTTTCCCCTGGGGGGCAAGGTGGCGGACGTGTCCATGGTTCCCCCTTTCCCCCTTTGGTGTCAAAGTGCTCGGCCCGGGTCCTTTGGTCGCCTTTCCCTGGTGTCAAAGGGGCGGACTGTGCCCTTGGTCCCCTTTCCCCGGGGTGTCAATGTGTGGGACCGTACCATGGTCGCCTTTCCCCTGGGGGTCAAAGGTCGGACAGTATCCATGGTGGGCCTTTTTCCCCTGGGGGTAAAAGTGTCGGGACAGTATCCAGGGTCCCCTTTTCCCCCGGGGGTGTAAAAGTGTCCCCGGACGTGTCCATGGTCGCCTTTCCCCTGGTGTCAAAAGTGTCGGCAGTATCCATGGTCCCCTTTTTTCCTGGTGTCAAATTTTGTCGGACGTTTTCCATGGTTCGTTTTTCCCCCGGGGTGTCAAAGTGTCGGACAGTACCTTGGTCCCCTTCCCCTGGTGGTCAAAAGTGTCGGCAGTACCGGGGTTTCGTTTTCCCCTGGTGTCAAAGTGTCGGCCCAGTTTCCCAGGGTCCCCTTTTCCCCGGGGTGTTTTAATGTTGGAAAGTGTCCATGGTCCCCTTTCCCCCTGGTGTAAAAGTGGGGGGAAACAGTTTCCAAAGGGTTTCCGCCTTTCCCCTGGTTTTAAAAGGGGGGGTCGGACATTTTTTTTGGTCCCCTTTTCCCCTGGGGGTCAAAGTGTCGGTCGTACCCATGGTCGTTTTCCCCCGGGTAAAAGTGTGGGACATTTCCCATGGTCGCCTTTCCCCGGGTTTGGTTCAAAGTGTCGGACAGTATCCTTGGTCCCCTTTCCCCTGGTGTCAAAGTGTCGGACAGGGGAAAAATGGTCCCCTTTTCCCGGTGGGATATTTTGTTTTTTTCAAAAAGAACTGGTCAGTAATAACAAATTTTCAGGGTAAAATTAGGGAAAATTTGAAAATTGTTTTTTTAAAAACTATCAAAGAAAACTTTAAAACTTTTAGCGTTTTGTGTTTTTTTAAGGAATTTTCTTTCCTCCAGAAAAAAAAAACCTTATTATGAAAAAAATTGACATATATAAGGGTTTACTCAGCAAATTGAGGCACTTTTTTTGAAATTAATTAGAGATTATGGGGAATCCCATTTATCTTATGTGGTGTTTTTTAAATTTTTAAAACGGGTTCCATAAAAAATTGCATTGCTGCCCCCGGGTCAAATGAATCTACGAAAGGGGGTATTGACCATGAGGACTATCAATTTGACAATAAAACCCAACAGATATTTTAATGCCCCAAGTTTTAACGTTTTTGGGAAACTGCTTAAAAAATGTGTGCACAAGAATTTAAATTAAAAATTTACGGGAAATGTTTTGGAATAATTACATTTTCCGGGGGTTTTTACAAAAATTACCAAACGGTTTGCACTGTTGTTTTAACTTTTTTTTTTTTTTTTCCCGTTTTTTTACTGTAAAAATTTGAAAAAAATTGAATTTTTTTTCCCCAAGGGCCCTGAATAAAAAACTTTTGCCTGTAGCCCTCAAATGGATATTTTTTTGGGGTTTGTTGTTTCCCAAAGTAAAATAAATTAAAAGCCCCTTTTCAATAAAAAAATTTTAAAAAGGGGTTAAAGAAAAAAATGATTTTTTTTTAAAAATAGATTGAAACAAATCTTGTTAAGTTTTTATTGTTTTAGCTATCTTGATTGTGTTGACATTAAGGGGGGGGCCCCTTCAAAAAGGGTTTAATGAATGTTTCAATTATGCGGGTGGGGCATGGAAAGAGTAACGAAATTTTGAGGGTGAAAAGCAGAAAGGCATGGTTCGATCGGAAAAGTCGACAAAAAAGGGAAAATCGTTTTGACAAATTTAAGGATGTTTTTTGTAAGGGGCGTTTGAAAAAAAGTGAAAATTTAGTTTTTACACGCAGCACAGAAAAAGATCTTGAAAACGAAGGATTAAGTATTCAAAAAAAAAGAAGGAAAAAAAGGGAATTTCCTTTAAGACACAAAAAAAATTTGCAACCAAGAAAAAAATCTTTGGTTTCTGCAAAAAAATTTATAAAAGCCCCACGAGTTTTTGGGGGGTACTTTTTGATCTGTTCGCCCAAAAGGTTCTAAGGGTTTAAAAACTCAATTAGTACAAAGGGAATGGTAAACCACTTCAAAAGGGTTTTTAAGGGCCTGTCCCCTGATTTGTCGAGGACAAGTACCCATTGATAGAAATTGCGATGTGAAAAAAGAAACATCTTTTAGGAGGTCAAGGTCGCGTTTTAAAAGTTTTAAAAGAGTAACAAGGCAGCAGGGCCTGTGGTATAAAGGGTGAATTTTTTAAAAAACGTTCAGAAAAATATTTAATTTTTTTCTTTAAAATTTTTTAAATTTTTTTTTTTGTTTTAAAATAGTTCTTTCCTGAAAATTTGGTGTTTGTCGATCATCATCCATTTGCATAAAAAGGGAGATTTAAAGAAACCTGAAAAAACTATAGAGGATTATTGTTTATTGTTTTGGGAAATCTATAGTTTTATTTTAAAAAAAAACAAATTTTACAAAATGGTTTGAGGAAAATTGATATCTTTGGGGGAAAAAGAAAAAAGGGCGGGATTCGGGGAAAAATCATAGCCCCATTCGATACATATTTACACTTTTTTCTTTGATTCAAAAAATTTTTAATTTAAGGCACGGGAAAATTTTGTATGTTGTTTTTTATTGATTTTCGAAAGGCCTTCGTTTGGTCAGTAGGGACAAATGGGGGTCCTTTTTGTATAAGAACGGGTTTCCAGGGGAAAACATTATTTATGTTTTAAAAAGTTTTGGACTAATGTCTTTTTTAAAGCCAAAGTTGTGCTGGGGGGATATGACGGCCCTTTTTCTGTGCCTGGGGGCTTAAGAAAGGGGGTGGTTTTCCCCCCCTGTTCTTTTTCCCACTCTTTTTTTAATGTGTTGGCAAAGGCCCTTCTAAGATGGGGTAGGCATGGGGGTTTAGTTATCTTTGATTTTTATTGAGTTATTCATATTTTTTTTTGTTTGTGATGTCGTTTTGTTTTCTTTTAGTGTTTTGGTTTTTCAGAATCAGCTGAAAGTGTTTTTTAAAAAACAGCAAACCAAATGGATCTTATTGTCAACCGGGTTAAAAAAAAATTTTTGTTGTTTTTTAAAAAGGGTGGTTTTCTGTCTTTCTAAAAAAGGGGGTTTTTTTGGGAAAACCCAAAGAACACAAATTGTCAATAGGGTTTTAAAAAACTTGGGAATTTCCCTTTTCTACTAGACTTTCTTTTCACATACTCTCAAAGGGCCCTTTGCAGTTAGGCGGGAAAATGGTTTTTTTTTAGCAGAAATTTTTTAGGTTTTAGGGTAAGTAGGTAAAAACTTCAAAAAAAATTTTTTTTATAAACTGTTTGACCCCCAAAAATACACCCAAATTTACTTACATATGGATTGAAATTTGGGGATTAATTCTGATCAAGAACACACTGAAAAGGTTCATCTGTCGGGAAATTTAAAAAGTTTTTTTGGGGTTTTTGTCCTTTAAAAACCTAGGGGAATTTTAAATTTTTGGGGAACGGGTTGAATTTTTTTAATTTTTTTAAAAAACGTTTTATTAGATGCATTTAAAAATTTTGGGGTTTTTGGATTAGTTATCTTGGATCAATATAGGGTACTCTAGAAAAAGGGTTTTTTAGTTTTTATTATATTTAATTCGGGACAAAAATTTATGGGCCTCTTGGGGTGTTGAGTCTGAAATTTTTTTTACGGGTATGGTTTTGGGGATTGTGTGGGAAGGGCCCCGGGGGGGGGGTGGGAAATTTTTAAAATTTTTATTTCCCGAAATTTAAACAAAGGTTGTTTATTGTTTTTGTCAGGAAGGGCAAAGCTGCACTTTGGGGAAAAACCCTGATTTTTTCCAAAAAATTTTTTTGGTCTTAATGATCTTTATCTTGCAAAAAAGTTTTTTACGTCAAAATCAATAATTTTCGGTTTTCGAAGATGTCTCGCTAAAATTTAGGATTGGGATGTCCCCCCTTTAAAAATGTTATCTACAATTTTGAAACGAAAAGTAACAGTAATGAAAGGGATGCCTTTTTGTTCTAAAATAATTTAAAATGAAAAAAAAATCTTTTTATTTGTTGCCAAAAATAAATTTTACTTAGAGATCAAATTTTTCGGGTTAAATTTTTTAAAATTTCCATCCCCGTCCAAACTTACTTTACTGCTTTAAAGTGAAAATCTTGGGGAAAAATTAATAAGTTGTCTTTTTATTAGGGAAGGCACTTTGTTTACGAAAACCCAAAGTTTAGTTGATTTTGCGTATGAATGCATGGTGAATTTCTTGTTTTTTTTGACCTCCTTTTTTTGGGCCGGGGGGCCTAACAAATTAAAAAATTTTGGGCTTTGAATTTGACCCTTTGGGTCCTCTTTTTCTCTCTCTCTCTCTCTCTTTTCTTCTCTTTTCTTCTCCTTTTCTCCTCTCTCTCTTTCCACTTTAAAAACCCCGGGGCGCGCACACCCCTGCAAACAGCAATGGGCCTTGGGTCACAGGTTTGTTTAAGAGCCCCAATGAAAAAAACGACCATAGTACAAAAGATGCATAAAAAAAAGAAAAACAAAAAGGGCCCCAAAGGGGGTTTTTAGCCTTTCAAAACAGGACACAAAAGAAATACAGAACTACACAAGCAAGCCTTTTAAAGACACGAAGGGGCAATTGGGAAAGACCCCAGAGCTGCCAAAAAAAAAATACAAATTTTTACTCACTTTGGGGTGTTTGTTGAACAAAAAAAAAAAATTTTTTCGGAAAAAAAGTGTTTAAGAAAAATTTTCATTGAAGCCCTTTTGGAAAATGGGCAAAATGGGGTTTTCCGTTTTCCCCAAAGTGGGGATGGGAGAAAAACTGCAAAGTGAAAATTTTGGGAAAACTCTTCCAATTTATCAGGACCTTCCCGTGGGGCATGAATGGACTGGGCCCTCCCTTTTAAATTTTTAATTTAAATGATCGCCTCCCCTTTTCCCGCCTCCTCAACCCATCAATTGTTGTGAACGTGACAAGGAGCTGCGTGAGAAAAGGTGGGCAAAAAAAAAAAAAAAAAAAAAAGAAAGAAAAAAAAACGAAATTTCGACAGCATGTCAACTGTCTTGCAGAATTCCCAACAAAAACCGTATACGATTTCTAATTAAGACACGGAGAGAGGAGGAGAGGCAGTGGAAAAGGGGGTAGGAGGGGTGACCTGTCGCTTAGTAAGCACCTGCTAGAAAACACCTGCTACAATCGATGATGCCAACATAAACTCCGCGTGACATCTCGCTGAACTCTTTCCCTCTCTCTTTTCAGCTGCATGTCAGATCTGTTTGCGCACAGTGATGGAAATACAACGTCTCCAGAAGCGCTTACCCCCCCCCCACCCCCACCCCCCCCACCCCCCACCTTCTCGCTGAAAGGGGTTTCGTTTGCAGAACAAGCAAAAGTTTACTTATCAGCTGATCATCGAAAACGCTTCAATGCGGAACGCACTCATTACATTAATGTTGGTCCAAAATCAATATTAAATCCCCTGATATTGTTGGTTTGGCTACAAATTACATGAAATTTGAAAAAAAAAAAAAAAAAAAAAACTTTTGAATCTCGTGTGTATGTCTAACCACAGAGTTGCACATCTTGGCTTTTTCGCCCCCTCCACCTGCCCTTTCCCACCACTTTTTATCTCTCTCTCAGTCACAAGAAAACAAGCGCGCGAGCAACTTACACGAACAAATGATTTTTTTAGAGTACAGCTGTACATAACAATAGCACCAAAAAAACCCACAACTCAGCACATATCGTCAACAAACGGACCATTGAATAACAAGTGTGTCAAACAGGAACGGATGGGACCGCAAACCTGTAAGTGTAAACGTAAGTGACAATGAAGAGAATGGAAGAGCAAACAGCTGCTAGGAAACATAAAAGCTATCTTTTCACTTTAGGCTGAATGAATAAAACAAAACAAAACCAAAAAAAAAAAAAAAAAAAACACCGTCAAGAATTTCTTTTTTGAGTTATCATCCGACGTTGCACGTGGGAATCTGGAATATTTCAAGTTTTCCGTATTGCGTGTGCCATAAGAGAAAATTGCAATGTGAAATATGCACTTCAACCCAATCACACAGAATCTTCCCTAAGAATCACACAACGGGGCTTGCAGGCACATCGTCTTCTCTGCAAACTGAACCGAGAGGCTCCCCATGATGATCATTATGAACGAGCGAGGAACTGCATGAAGAAACCCGGACAAAAGACTACGACTTTGGATGGCATGTCACTTGTCAAGGAGATATCCCCAAACAAAAACCATGTGCAGGTTGTAATTAAGAAACGGGAGGAGAAGAGGAAAGCTCATTCCTTCCAGAAAGCACCTGCGCCAATTGATGATGCCAGATGAACTCATGTCGCAGCTCGATGAACTTCCCCCAGTGATGATTTTCAGTGGCAGAACAAATCTGTCCGTGCACCGTCTTAGAAACGATTCACTCCTGACTGTCGGTCTGGCTGTGACCACAGCACACCAGCTCCCGTCTGTTCAGAAGATTGAATCATGTTGGAGGAATCTTTTTTCCGCTCTGCACTACCAGCCAAAGTCAGTTCTGTTGTGATCATAAACGACGCTGCGCTGTGGATCGCGGGTGTTGATAAAAGCATAGACAAAAATCAATATCGGATGCAGATCTTCATTCCAAGTCACCCCTGGGCTATAACAAAAATAAATCACAAACATGTGCGGAATACAGAGTACGTCACATCAAATTCCATAGTCAACAAAAATGAATGAATTCTATAATTAACATAATTATATCACAGTGCACATACACCACAACAGATACATGCACACATTTCTTCAGATTCAGTCACTTTCACCAGTAATACATTCAAACTGAATCAAGGCAGCAAACTATTTAAGACACTCGTAAACAATAAACGGGTACGGATGTGTGCGTCTAGGCTGTTGATTAAAGTGTTGACAAAAATCAGCATCGATGGACAGAAATATATAATCACGAATTAAAGGTTTTAACAAACGACACAAAAAATCCAACCAATGTTGAGCAGAGATATCAATAGAGAAACAGACCGATTGACAGGTTCACCAAATCATGAAGAAAAAAACAGTCAAATCTACACATTAGCCATAAGAATCACCGAAGGGAGATGAAAGCATAGAACTCTCAAGAAAATTGCAACTTTTCTCAGCAGACTACACTAAATGCAGAAAATCGCCTTTTCGGGATTTGTTATTGGAAAAATAAAAAAAAATATAAAAAAAACCGAGAAAAAAAGACAATCGTCATTACATGTGAGGAACTGATATCATGAAGTTTTCCATGTTCTACAATACGTCATGAGGAAAATGGCAATGCGAATATGAAGCTGGCTTTCCTGCTTAATCACGTAAAACAGCTTGCGTACATATGACGTTCCTTTCAAACCCAGTACAGTGGCTACCCTTGAATGGGAGTAAGCAGCTCCACGGAGGAACCCGTACAAACTTATGTCTATTAAAAATTAAAAAAAAAACCTTTCGACAGCATACTGCTTGCCAAGGAGGAAAAGAAATTAAAAGCATTCGTGATCTTCTACCACAGAACGGAGAAAAATGGAGCGACACTCGATCGCTTCTTAAGCTCGCACCTGCTGCGATCGATCATGGCAAACATGATCTCGTGTCGCAGCTCGTTCAACTTTTTTCCAGACAGATTTTCGGCCGCAGGTCAAACCTGTTCGTGTACTGCTCAGGAAATGATTCACTCGTGACTGATAGTACAAAACGTGCGGTACATCCTCTCTGGGCTTTTCACGGGGCTGACAACTGTTCGCGGGTTTTCCTTTGCACACCAGGCCCGTGTTTATCTCAGCTGATCATCAACAACTCTGCATTATGGATCGCAGCTTGCGGCTGTTTATTGAGGTGTTGCCGAAATCAGTAACAACGGGTTTGGACGTGAATGTCCAGCAAAGTTGTGTGTCTTGCCTCCGTACCACCGCTCCATACCTCTCAAGCAGCCTCCCTCTCTTCAACACATGTGTGCATATGCGCGCGCGCGCGCACACACACACACACACACACACACACACACACACACAACACACACACACACACACACAACACACACACACACACACACACACACACACACACACACACACGCATACGCGCGCGCGCACGCACTCAAACACTCATCACCCCCAACCATCACCCACCACCATGATCACAATCAGCAAACGAGTTAATGGATTTTGGGATTATAGGTTCACCAAACAATAACGGAGAAACCAACCACAATTCAACAGATTCACCACCAACAATGGAGATATACACCAATGGATTACCAGAGCTCTAAACAGGAAACATGTGTGACAACACTACACATCATTGAAACAGAAGACACATGAAAGAGCCAAGAGCAGCCAAGAAACATACGACCTGTCTCTGCAGTCTGGGATGATGGAATAAAACTAAAATCTTTTTTTCTTTCAAAAGTCATAATTCCTCACTGCACGCGGCAAGCTGACATACCGAAGTGTTCCATATTCTACAGTGTGCCACGAGAAAAACTGCCACGTGAAATAAGAACTTCAACCAAATCTTACAAGGCCTTACGTCTGAATCACACACACCAGCTTGCATGGACATGGGCTTCCCTTTAATCCTACAGCGACTCATGATGATTGTTGTGAACGTAAGGAGGAGTTGCATGAAGAAACTTGGACACGGACAATTTTCCACAGCATGTCATTTGCCACGCTGAGATCGAAAACGAAAACCGCGTACAATTTCTAATTACGAAACAGAGGGGAAAGGAGGCCAACATTCGTTCCTTCCAGCGAAAACTTTCCGCAATCGATGATGCCGAAATGAACTCGTGTCGCTGCTCGTTAAACTTTTCCCAGTGATCGTTTTCGGCAGGTCAAATCCGTGCGTGCGCTGCGCTGGAAAATGCCCCTCCAAAGCTGACGGCACGCATTCTCCTGATTCTTCCCCCAAGGAATAATTTGTCTTGGAAAGTTCTGGTTACCCTCTGCACCAGACAGAACGCAGCTGCTGACGTGTACTGATCCAAATCCAATATTTGAAGTCTGGGTAACCTCCACACGATACCAATGATACCAGCTCAACCGTTCCAAGTCTAATATTCAAAAGTCTGTGGCACCAGTTTTGTTACAAGGATGTGTACGTCTGGCTAACCTCCACACAATAACAACTAAACAAGCCACATTCAGAAGATGAACAACGAACGATACAGAAACAGACTAATCGATCACAAGTGCACCAAACAGGAAAGAAAGGGGGTCACAAAAGGAAACCAAAAACAGGTGAAAAAAGCAAGACTGCCAGAAAAACAAATGTACGAACAGCTTGTCTCTGCAGCTTGGGTCCCTGACTCAGAATAATTGAAAGGAAAAATCACCATCTCAAAGAAAAAAATGTAATGTAAAAATGTATTCGGCGTTGCACGTAGTAACCAGAGATACTAAAGTTCTTCATATTGTCTGTCGCACAAAAAATAAACTGCAATGTGAAATATGAAGCTTCACCATATGACACAGTGCCTTCCGGCTGAATCACACAAAGCGGCTTACATGAACATGACCCTATCTTCCAATCCAGTACAGGGACTACCCATGATGATGACTATGAACGTCGCTAGAGCTGCCTGAAGAAACCAGACAATGACGACTGTGAACAGCACGTTACTCGTCAAGGACAGATACGAAATGAAAAACCATATGTCATTTCCAGTTATGAAACTAAAAAAAAAAAGGAAAAAAAAAAGAGAAAAACAAGCGTTCGCTCCTTTGTCACTCTCTAAAGCAATCACTGATGACTAAATGAGCATCATCCATCTTAACGTAGTTGCTCTTACTTTCCTAGCAGATGTTTGTTCGCAGGAGAAATATGTAAAACTTTGCCCCCCTGCAGTGCTGGAAAACCTTCACTCATAACCAACAGTCCCGTCAATGACACTATGTCAAAACGTTCCGAAGCTAAGTCGAGCTGTTTCCGAAACAAACTTTTCTTTCAACAAGTTTTTAGCTATTTCCCAAATGATTACCTAAACATGTTCGCAACACGGTACGTGACCGTTACCAGAAATCAATCATGAACATTACGTATCATCTGGTGAATTTTGTTTTAACCCTGGGACTTGGGAGACGCGAGCCAGTGCTTAACGGGTGGATAACAAGAAAAAGTAAAAAGCAAAAACAAAACGAAACAAAACTGGAATTGGAGTCAGCTCCGTAAACTATGAGAGCAGACGTGTGAAGAAAGAGGGACGTTTGTGGGAAGGGACCGAGGCTTCATGGACACTGGAGTTCCATCAGCTAATCATGAATTATTCAACACGGTCTCTGGTGGAATCCAAGCGGGTTTCACTGTTTTTATTACCGGAGAAAATGTACGGCTATACCTTGCCCAGAAACTTTGTGTAAGTTTGTGCGTATGTACAATTGTGCCGTTCTGATTGTCATCTCTCTCTCTCTCTCTCTCTCTCTCTCTCTCTCTCTCTCTCTCTCTCTCTCTCTCTCTCTCTCTCTCTCACTCTCTCTCTCTCTGTATGTATGTATGTGTGTGCGTCCGTGCATGTATGTGTGTGTGTGTGTGTGTGTGTGTGTGTGCGTGCGTGCGTGCGTGCGTGCGTGCGTGCGTGCGTGCGTGCGTGCGTGCGTGCGTGCGTGCGTGTGTGTGTGTGTAAGATAATGAGATAAGATAATGTTGCTTATAGCCCAGCCGACCGCAAAGGGCCATATCAGGGCTGTCACCACGTTAAAATCAACTCACCAGTCTTTTAAAAAAAAAAAAAAAAAAAAAAAAAAAAAAACCCAACTTTCACACATCTTGTTAAATGACATCGTCTACAAACGCACCAGAAACTTTGTTAAAAATCTTTCAGCCGTAAAATCTTAAATCAGATAAAAAATGTTAATCTCTCTCAAAAACTCAAGGATCACGTCAGGCGGGACATCCTGAACAGGATCTTCATGGACTCCGCCGTAAAATGTTTGTGTCTCACATCGTGCAAGTCCCAACACTCTAAAAGAACATGTTTCATTGTGAGTGGCGCATGACATGGAATGCACCACGGAGCTTCTTCACTCTTTAAAAGGTAAGCATGGGTAAAATACGAATGGCCGGTGTGCAGCCGGCACAGAACCGTTTCCTCTTTACGACCTCCCGATGTGGATGGGAGGAAGTCCTTAAGGTTTGGACGGATCTGAAAGAGTTTGTTACTCGTCTGTGTGTTCCAATCCTCCTGCCAGAGGTCTCTCACATAATCGTTAATTTTGGGTTTCACATCTGAGCAGGGGATATATGTGTTGGACAGTTTCTCTCTTGTGGCGTTCTTGGCTAAACGATCAACCATTTCGTTCCCGCCGATGCCAACATGACCAGGAACCCAAGCAAGAGTAATGTTGTAACCGTCCGCCTTCAACTTGCTAAAAAGTTCAAAAAAAAGTAAAAGTTCTGGATGCTGAAGGTTGCGGCCAGCTATGGCCTCCAAAGCTGACAGCGAATCCGACAGAACCAGAAAGTCCCTCCTCGAAGAATGGGAGATTATCTTCAAAGCCAGTACTAGAGCAGTAAGTTCAGCAGAATAGACAGAAGCATCTGAATGTATATGTTCCAACAATATCTGAGAAGGAGCCCCAGGGCAGTAGGCTGCACAGGCCACTCCATCCTCAGACTTGGAACCGTCAGTGAAAACTTTTTGATAGGATGGGAATTTGGAACAGAGCTCGGCATACAAAGCCTTGTACGCCAGAGAGCTGGTAGACTCCTTACGGAAAGCTGCGAGATCGAAACGAATCTCTGGTGTGAAAAAGGTCCATGGAGGTTGATCCGGAAACTTGGAAAAATCGGAAACTACTCCCAGGTCTATACCTGCATTCCGCACGTGAGGCTGCATACGAAGCCCAAACGGCGGAATACATTTCGGGTTATTTTCAAACTTACTTTGGAACGGAGGGTCAAAAACACAGTCATAGGCAGGATTCTGTGGTTCTGAGAACAGTCGGATGTAATAATTCAAAGACAGTTTCAGCCTGCGATTGGACAGTGAAGGTTCACCTGCCTCTGCGTACAGACTGTACACAGGGGTGGTGCGGAACGCTCCAAGACAGAGACGAAGCCCTTGATGGTGGATAGGGTCCAAGAGTTTGAGGTAAGATGATCGTGCGGAGCCGTACACAGCACAACCGTAGTCCAGTTTAGAACGGACCAGGGCTCTGTAGAGGTGCAACAAAGTTTTCTTATCAGCGCCCCAGCCGGTGTGTGCTACGACCCGCAGAATATTCAGTGCCTTTTGGCAAGCAGTTTTGAGGTTTTTAATATGGCTGAGAAAGTTAAGTTTTTGGTCAAAAATGACTCCCAGAAATTTGGCCTCTTTAACAGCTGGAATGGGAGATTTCCCTACTTGAAGTTCCGGATCTGGAAAAAACTGACGGAAATTATGGAAGTGAATACACTGGGTTTTTGTAGCAGAAAAGGTGAAACCGTTTTCATCCGCCCACCGATGGATTTTATCTACGCAAAGCTGGAGCCTGCGCTGGACACTCGGGTACAGGCTTCCAGTTGCGTAGACAGCAAAATCATCCACAAACAATGAGCAGTCTGAACCCTGCTGAACTGATTTCACAATGTTGTTGATCTTAATACTAAAGAGGGCAGGAGATAGTATGCTCCCCTGTGGAACACCCAACTCCTGCTCGTGGACATCAGAGAGAGTGGTGCCAACCCGGACCTGAAACTGTCGTTCTGCCAAAAAATTTTGAATAAAAAGTGGAAGATGACCTCGAAAACCCAGATCGTGGAGATCATGAAGTATCCCCGACTTCCAGGTGGTATCGTAGGCCTTCTCCAAGTCAAAGAAAATTGCCACTGCATGCCGTCTGTTTAAAAAAGCGTTCCTAAGTGTAGATTCCAGACGAATCAAATGGTCAACTGTACTACGATGTTTGCGGAAACCACACTGTTCTTTCGCCAAAAGGCCATCGGTTTCGAGTTTCCACATGAGCCTAGCATTGACCATTTTCTCCATCAGTTTACAGACACAGCTGGTCAAAGCTATTGGACGGTAGTTAGATGGATTAGAAAGATCTTTTCCAGGTTTGGGGATGGGAATAATGAGGGCTGTCCGCCAAGAGGGTGGAAAGCAACCTGTAGTCCACACGTGGTTGTATACCTGTAACAGGATGTTCAGACCTTCTTGCGGAAGATGTTTCAATAGTTGATAATGTATGTCATCTATACCTGGAGAGGAATCGCTGCAAGAGAGTAAGGCAGATTTCAGCTCGTTTAATGTAAAAGGAAGATTGTAGTCTTCCATGTTGTCGGATGAAAAGTTGCAGGGAGATTTTTCTTTTAGGGCTTTGTGTTTGACAAAAGTGACTGATTTATTAGAAGAGGAGGAATTCTTTTCAATGGTTGAAGCAAGCAGATTAGCAACTGCTTTCTTTTCTGTTATTAAAGAATCCGAAAACTTGAGATGGTTCACAGTGGGACAGGTGTTCTTCCCTTTGATTTTCTTAATGATGTTCCACACTTTTTTCTTAGAAGTTTTTGATGTCAGCCTGGAGCAGAAGCTTCTCCAGGACCGACGTTTACTGATTTTAAAAGTGTGTCTTGATTTAGCACGGAGTTTCTGATGGGCTCGAGCGTTGGGACCCGAAGGTCGTTGGTATACCTGACGCTGAGCCCGTTTTCTAACTTTGGAAATTTGTTGGCATTCTGAATCGAACCAGGGTGTTTTTGGCATTTGAAGTTTATCGGAAGACACTGGAATACAGGCCTTAGCACATTTAATCATAGTGTTAGTCAGTGATTCAGCTGGGTCAGGACTCTGAAAAAAATCAGTGTCCTGGAACTCCTTAGAAACAGTGGCTGCAAATAGATCCCAGTTTGCTTTTTTATAATTGAGATGTTGAGAGACAGAGACGTGTTCAGTTAATACAGGTTGTAGAAGGACAGGGAAATGGTCACTTCCGTGCAGATCGTCATGGACAGACCACTCATAGTCCAGGACCAGCGAGGGGTCACAAACCGACAAATCTAAACACGAAAGTGAACCTGTGGAAGAGTGAAGGTAAGTTGCAGATCCGTCGTTCAGACAACACAAATCCAAATCCGACAGGATATCCTCAATCAGCAGACCTCTGGATGACGTACCGGCACTACCCAAAGAGGGTTGTGACCGTTAAAGTCACCCAACAGCAAAAAAGGTCGAGGAAGTTCCCCTAACAGATTGACAAGGTCCTGACGACAAACCGGGACAGAAGGTGGAAGATAAAGGGAGCAGATCGTCACAGTCTTGTGGAGAGTGACTCTCGCAGCTACAGCTTGAAGGGAGGTAGACAGAGCGACAGAACTATACAACAAAGTTTTATGTATGAGAAGGGCAACACCGCCCGACAGTCCCAACGTGGATGGTTGTGCAGGTTTTGAAATAATATTAAAGCCAGAAAGAGTAAAGGTCTTCTGGCTTTGAATTTGAGTTTCTTGAAGAGCCACGACGGAAGGTTTTATAGACTGACACAGAAGCTGCAGCTCCTCAAAGTTGGAATTTAATCCACGGATATTCCAATGGAGTATGGTACTATCCATGGTGCAGAGGCGAAAAGGAGAGAGATCAGGTCATCTCCTCCTCAACGTCTGCGTCCAATGGAGAGAATTTATTATTTAGTTTAACTGGACTGTGTTGGTCTTTGGACCTGCTGGCAGACTTGCCCGCAGGTGACAAAGGCCTGGAGTTTGGAGAAGGTGGAGGTCTGGATTTGGGAGATGGTGGAGGGTTTTTCCTTATCTCCACCATCTCCACACTGGGTGGAACTCCCTTGCCCGCACGGGCACTGGGCAGAGGAGTTCGAGGGGGAATTGCTGGTTTTTTAATCTGCCCAGCAGCAGATGTTGTAGACTGCTGGGCAGTCTGAGGGGTGGCGGATTTTTTGCCTCCACCAGGGGCAGTCACTTTGGTTGGGAAGGTGGTGGACTTGCTACCACCAGAACTGACAGATCGTACTTGCAATGTTTTCGAAAACGTAAAGTTATCAGTCTGACAGCAGACTGACCGAGTTGAAACTGTAGGAACTTTCTTTACGGCCGAAGCATATGAAGAAGCTGTCGGCGACTGACTGCCCACAACCTGCTTGCGGGCTTCGAAAAAGGAGATCTTCTTTTCAGTTTTGATTCTTTGAATAGCGGATTCCTGAATCCAAAGAGGGCAGTTTCGTGAAGAGGAGGGATGGTTGCCACCGCAGTTAGCACAATGTGCCGGATCTTGACACGGCCCATCATGGGTTGCCTTGCAGCAAATACCACACACCTCCTGCCCAGAACAGCGGTCCCTGACATGGCCAAACTTCTGGCACCTGAAGCACCTCAACGGGGACGGGACATACAACTCAACACGGACGTTCAGGTAGCCAACTTTGATGACCGGAGGCAGCACAGGGTTGCAGAAGGTCAGAAAGAGGGTGTTGGTGGCCACTCTCTCTGCACCTTTCTTGACTGTCACCCTGCGCACCTCCGTCACACCCTGGGACGCCAGTTCTGTTTTTATTTCTGCCTCTGAGACACCCGTTAGATCTCTGCAGCGAATCACACCTTTTGAGTAATTTAACTGTTTATGGGGAGTCACCCTGATCTCCCTATCCACTAATTTTGTTGCCCTCAACAGCTGTTCAGATTGTTTTCTTGATCGACACTGAACTAAAAACGATCCATTCCTCAACCTTTTGACGGACTGAGGGTCACCTGCTAAGCCTTGAAAGCCCTTTTGAATAGCAAAAGGGCTCAGAGCTGAAAGGGGTCTTTCCTGCTCCGTCCCTTCCACCACGAGCCAGGAAGCCCAGAAACCTGTTCTCTGTCGTATCTCCGTGTCAGAATCGCTGTCAGAATCACGCTCCCCTGAAATAGGGGATGCCGCCTTCCTCTTCCTTTTGGGGGGGATTGTTTTTGAAAGAGCCATATTTGATTTATTGTGATTCATCCCTCCCTTACCCACCCACCTTGGAGTCCAACTAAGGGGCCAGGGCCAAGAAACCAATGTCTTGACCCCTTCCAGGCTTCGGGAGAGACATACGACAAGCAGAAGCAACCAACCCTATCCCCCCTGATCATGCTCAACTCCCGGGAACAGAGAGCTGAGCACTGCAGGGGTTTACTTGGCCAGCTGGGGAACTGCCCGTCTTGACCCAACCCCAAGAAGGGGAGCCGATTAGTACACCCGGGCCAAAGTGTACTCCCTGTCTAGGAGAGGTCCGAGCCAAAGTGATGTGTTGAGAGCGCTGGCCCTCTCAATCACCAGGATCTCATTCCCCTCCGACACAGGTCGCACCGCACGGCAAACGCGGCGGATCTTAAGGAGACCACAGAGAGAAAAGGAGTGTGGAAAAGAAGACTTGAAGGGGAGACGAAGATAGAAAAGGGCCAAATAAGGGAGGCAGAAAACAAGAAAAGGAGAAAGGCGGGTTACTGTTAGTCAGGATCCTCACCCTTAGCCTATCTGACATGGGAAGCCCTACCAGGGGCATCAACTCCTTACCACGTTACGCTTAGGCCAAACAGCATCTGCACCTCTCAGGCCTAGAAGCAGTGTGAAAAAAACAGCCTATCTCCAAGTATTGATGCCCCCGCCAGCAAAGCCTAAGGGATCACTGGACCACGCAAACCCTCCGACCACGACAAGGTCGCAACCCCCCGGAGGGTGTGTGTGTGTGTGTGTGTGTGTTTTTTATCCCGAAAACGGAGAGAAAGAGAGAGACAGACAGACAGATAAACAAACAGAGACAGACAGACAGACAGATAAACAAACAGGGAGAGGGTGAGAGATGAAATGAATATTCATCCAGTACAGGCTACAATCCTTTCTGAGGCGTGAGGGGTTGGGGATGGTGGATGGATGAGGGTGGCTTGGAGTTCACAAATACAGAATACAAATTCAAAGCACAAAATACACAAAAACGTAAAAAATATGTATCATATCAGACTTACACCCTAGTAACTCACTGCTACAAAATCTACGTAACACAATCATAACATACTGAGCTGTATCTTATGATACATGTTATGTTGAACACAACAGCCCGCCTTTTCCAGGCTTTGTTTTACAAGTGTATACACAAATTTCTCAAAATAGTTTGTTTCTTTTATTAATCGTTGGCTACATTATACGGAGCTTACATGGATTTGTATCAAATTCATGTAGAATACCAGGGTACTTACAGGAAGTATTGTTTTATGAATGACGACGTGCTGGTTTATCAGATACACCAAATCTAAACTTGGTCATGTTATGTTTATACATCTATCAATATCGGAAAATATATTTCACAATTTCTCGATGATTCAAATTTTTCGTACAATGAGAATCTATCACCTTTCTGTATGTGCTCGGTTCAGTTTTGCCATTGGCCATCTACAGGTCTTCCAATGAATGATTGTTTTTAATTTAACGTCTTTTCAACATAATTGGTGATACTACACGAAAAAGACTATAAAATGAAAAGGTAAGATACGGCTCACAAAACACACCCACACACACACACACACCACACACACACACACACAACACACACTACCCCAGAGCGAACTCAAGACACAAATGTTTTATTCATATAGGCCATAGCCCCTTAGAATGGGGTATACACTGAAATTTCCCATGTCGAAAATGACATTGTATTCTTTACGTTAAAATACCACTTCGCTTCTTGAATGCTTTATATAAATAAATAGCTAACTGTTTAACAGTGTTTTCATTCGTTTGACGACATTAACAGGTTAACTTGAAAAGGCAAGGATTATTGAAAAAACTTTTGTGGGATGAATTGCTCTCTAAGATCTTTTAATGCTGGACAAACCAATACAAAATGAACTTCATCCTCTTCGTAATTTGACATAAGGGACAGATCAGATTTCGGGTAGACGACAGTCTAAACGGAAATAATGATTTAAATAGATCAAAACACCAAACTAAACTTGTCATAATGCTTTTTTATATTTTGTCTATTTTCATTGCATGCAGACAGGTAAACATCGTAATGGTTATTTCTGTATAATTCAAATCTGTCATGTTCTGTACATGAGAATTCCAGTTTTGCCAACTGCAATCAACCAGTCTTTCTCGGAAACCTTGATAAAAAACATCCACTCACCGCACCTTGGTTCATCCATACAAATCCGAAACCATATTCACACAATTTAAATTCTAAACATTATCACCCAGTTCTTTTTCCCTCTGTCATCTAAGTGTAACATCATTCGTATGCTTTGTATGGTAATCTGTAATCCTGCATCTGAAAAATTTCTAAGCCAGTATCGAACACATTTAAGGGCGGAATTAAAAAATATTGGAAATCTAGCTGTTTCAACCATATACCAAATCTTTTGGTGTTGGCAAATGTTACTCCAAGGGAATTTTTTCAGAGCAAAAAGATGGGATCTTCCTCAAAATGTACAATAGCAGCAGCATCAAGGCCCCATACTTCACTCCATACTGCACCATAGGTTGAACTTGGGCATCAAATAACCTCAAAAACAAAGTAAGGGAGTCATTATTTAGCAACAATTTCTTTAGAAATGCACAGTAACACAGTTTGGCTCTACTTGCAAATCCTTGCAAGAAAAGACAAAGCTCAAGCGCGTTGAGAAAATATACCTAAGTATTTATATACTTTTTACAACAGCATTATGAACCATTATATGTCCATCTCTCTCTCGCTGCAAGATATCCACCCTTTCTAAAAACAATTATATGCTTTTTTGCCAATTTAACTTTTAATTCTAATGAAGCAGCAACTCTTTGTAAAGTATTTAAACTGGTTTGTAGCCCAATACTGTTTCTGATACCAAAGGTTTACATCGTCAGCCAAAAGAAAATGAAAATCTCCAAAACCATCATTCATGAAATTTGCACCGTGCCTTCCACAACGTATAACTTCCGTGTTAATTCATTAATGAATAAAGAGAACAGAAGGGGGGCTACAGACATCGCCCTGTTTCACGCCAGAGGTACTTTTTATATAGTCTTTTTAAAGCAGCACCACGCACTCTTGCCTTTACACTATAATACTTATTTAAAAAACACATTTATAAAGTTTCCCATGAATACCATTTTTAAGCAGGATAGGCCAAAAGCAATTTTCTGTTTACTGAATCAAACGCCTTCTCAAAATCAATGAATGCAACATAAAATTTTTACGATTTAAATAAAACTGTTTTGTACAAATGCCATCAGTGTGAACATGTGGTAAACATACAATCATTTCTTAAACCCAGCTTGATATTCTCCGGTAATATTATTTTTTCCACCCACTCCTGCAATCTCCTGTTTATAATAGCACTGTACATTTTTACTGCAGATTTACGCAACGAAATTCCTCTATAATTATTTGGATTGTTTGCATCTCCTTTTTTATACAATGGGATAACAACAGACCGGACCAACACTGGGATATACCCCTTGCACACAGAGCGAAGAGAGAGAGAGGAGAGAGAGAGAGAGAGAGAGAGAGAGAGAGAGAGAGAGAAGAGAAAAGATTTCAGGGGAGAGAGAGAGAACATAGAAATTTTACACACACATACAAACACGCCTACCTATACATATACAAAGTAAAACTCCCATTACTTGCAAATAAAATAATCAACAAAAACCAAAACCGAACTATAAAAAAAGGGCCCAAATAGGATTATTCAGTTTGCTTCAACCAATGCTTCAAGTCTTCGACAAAACACATGCAAGAACCTCTTTACATTTCCCCTCCTTGCTTTAACCATACAAATCCGAAACCTTTTCCGAAAGTTATTTATGAACACCCAACCCCACGTGTTCTTAGCACTTGCATCCAATAATCGAACAACATTTCCCGCTGTATCTGGCCGAGTGCATGAAGAAACAAATAAGAAAAAATAATGGTGTTGTGACGTCAACGTAAATTAAGACGCAACTTAAAAAATAAACATATTTAACTACATGACGAAAATAATGATATGAACAAGAGAAGGGAGCAAGAACTAACGGCCGAGGATTTGGTGTAAAGCCTTTTTTTATTTGTTTAATTCATCGTTTTTTCTCCGTAGGTTACTATTGGAAGGCTGACCGAGTGGTCAGTAGTGCATCGATGTTCACTTGTATGTGGGTTGGGCCTTTGATGACGGTACCAGCGGAATATGTAGCAGGAAATGTATTTGTTAAAAAATTGTTGTGAATGCTGTGTCGCCGAGAGTGACTTAAAACTCCTGGTAAGAATATTTAATATGTGCTCCAATTGTACCACCGCATGTGTTTTCGGTGGGCTATATTTATTGATGTAAAACACTGTAGTATAAATACACGGAGAAGTTAATATTTGTTTTAGATCAACGGTGCGTCGAACCGAAGTTTATTGTGTTCAAAGGGGACTTTGGTGAAATTGGTGTTCTCCGGGGATTAAATATGGTTTACTGTGCTTTATGAATCTGCGGTTCTTCTCCTTGGATTGCTGTGCTTTGTGAATCTGCGGTTCTTCTGCAAATGGGTTACTGTGCTTTGTGAATCTGCGGTTCTTCTGCTATGGGTTACTGTGCCTTGTAAATTTGCGGTTCTTCTTCTGATAGTTCGACGTAATATATTGTGCTTGCTGTTTTGAGACCCTGTTCTTCTTCATCGCTTGTGTTTTGTGAACGGCTGTTTTTACCGTGTGGGGACCTTGTTATCCGTCTTCGTTTTATTTAATGCTGTAACTGTGGCGTGGTACTGTGGAACTGAATGCGTTGATTGTATATGTGAGATACTGTGGACGGCGCCGGCGAGATTATGTGAATTATTTTAAGATACGTAGTATGTTTACGCTGATATATGATGATTGAAGTGTCTTATGTATTGATGTCCTTAATTGACGTGCATTGATCTGTATTCTATGTAATGGCATGTATTGATTTGGTAACGATTCATATTGATGGTTCAGGCACCATATTATAAAGAAAAGAAATCAAACTCGTGTGCTGCTGGCTATCCATGTACGTATGGTGTGGGTGTGTTAGGGATAATTATTACACGCATCCAAATTTTTGAGAGCGAGAGTCAGACAAAAAAATACGCACCGCAAAACCATCCGTAACATCTGGTGACCCGTAGTTAAATTTCTTTTGCTATTGAATTAAAAATAGGCTTAGTGGTAGGATTGTTTTTGTACACCTATAATTGCCCAATTAGAATGATAGGTCTCGTTCACAGACTTTCCTTTTGAAAAATTGAGTTGTGTTGTATTGTTTTGTTTTATGATTTTTTTTTGTCTACTTTCTTTCCCGTCTCCAGCATAACGGGGTATCTCCTTTGTATAGTTTCTGGAGGTACGGGGGCCTAGTTCCTAGTTTTTCCCTTCCTTTGTGGCTTTAATTTTATTATCTTCAGTCATCTCTCTGATTATTTCTGTTTCTATCTTTACTTGGATTGGTTTGCTTCTTCAGCATTCTTAGGGTTCTTTTCTCTTGAATGAGTTGAGTGTGTAGTGGCTGCCCTGAACCATTTTTTGAAAAAAAAAAAAAATTATAGTTGTTTCATTTGAATGCTTATTTTGTAAAACAACAACAACAACAACAACAATACTTTGGGATTATATTGTTATTACTCTCATGTCATTCCCTTGATTTATACTTGTTGCTGAAAAATTTAGCATTGATTACCGATTGTGTTTTTCTTTTCTCCCCATATCCCTAAAATCCTGTTTCATTGTTTATTTTTATCTTTGTGTTGGTTGGGTTTGATAAAAACTTAGTTTTTTTAAGAGTGATTGCCATTAATGCTTGTTTGAAAAAAAAAAATCCTCTTTGGAATTTAAATATATTTTAGTGGACAGGGGTTTCAAACTTTTTTTTGCTTGTGATAGCAATTGTTTATATTTGATCCACTATGTGTGTGTTTTGGGGTTTGACGGGACATTATTCATTTTTCATGATGCACAGAAGCTAAGGAAGAAAGTCCTGTTGTATCCTCTGTGGACGAGGACAAAGTTTTCGCTAAATATTTACAACGAGGTAAGGTATGTGGTCTTGGAGGGAGAAAATCTGTTGGCCTATGTTGGGCAAGTGTATTGCCCAGGGCATGGAAAGAGAGGAAAGAATGCGATTGAAAGAATTTCAGTTGAGAGTACAGGGAAAAAGAGATAACTAAAGAGAGCAGATACAAGAGGAAACTAAAAAGAACAGATTACAAAGAAACTAAAAGAGAGCAATTACAGATACAAGAGGGAAAATAAAAGAGAGCAGATACAAGACAGGAGGAAACAAAAAGAATGCAGAGGAAACAAGAGAAAAGCAAGAGGTAGAGGAAACTAAAAAGAATACAGTTTTCAAATAACCTCTCAGCAGAGTGCGGTCTCAGCCCGGACAGTGAGAGTCGGGTTCGGGTTTTCCCAGGTTTTAAAAGCCCCTCGCCCAACCTTCCTAAGTTTCCCCCTTTTAAAGAAAGAACTGATGGGTATAGACAGTTACTTGTTTCGTTTTGAAACCCATGCTCGTTCCTTGGGGTGGTCTGAGAGTTTGTGGGTAACATACCTGTCTGCACTACTTGGGTTCTGCTTTAACTCTCTATCACAGTCTCGCTGAAAATAATGTTGTGTCTTACGAGCTTTTGAAAGAGAGCTTGCTGAAAAAATTTCAATTACTCCAGATGGTTTTCGAGCGTTTTCGTGAGGCTAAGCCTAGCTCCGATGAACCTTTCGAGACCTTTGCAGTTGAAAATTAGGCGTTTGTTTGACCGTTGGGTCTCTTTGTCAAAAATTGATAAGTCTTTTGAAGATCTGGTGGATCTTATTTTGCGTGAGCATTTTTGGAGTGTGTCTCAAAGGATTGGCCAATTTTTGTGTGAGAGAGATGTGAAAAAATTTTTATGAAATGATCAAGTCTGCAGAGTCATACAGACGTGCTCATCCAACTAAGGGGCTTCTAGGGAAAACTGATGTAAACATTTTTGCTTCTGTTGGGGACAAAACTCCTGGTCAATTTGATAGAAATCCTATCCCGGTCAGTCTGATAGAACTCCGTACTATGGTCAGTCTGACAGAGGGAAAAAGATACTCAACTTTTCAAAACAGTGGCCACTACTCTGCTTCTTCGGCTGATCGTGGAAGTAACTTTGGTGGTAGCTGTTATTGTGGTCATCAGAGCTTTGGTTACTCAACTGGTCGTGGGAAAAAACTTTGGCGGTAGCCGTTATCGTGGTCGGGCGCCCGTTATACCTCTGGCAGTAAGAGTTTTCCCCAGAAGGTGCTTCTGATCAGTTTACAAGTGTGTGTGTTTTTTGTGTAAAAAGACAGGACATGTAGCTGCTAGGTGTCCATGGAAGTCAGGTAGAAACCCTTGTAAATTTGCACCCTTAGCCACCCAGACACGTGTCCTTTGTGGTTGGGAACTCTACTTTTATCAAGAACTCAGCTGACAGCAAACAGTCCAGTGGGTTGTTGCTCTGTTCTTGTTTCTCCTTTTTGCTTGCTAGCTGCTGGTGAGTTCACGGGCAAATTGGGATTTGGGTCTGGTTCTGTGAATGGAACTTTGGGTTCTGTTCTGCGTGATACTGGTGCTACTATTTGTGGCGTTCCAAAGGATTAGTTTCTGACAGTCAGATGTTTTGGACCACAGTGAAGTGTGTTTCTTTTGGTGGTCGTGTGGATGAGTTTCCACTGGCTACAGTTTTAGTCATTGTCCTTATTTTGTGGCGATTTGACTTGTTGTGTCTTGGATAGTCCTGTCGCAGATCTCATTGTGGGTAATGTGCCTGGAGTTTTGTGAGCGTGATTTGTGATGAAACTGGTGAACCTTTCCCTTAGCCGCCGTTACGAGGGGTAAACTAAGCATGTTGGGGGACAAAAAGCCTTTGTGTCAGATCCCTAATGACTGGGAACATTTCCCGTTCTGACTTGTTCAGAAAACAAAGGATGAGTCATTGAAGTCTTGCTTTCAGTTAACGTCTTCTGATGTGTCTGCTGTGTCTACTTCTGATGTTGTACCTACAGTCGTTCTTTCACAAGGGTTTTTCATGCCTGGGTTAAGATAGCTCCTTTGGCTTGTGAGCAGGAACAGGTTCTCTTGAGTATCCTCCAGGAGTTGGTCTTTCTGGGATCCCTCTCCGGAGTCTGTTTGTACTGTTCGTGAAGTAGTGTTACAGTTGGTGTAGTCCAGGGCTGTGATGACGCTTTTAACCCATCCCCACTTTAACTGTTCCGATGGCGTCTTCTATCCAGAAAGAAAAGTTCATTCTGTACAGTTTTTATGTACTTTGTCCTGACAAAAGTACCAGGGAGTTGCGTATAATCTTGATGATTTTCAGGACTTTTGACCCCCAAACCAGGTTCTTTCTCAGGTGATGTCTATTAGAGATCCCTCTTACAACAGATGTTCCCTGTTAGAAAGAAATGTTATGAAATCCCCTGTTCTGCGAAAGAGGTTGTTGAGAGTGAGATTGGTATCATGTTGGATCTTGATATCATTGAGCCATCGAATAGTCAGTATGCATCTCCGTTGTGTTCGTCAGGAAGAAAGATTGTACGTGTCGTTCACTCCTGGGTGGCTGAAGCTTTGAGGAAGATTCAGGGGAAACTTGTCTTCTGCACCTGTGTGTTGTTACCCAGATTTTGGGGAATCCTTTTATTCTCAGGACTGATGCTGTTCTGTTGGTTTGGGTGCTGTTTGTTCCAGTAGAATGATGATGTTCTTCACCCAGTCGTAAACGCAGTCGAAAGGGTTTCTGAATCGCAAGAAGGGATGCAGCACTATTGAGCGGAATGTTTATCCATTGTCTCTACCCCGTGGGGGGATGGGGAGGCTGACTGAGTGGTCAGTAGACATTGTATGTGCATTATCATCTGGGTGTGGGGTGCAGCCCGTACCCAACCATTGTCTCTATCCCCTGGGGGTATGGAGAGGCTGACCGATGGGCAGTAGACATGTGTGGTCTCTAACCCAGTGTGGGTATGGAGAGGCTGACCGAGTGGTCAGTAGACATCGTATATGCATTGCCATCCGGGGGTGGGGGGCAGCCCATGCCCAGCCGCCGTCTCTACTCCGTGTGGGTATGAGAGGTTTCCGTGAGGTCAGCAACAAG
Source organism: Conus ventricosus (assembly GCA_018398815.1). Lineage (NCBI taxonomy): Eukaryota > Metazoa > Mollusca > Gastropoda > Neogastropoda > Conidae > Conus > Conus ventricosus. The sequence continues at coordinate 40,064,865 of CM031602.1, read as the reverse complement.
CTAGCATTAAAAGGGCTTCAGAGTTCGTTGGGACGACAACTTGTGTTCTTCTGTTGTGTGAGAGTCCCTGGAAGGACTCCACGAACTGCTTCCGTGAGCGGCTTCGTTTTCCGTGGAGTGAATGTAATTTGTAGGTTTGTGTATTCGCTGTTTGTTTACTTCTTTTTCAAAAAAAACAATTCGTCTTGTTTTTTTCTTGAGGGGGGGGATATTTTGACTCAACGTAAATTATGACGTCAACTTAAATGACATATTTAACTACATGACGAAAATAATGATATGAGAAAAAGAGAAGGGAGCAAGAACTAACGGCCGAGGATTTGGTGTCCAGCCTAATTTATTTGTTTAATCATCGTTTTTTCTCCGTAGTGGTTTCTATGTGGAGGGGACCGAGTGGTCAGTAGTGCATCGATGTTCACTGTGTATGTGGGATGCCTTTGATGACGGTACCCACGGAATATGTAGCAGGAAAAGTATTTGTTATAAAAATTTTGTGAATGCTGTGTCGCCGAGAGTGACTTAAAAACTCCTGTAAATATTTAAAATGTGCTCCAATTGTACCACCGCATGTGTGGCGGTGGGCTATATTTATTGATGTGAACACTGTAGTATAAATACCGGAGAATTAATATTTGTTTTAGATCAACGGTGCGTCGAACCGAAGTTTATTGTGTTCTATGGGACTTTGGTGTAAATTGTGTTCTCCCGGGATTTTAATATGGTTTACTGTGCTTTATGAATCTGCGGTTCTTCTCCTGTGGATTGCTGTGCTTTGTGAATCTGCGGTTTTTCTGCTATGGTTACTGTGCTTTGTGAATCTGCGGTTCTTCTGCTATGGGTTACTGTGCCTTGTGAATTTGCGGGTTCTTCTTCTGATAGTTCGCGTAATATTTGTGCTTGCTGTGTTGAAACCCTGTTCTTCTTCATCGCTTGTGTTTTGTGAACGGCTGTGTTTACCGTTGGGGACCTTGGTTATCCGTCTCGTCTATTTTAATGCTGTAGACTGTGGCGTGGGTACTGTGGAAAATGAATGCGTTGATTGTATATGTGAGATACTGTGGACGGCGCCGGCGAGATATGTGAATTAAAATTAAGATACGTAGTATGATACGCTGATATATGAGAAATTTAAGTGTCTTATGTATTGATGTCTTAATTGACGTGCATTGATCGGGATTCTATGTAATGGCATGTATTGATTTGGTAACGATTCATATTGATGGTTCAGGCAGCATAATTATAAAGAAAAGAAATCAAACTCGTGTGCTGCCTGGCTATCCATGTACGTATGGTGTGGGTGGTGTAGGGAATAATTATTACACGCATCCAAACTTTTGAGAGCGAGAGTCAGACAACAAAATACGCACCGCACACCATCCGACACGGTGTAAAGAATGGTGATTGGTTTGACCAAGACTGCTTAGGAAAAAAAAAACTTAATGCACAAAAACGTCTGAGAACACATTGAAAACCATGAAATGATGAGGATAAAGACGCTTCTTGTAAAGCTTGTTGTATTGCTCGGAGACAGTATAAGGATCTTATAAAGAGGAAAAACAGCGAGCACAATTTACTCTACTGCACAACTTAGTTAACTCTGTAAAAAGATAAATCGACAATCTAGATGCATATGCAGAAAATGT
>CM031602.1:40034103-40058122 GCA_018398815.1 Conus ventricosus | reverse complement strand
TTACAAGGCAGTGCGTTGTTTTGTATCATATCTGCTTGGTGCAAGTGTCCTGTGAATATAAAGAACTCAAGAAAGCTTTGCTTGCAAAGTTTCAGTGTACTAAAAAGATGGGTACAGAGATATGTTTAGAAATTCTAAACCAGTGAAAGAGGAAATCTTTTGTGTCATACGCCACTCGTTTTACACAATTTGTTGATCGTTGGGTGGAATTTCAGAAATAGATTTGTCATATGAATGTCCTTCGTGATTTGCTATTATCGTGAACAATTTTATCTTCTGTGAGCAAAGATTGGAAGTTTTTCTACGTGACGTAGTTTAAAACATCTGTGAACTCTTAGAGCGGCAGAAAGTACGTTTGGCTCATCCAAATAAAGTGTATGTCACGTGGGACAAGTTTGAGATTGATGTTACTTCATATGACAAAATGTGAAAACACAGGGAGGGTTACCAGACAGGTTTTCCCCGTTCCCAAAACTTCCCCATTCCCAAAACCCACAGTCCCAGTACCCTCGTGCTCAATACCAGCAGTATTCGGATCGTGGTGGACAATATTTCAGGTTCAGAAAGTCGTGGTGGTTCGCAGAAGGAAAATGGTCGGAGTTTGTACTCGCAAGGATTTGTTGAGATGTTTTGAATGTGGTGTAAAGGTCATTACAGAGAGGAATGTCCAACATTTCAGAGAAGGTCACGTTTTCTCAACTCCAAAACAGCACAAAGGAGTGGCAATGTTTCTTTTCGTTACAGGATTCTGTGGATGCAGAGGTGCTGTGTTCTTAGTTGACTCAGAAGTTCTGGTTTCCTTACCCATTTGTGGATGGAACAGTGAATGCTTTCAGGTTGTTCAGTTCTACGTTGGGATTCAGGGGCAAACAACTGCAGGAGGTAGGAGGTCACTTGTTCGTCCAGTTCAGTATGTTGGGGGGAACCAAAAAGACGCAGAAAGTGGTGACGTTTGGTGGAAATACTGAAGAGTTTCCTGTCGCATCTGTGGGAGGTGGATACAGTGTTTTTTTCAGGTTCTTGTTTGCTGTGTCATAGATGGAGCATCGCAGATCTCTTTTGGGAAATGTTTCAGTGTGTCTACCAATGCAGGTTCATCATGATGATAGTCTCGATTGAGCTGCTGTGGAAATAGGGCGCAGAAAAAAGCAGACAGAAGGGAAAGGCTGAGTTAGACATTTCCGGGTCGGATTTGTCTTTGTCAACTGAGGAATTGATTGTTTGCAGGAAAAAAGATGTTTCATTGGCTAAGTTCCAAAACAATGGTTCAGTCTGGCGAGTTGTTATTCAAACAAAACAATGTTTTTCATGTTCGTTTTGTATAGGAAAAGTGTTTGTTTTCGTACATTTTCAAAGGGGATACACAACTTGTCACAGATTGTGGTTCAGAGAAGGTTGGCAGAAGGTTGCTGTTTACAGATCATGATGCTTTACTTGCAGGTCATTGTGGTGTCAGGAAAACATTGGCTGAGTCGTGAATGTTTCCTGGTGGCCAGGAGTAGTGAGAGATGTCAAGACTTATTGCATGGACATCGTGAAATTTGTCAAAAATGTTCTCAAAAGGGGTCGTACTTCTGATGTTCCGTTTGTCTCAGATGCTAGGATCGAAAAAAGAACCCTTCTACAGAGTAAGCAGTAGACATTGTGGGTCCCTATTTCTCCACCTTCAGAGGACAATCACAGGTATTTGTTGGACAGTTTTGTTGATGTGGCTACACGTTTTCTGAGGCTATTCCGCTCAAGACGATTGATTCGATTACTGTAGCAGAGGCATGTTGGTCCACAGTATTGTGTCGTCTGGGTTTTCCAGTGGAACTTCTGTTCGATAATGGTTCGCAGTTACTTCAGGAATGTTCAAAGAGTTTTTGAGATTACTTTCCATCAAAGGTGTACTTTCTTTCCATTATCATGCTCAGTCAAAATGGTTGTGGTAGAAAAGATTCCATGGACTTTGTAGCCAATGATAAAGAAGATGGTTAAAGGTATATGTCAGACAGTGCACAGGCAGGTTGCTCCATCGTGTTTGCTTGTCGTGAAACTTCTACAAATGACTTGTCTACAGGTATTCACCTTTTGAGTTGTTGTTTGGTCGCAGGGCTAGGAGGTCCCATAGATATTTTCTAGCTGATTGCTGGCTGGAAAGCGAAAAATGTGGCGAAAAGCAAAGAATGTGTGCGCAGTATGTGTGTGATTGAGAAAACAACATAGCTGATATGTGCCAGATTGCCTCATGACTCTGTTGACAAGACTGCAAAAGTACAGAAGAAGTACCATGACAAACGTTCTCGTGTTCGTTCGTTTCAACGTGTAGGACGAAGGACTTGTTTTTCTTCTACACTCCGAAACAAACTGTTGTGGGACATGGAAAAGGTCCCTACAAGATTGTAGAAGTACTTGACTTTGACTATGTCGTTAGTCATGGGTGCCAAAAGAGAATTTTGATCCAAAACATGCTGAAACACTTTCACAGGCGAGAAGGTTTGACTGCTTGTTGTGAGTGTGAATGGTTTGACCACAACCATTTCAGGACATTCTTACCTCCTACGTTTGTTCATCAAGATTGAATGTTGAAAACTGACAAATAGACATGTGTGTGTCGGTTCACAAATTGAATGTTCCAGTGAGAGGTTTAGTAGCTGTTTTTGCCTTCAGTTGCACACTGATGATGTAACATTTTAGCGAAGATAACTACTTTGGACACTTCTACTTAGTGAGACGTTGCTTGACGTTCATTACTCGGACAAGTTGTCTGTGACAGAACAGAGAGAAGAATTTTGACGTTATTAGCCAGTACAGTCAATTTTAACAATTAATCTCGGGGTAAAGTGGTGTGAGAAAAAAAAAGGGGTAGAGTTTTCGGAATCGTTTTTGGGGGCCAGGAGAGGAAAGCAAAAAGGACCATGTGAAATTTGTCAAAAAATGTTTCTCAAAAAGGGTCGTACTCCTGATGTTCCTTGTTCAGATCCCAAGGAAAGACCCCCCGGAGTTAAAAAACCCCCCCCCCAAAAGGGAAACACGGTTTTTTTTGACAGTTGTTGATGTGGTACACTTTTTTTCCTGGGTTTTCCGCTAAGCGATTGTTTCTTACTGGCAGAGGCATTGTTCACGTATTTTGTGTCTGGGTTTTCCAGTGGAACTTTTGTCAGAAATGGTTCGCATTCACTTCGGGAATGTTAAAAGAGTTTTTGAGATTACTTTCCATCAAAGGTGTACATTCTTCCCTTATCATGCTCAGTCAATGGTGTGGTAAAAGATTCCATGGCCTTTGAAGCCAATGATAAAAAAGATGGTTAAAGGTAATTGGGCACAAAACAAAGGGGCCCCCCCCTTTTTTTTGTGGGCCCAAAAAAATTTTTTTACCCTTTTTTTTTGTTTCGCAGGTAGAGTCCCATAGATTTTTAGTGATCATGGCAAAGCAAAAAATTTTGGGGGAAGCAAAGAATGTAGAGTACTTGACTTGGACTATGGTCGTGGACATGGGTGGCAAAAAGAGAATTTTTGCATCCAAAACATGCTGAAACCACCTTAACAGGCGGAAGGTTTGACGGCTGTTGTGAGTGTGTGGTTTGAACACAACCATTTCAGGACCATTCTTACCTCATTCGTTTGTTCCTCAAAGATTGAGTGTTGAAACTGACATAGAATGTGTGTGACGGTCACAAAGTGAAAAGTTCAGTGAGAGGTATAGTAGCTGTTTTGCCTTCAGTTGCACTGTGATGAACATTGTTGCGAAGATACCTACTTTGGACACTTTATAGTGATGACGTGCTCTGACGTTCATTACTCTGACAAGTTGTCTGTGGACAGAACAGAAGACGAAAATTTCTGACGTTTTAGCAAGTACGAGTCTATTTTGACAAGTAATCCTGGTTGTTGTTCTCGATTATTGTGCACGACATTAATCTTGTGACGGAATATAAACCAGTTTTCATGGAGGGAACAGTACCCTTTCCTTTTTCTTTTCAGGAAACTATTAAGGATAGAGTACAGAGATGTTGAATTTAGGAGTCATTGAACCGTCCCAGTCTCCTTTATTCGCTCTGTGTGTTGGTGTTAAAAAACAGATGGTTCACTAGGTTCTGTTGTTGTGATTACTAGAGAACTTAACAAAGTTATCGTACGGATGCTGAACCGATTCCTGATTCCAGAGAGTTTGTTTTTCAAGGTTGTCTCTTGCTCGTTACTTCACAAAGATTGATATTAACGAAAGGTTACTGGCAGATCCCAGTGAAGGAAGCTGGATAGAATAAGGACGGCTTTTCAAACACCCCTAGGGTTTGTTTCAGTGGGTTGAGATGCCATTTGGCTTGGTGACACTCCAGGACGTTTGCTAGGGTTATGCTGCTTTTAAAGTTAGGCGAGTCAGCATTGAATTTCTTCGACGACATTTCATCTCAGTTAAGATGTGGTGTGGTCATTTGAAAGATGTGAGGGAATGCTAGAAAAGCTAATAAACGCAAGCAGGTTTGACAGCTCGTCCTTCGAAGCTCTATGCTGGATTTTTACGAAATATGAATTTCTTGGGGAATACAGTTGGTCCCCCCCTGGTTCCTTGCAGCCCAGGGACAAGGAAAAGGATTGAGAAGATTCTTCATGTTACTCCTCCATCTTCAAAAGAGGCAAGTGCGTGCGTATATTGGGGTTGGTGGCTACTACAGACGGTTTTATCCACAAACTTGCGTCGCTTACTTGCTCCTATAATTCCAACGATTTGTTGTCAGGAAAGGCTTACAAAGAAGTTGGTGTGGTCGTCTAGCTTGTCAGTCTGCTTTGGAGAAGTTGAAGAGAGGTTGTCTTAAGTCGATTTTGCTGTTTGCAGATTTGGGGGAAACCATTTGTGGTTCGGTCGTGATGCCAGTTCCATCGGGATCGGTGGTGCTTTGTTTCAGGTGAGCAATGATGATGTTCTTCATCCGTCGCTTTCGTGAGTCGAAAACTTCTGCACAGAGAACTCGATACAGTACTATCGAGAGAGAATGACTTGGCTATTGTGTGGGTGATTACGAAGCTAGGTAGATATCTTGGGGAAGGACATTGTTCTCCAGACAGATCATCGCCCTTTGACTTTACCTCAGTCTTGTGTTTTCAAAAATGCAAGGATTATTGAGGGGGGTCCCGTCATTGCAGGACGTACAGGTTCACTGTTTACTCCCATCTCTGGTATGCAATCTGTTTTCAGATTTTTCTCATCCGTTGGAGAAAAAATGGAAATTGCTGGTGTTTTGGTTTTTTTTTTTTTTTTTTTTTGTGATCATGTTTGCAATATGACCTGTTGGTATGCTATTAGTATACTGATTTTACATGTGATTATTGTTGCGTGTTCGGATCACGTCAAGTTTCTTGGATACTCTCAAAATGTCACTTTATGCTATTTTGTTTGTATTGAGGTTGATCCTTGAGATGAGGAATTTTGAAGGTTGGTGATGTTTGAAAATCATGTTTCTATGATAAATTTCAAGGTTTGTGAATTAATGATAGAAGTTTGTTCTTGGAGATATTGTCATTTTGAGATGTGTACCTCTGGTTATTCCTTAAGGTTAAAATCGATTGTGACCGCAAGCTTTTTGTAAGGGGGGGGGTACTGTAAAGAAAATGTTTTTATTTTTTTATAGGTTTCATTTATTGTGCTGTTTAGTATAGAGAGATAGAGGTGCAATTATTTTATTGCAGTGTATAGCGCACCCAAACTGGTATAAAAGTTAGATAAGCTGATGCAGACATGTGTCGTAGCCCGTGCACAGGTTTTAGAGGGGGATGCATGGATCTCGTTGCTGGTTTTATAAGGGTTGAGCTTTCTTTAAGTTTGTATGTGTGGCCGGTCGATGTTTGCTGTTTGCAGTGACAGACGAGAGAGAGAGCGTGCGCTGTCTGCAGTGACTGACCGAGGAGCGTACGACGCTAGTTAAGTCTGGGGAGAGAGAGAGAGGGCCCGGGGGGTAAGTTGAAGTACTTAGTGTTGTTAAGTTATAATATTTCATTTTCTTTTACGCTTGGTTTGTTATGGTTTTTGACTAGTATTACCGATGAATATGTTTGGACAAGAATTATTAAAATTATTCTTTCCATTGTTTTATAGATTCGAGATTGTTCGAGGCCGTAGTGAGGAGGACAAAGTGTTGTTTATTTAATTAAAATGTCTTGTTGTTGAATGAATTGGAAATAATTTTATTTATTTCTATTTATCTCAGGAAATTGCCGTGGTTGGAGACGGAAGGGAAAGGTGGTTAGTTTTTCAGGTGGAGACGAAGCTGATAAATTTATTATTGACGTGTTAGGAACTGGGATAGTATATGGTGGGTTCCCCAGATTGTTTGTAGAGCTGGCAGCTACGCTACGCAGTGAGTGAAAGAAGCTGGAGGGAGCTTCTGCCGTAGACGTTTGAGGCTGCACCGGTGGTGAAGAAGTACAGCTGGCATGCTCCGCTACGGGAGAGAAGAAGCTGGAGGAGTCCCTGCCGTAGGGTTTGAGGCTGCTCCGGCGTGAGACTTTACGAAGACAGGGTCCGGCTACGTTGGACTAGTCGTGGAGCCTGACCCAGGTTGGGGTCGTTGACGTCGTCCCTGGTGACTTACAGGGGAGAGAAGGGCGCGAGGGGAGAGAACTTTTTGGAGAATCTTCCTGTGTTGTGAAGTGAGTCAAAAAACTTTTAAAACTTTCACCATTTTTTTGCTCTACACCGGAGTTCGAGTGTAGACATTTTCAAATAATTTAATAAAAGAAGGGGTAGTATTTTATCAAAAAGTTCTAAGTGTTATATTCCCTGGGGTAAGAAACGCGTATGGAGTAAGATTGTGTGTGATGTGAGATTTTTATTTCTGTCTCGTCTGTGCTTGAACCGTTCCTCCTCTGATCTACGTCATAAATCTAGTTTGTATTTTCGTGTGAACTGTGACAGAATGAATGGTGTAATAATTCATAATATAAATTGTTTAAAATTTGCCTAGATTTTAACCAATCCTTTCCCATCGGTGGTACGTAACCGCAAAGAGGAATCGGTTTGGTCACGGTTACATATTGGGCCAGCTATATAACGCACGTTGGATATTCAGAAAGGAAGACCCCCCATGGTTGTGTTGCGTGTGACAGCTTGTTCGTGTTATTCATTTTTTGACAGAAATGTGCTGATTTTGATGGGTATCAGAGAGAAGTTCTTTTCACTGTGAGCGTATCGGTTCTTTTTCGTGAATGAAATTTCAGTAGATCTTTATTTTTTCTTTTTTGAAAGAGGTAAAACTTATTTTTTATAAAATATAGTGTTTTAATAATGTATTAAGGCTTGTCGCCGGAGTGAACAGATAATTGTGTTTTTGTCCTCATAAATTTTAAAACGATGGTGTTTAATACTAGTGTGGGTATTGTATTTAGAGATTAGATACGTTAGCTGAGGTCTGATTTGGTCCTAGTTGTACGCCTGGACACTATAAACACTAACTAACTAACTAATTTGCAAAATGGAGGGTGTGTCCATGACAATGAGAAATTTTCGCGATTATTTGACTTGCACCTTCTTGATGAAATTGTGTCTAATCTATGATCGGATGATTGAATTAAATGTTTGTTGGTTGATTTCAGCTGTCGGGACTTATGTTTATTTTGGGGAGTGAGTGATGAACTGTGTGGCACTTAAAATTCTTTTGAGTAGGGATATAGATATTTTGCCTTAAAACATCAGAGTGTGACATATGCCCGCGCCATACAAAGTCAAAAAGCGACGCTTCGTGCCGAAAATAGTTGTGTAGTGACTGTGTTTCTTGCCTTTTCCGTACTGACAGACATAGGTTGAACACTGCTTGAAGCAGCTTTAAAGAGTTTCTACTTTTTGTCGTTTCTAGTTCGCAAAATACATTTCTTGGATTTCACATCCACGACCCAATGAACGACTCTGTTGTGGGTAAAACACAGATGACTATTTCTCAGCTGAAAATTATAAAATGAAAATTAAGTACTTGACTTGCCCGTTTCAATTTCTTCACTGATATAAAAGCTTTCTTTCTGATCGATATGTTCGAAGGCCGCTGCTGGGACTTGCATAGGTCAATACAAAAGCTGGATAAGAAAAGGCATTAACCAAAAACAAACCAACAAAACAGGCAGTGTGATCTCACCGATAACTGCGACCCTGGCCCGTCGTGGCGCGAAGCCATTTACCGGTACTTGTGGCACTTTGTCATGGGTATTTACTGTGTAAACCAAATACGTAGAAGAATCAGTAAGATATCTTCGTCTCTGCAAAACAAGAGTTCCATGAGAACATTGCATGGCATTTCAAATACTGTTGTCTGATGGCTCTGTGTCTGCTGTTGTTCAGGGTTTGGCCGACTGTCCAATGCACTCCTGAAAACTGACAGCGATTTTTTAAAGTCTGAACATACGTACGGTGGTTCTCGCAACGACAAATGCACTGGCCGACGTCAATGCTCAGTGGAGAAGAAGCTGACATACAAAGGTTTCTGAGAGGTCGCAGCAGTCAGCTGTCTGCTGATGATTCTCTCCCCGGGAATACCTGTGCGGGCAATGTCAGCATAACAGTGGGACGACGAGCCAAGACAGAATCCTGTCCCATCTATCTTTTGTTTCAGCAGTTTTTAAACACCCGTTGCTTTTAATGTTGGCACCTGTCGAGAATGCGTGTTGCTTCTGGAAAGTTGTCGCCATACAAAACCAGGAATGAACTGAATCGCACCTAAATCTATAACGGCAGCAGTTGGCTTCTCACACCTCCCTGCTCCCCGTTCATTCAGCCCTTAATCTCACCCCTACCACTATCACCAAGACATCCACCTGCACTCTCCCTGTCCCACTCCCCCCGCTCTTCCGTTCTTGACAGTGAACAATGCCGAAAATATATCCGCGTGACCTTGAGGAACTTGCGCGGTAATATTTCCTCCTTTAAGCTCTCCAGCCATCCTCACAGCGAATTTTATCTCCTACAATGGCCAATAACATTGCCCTTTTTTTCTGCACATTACCCCCCCGTTTCTCCCTTTCAGGAAATCACGTGTGGTGTGATGTATCACGTTCTTCTGCAGGCAACTACCTGCGAGGAAACGGCTTTCCTTTTTTACGTTTCATTATTTTCCACATCTCCTTCTTTTATTAATCTCCATTGACAGAATGAGAGAGAGAGACAGGAGAGAGAAATAGAGAGAGAGAGAGAGAGAGAGAGAGAGAGAGAGAGAGAGAGAGAGAGAGAATGGGTTAAAAGAGGGAAGGGAGGAGAGGGAGAAGGAAAGGAGTAAAAAAAATGACGTAGTCAGACAGACAGAAATTGGGAAAAGCAGAAGGAAGAGGAATGAAGGAGCAAGAGAGATAGAGAGCGGGGATAATGGGAGATAGACAGCGGGGAGAGAGGGACAGGGGGGTAGCAGAAAGCGCGATAAGCAGCATAGACACAAATGCTGAAACCAGACGGGGACAGCTTCAGAGTGACAATTAAGAAGAGAGATAAGGAAAAAAGATTGAAAAAAAGCACGACAGACAGCGGTGGAAAAGCAAAGAAAAAGGCCGTGATACAAAGAAAAAGAAGTAAACAGAGAGACAGACAGACAGACAAAGAGAGAGATGTGGGGGGGGGGGGGGGGGGAAGGGAGGGAGGAAGGGACAAAGGAAAAAGAGAGAGAGAGAGAGAGAAAATGTGCGCGCGCGTGTGTGTGTATATGTGTGTTTGTGGTGTGTGTGTGTGTGTGTGTGTGTGTGTGTGTGTGTGTGTGTGTGTGTGGTGTGCGCGCGCGTGCGTGTGTGCGTGTGTGTGTGTTGTGTGTGTGTGTGTGTGTGTGTGTGTGTGTGTGTGTGAAAGAGACGAGGGGATGGAGAGAGAGCGAGCGAGCGTGCGAGCAACAGACAGAAAGACAGACAGACAGACAGAGAGGATGTGTGTGCAAACATGTTTGTGAAAGAGAGCGTGAGAGAGCGACAGAGACAAACACACGCGCACAACCAGAGACAACCAGAAAAAGATACAGACAGACAGACAGACAGAGTACACAAGACACAAAGAAAGTGAGACAGAAGTGCACTGCAATGGGTTTATTGAACCCCTCATCTCCTCCTACCGTCACAACCGTCAGGGACAGAGAGGGGGCGGAGCAGCACGATGGCAGTCAACACAGTGTCAGCATAACCTGAAGCACACCCTGTGCCACACCGTGCCCTGAAGGAAACCTCATTTCATTTCAACGCCAATAACATTTGTTTCTATTCCTTTTTCATCTTAAAGTAATTGTGTTGGGGGAGGCAATCCCATCTCTCTCTCTCTCTCTCTCTCTCTCCTCTCTCTCTTCTCTCTCTCTCTCTCTCTCTCTCTCCCCTAACTCGCTCCCTCTCGCTGTCTCTCTTTCTCGCCTCCCCCCCTCTCTCTCTCTCTCTCTCTCTCTCTCTCTCTAACTCGCTCCCTATCGCTGTCTCTCTCTCTCTCTCTCTCTTCTCTCTCTCTCTCTCTCTCTCTCTCTCTCTCTCTCTCCTTCTCTCTCTTCCTTTAACAAGAATGGGCGAGTGTCAGTTTCGGTGCAAATCTGAAACGGCGAGTGCGTGTGTGTGGTTTGCGTGCGTGCGTACTTGTGTGTGTGTGTGTGTGTGTGTGTGTGTGTGTGTGTGTGTGCGTGCGTGCGTGCGTGCGTGCGTGCGTGCGTGCGTGCGTGTGTGTGTGTGTGTGTGTGTGTGTCTAGTCTGTGTGTGTGTGTGTGTGTGTGCGTGCGCGCGCGCGCGCGCACACATGTGCGTGTGTTTGTGTGTCTTTCTGTCTGTTTGTACGTGCGTGCGTGCATGTGAGAGAGGAGAGAGAGGGGGGGGGGGGGGAGAGGGGGGGGGGAGGGACAGACAAGAGACAGACTGACAGACAGAGATGGAGACAGCAAGACAGATAGCGATAAACGGACAGAGAGAGAGAGAGAGAGAGAGAGAGAGAGAGAGAGAGAGAGAGACAGAAGCAAGCAAGAGATGGCGACAGACGGGAGAGAGAGAGAGAGAGAGAGAGAGAGAGAGAGAGAGAGAGGGGGGGGGGGCAGACATACAAATACGGAGACAGACGGGCAGACAGATCAAGTCAAGTCAAGTCAAGTCAAGTCAAGTAAACTTTATTATCTCAGTTCGAGAAATTAGTTTGTGGTCATACACATTCACAGCAAATAAACAATGATTTTGTCACATCACCATTTTGTCACATATGGCATACATTCATATAAAAGAATTTGGATTTCAAGGTGACTAAATAATATAAGAATATTACTGTATAAAATTGCATTCCTACAACGCATTTGACAATAAATTCTAAGATGAGATTTTAAAACTAAAAGAACACAACTATTTGTTATCTAAATGCAACAGTATGCTCAATCTGAGCTTAAATTATGTATCTTTATAAAACAAAATGTAACAATAATCCATAGCTAAAAAGCAATTAAACATCACCTCTGTTAAGAAAATCAATGGACAGGGAATAAAACTTTGTTTAAATCTGACACTTCTGCATTTAACTGACCGATATCTTCGTCCTGACTGAAGAAGGTCATACTGACTTGCAAGAACGTGGTCTGGTCACACGCAATCTTCTTCGCTTTACAGACAACACGCATTTGTACAGCTCACTCAGACTTTTTTGTCTCCCACCAACAATTTTTCCTCCCACGTTTCACCACTTTCTCAAGCACATTCCTACTCTTCACAGTCAGCCCACCATACAATAAAGAGACTGAGTATATGGTGTGCATAATCCTGCGTGCGTGCGTGCGTGCGTGCGTGTGTGTGTGCGTGCGTGCATGCGTGCGTGCGTGTGCGTGCGTGCGTGCGTGCGTGCGTGCGTGTGTGTGTGCGTGTGTGCTTATCTTGTTCTTATTTTCGGTTTCATATCCAAATCGTCCCACGGGTATATTCTTTCAACATACACTGCATTCAGTTTCTGGAAATACGGTGCCAGAAATTTCTCGTCTTTCTCTCGGGCAGGACTTTCGCCTTTCTTCATTGTCATTTGCAGCGGTATTTCTTCTGTCTTGCGGCCATGCACCTCTCTGTGTCCTTGACAGTCTCTGCCTTTTTCTGACTCGCCTGTGTTACAAAGGGAGTCGGTGTCATTCCTTTCCTTGCAGTTCAGAACCTGTTTTTAATGTCGTTCTGATCCGGCAACTGGGTCATGAGATTTGAAACACTGGAATCAGAACAAACTTTCAACTGCACGCACATGTTCATTGTCACATTCTAGTCTGTGAATGTGACATTCTCCCTCCCCTTTTTTTTCTGCTTCTGTGACAGTATTGTGCGTGGCTTCTAATTTCGGTTCAGCTAACACAATTGTTGCAGTCGTCTGTGTGTGGAGACTAGGTCGCGCGGTATTGCGTGAAATATTCAGTGGACGTAACCATTGTCAACATGTATGTACCATGCATACGTCCGTCTACGTTTTGTTTTGTTTTGTTTTGTTTTGTTTTTGTTTTGTTGTTTTGTTTGTTTATTTTTGTTTTTTTTCATTCGCTCTAGCAGATGTCTCCAGAAAGTGAACTTTTCTCAGGGGAAGTTGACTGTCGGGGCAGTCACCTTGGGTCTTCCGGTTGAGAAGGATTTCAGACTGGCGTTAGTCTGCAGTGTGCAGTACTAGAAAAGCATCTAGCTTCAAGTGAACCAGACGTTGCGCTGGTTCATTCCAGTACCGGTATCTATGAAGATCGACTGCTGTTCATGTAGATATACGAAGTGAGAAACCTTGAACAGACGATGTTCGGATGTATGTAAGGGAAGTAATCTGTGTTATAACTCGCATTCAGCGAGGGTGACCCCGCCGTTTTAATGAAATAGATGCCGCTGGCATGCACGCCAAAATAATTTTGCCTCATCAGTCAGTCTTACACTTTAATAAGAGAGGGGGAAAATGCCAAATTGTAGCTGTAAAACGGTGGGCTGTGATGCAGAATGTTAACACCTCGATCGTTACTCTGGTGTGCGCTTAAAATGAAATGTTTGGGCTCTCGAGATCTATTTGCTTGACTCATAAACTGAGAACTATTTGCAATGGAAAAACGGGATTATTTCCCCTTATATTTTGGCCGGAAAAGATCTCTTGGGGTCTTTTTTCTGCCCCATCTCCCGGTGCCATCTTAGTGGCAATTGCATCCACGCCGCTTATTCCGACCGCTTGTCCACAGCCACAGCCTGGCCCATCCGCCGCAATCCTGGCACCGCAATCCACAGATAGAAGCAGTCAATGTCAAGTCGTCAAGAGGCAACCCACCGGAGGAGACACTGCACTGCTGCCGAGTCACTTCGGTGATATTCATGGATGCCTGTTCTGATCCAACCAATGCAGGACGCCACCTACTACGCCCCTACTGACAACAATAATTGCATAGTCGCGGAGCCAGCGCGACTGAGCTCTCCCTCCGGAGGGCGCCAGCATGCCGTTCCGACGACAGCCACCCCCCCCCCCCCCCCCTCCCCACCCCTCCTCACGAATTTACGATACTGTGAACCCGACAGAATTAAACCAAAGGGCCAGTGTTCTTGTTCAGAAGTCAAGGAGACTTTTCCCGGGCCTGAATGGTTCACTCATACTGTCTGCAAGGCAGAAAAGGGTAGCCTGGAACAATCTGTGTAAGTGTGTGACATCGGTCCATGAAGGACAAGAACTTTGGTCCTGTGCGGAGCTGTTTTCCACTCCTGACGAGACCCGGCGCTGATTGGGATCCGGCCGCTAAACTTTTTTGGGGCCCGGGAAAAAAAAGTCACAAAAGACTGTAAGGAAAAACCACTTTTCCCTTCATTCTTTCTAGAAAAATAGGTGGATTTTAAAAACCCGTTTGTGAATTAAAACTGCTTTTTAAACCGGAAAAAATTTGAAATTTACGTAGTGGGGGAAAAAGTTTAGGCAGAGGAGAGAGAGAGAGGGAGAGAGAGGTGTGTGTGGTGGAGAGAGGTGTGTGTGTGGGGTTTTGGTGTGTGTGTGTGTGTGTGTGTGTGTGTGTGTGGGTGGTTGTGGGGCGCGCGCCCCCGTGTGTGTGTGTGTGTGTGTGTGTTGTGTGGTTGTGTGTGTGTGTGTATGTGTGCTGTGTGTGTGCCTGTGTGTGTGTGGGTGGTGTGTTGGTGGGGTTTGTGTTGTGGTGTGTGTGTGTGTTGTTTGGGGTGCGCGCGGCGTACAGAAAGACAGAAAAAGGGGGAAGAGATTCGAGACAACAGAAAGGAAAAAGGGGGGAAAAAACACACAAAAAAACACCCACCACGAAAAAATTTCCCCGTCACAAAACCAAGTTTGCACATTTACAACGGAAACCCAGGACTGTACCCTGACTAACCACCCTATAGCACAGTCCTCCTCCCCAGACAAATCATTTTTCCCCTCCCCAAAGCCTGGGCCCCAAAACCCAAACCCTTTGGGCACCACGGGAAAAGGACGGAAAACAGGCAGCAACAGGCGCCTCGGGCAGGACTTATCGGTTATGGCCCTTTACGCTGAAAAGGGGGAAAACGGTCAGCGTTGGGACGTTGGGACCTGACGATCCCATAAGAAAAAAAAAAAAGGAGGGGGGGGGGGGCGATGGGGGTGTACAGGTTAATCCCCTTAGCCCCGTCGCGCTTAAAGCCGAGATCTTTACACCTGGGTTTTAGTCCCTTCAGTCCCCACCCCCGTTCCCCACCTCTTGGCCCCATCTCCCCCCACCTATCCTTCACTCCCATTATCCTTCCGATTTTTCTTCCGTCGTGCCTCTTGTGCAATGTGGAGCGTAATAAAAATTTGTGCTCCGTCATCCTTCTCTCTCTCTCTCCCCCTTTTCTTCTCTCTCTCCTCTTTTCTCTCTCTCCTCTCTCTCCCCTCTCTCCTTCCGCCCTTCGCCGTCTCCCAAAATTGTCTGTTTTTCTGTCGTGTGAAAGAGAAAAAAGAAAGGAGACACACAGTGAAGAGAGAGAGAGAGAGAAGAGAGAGAGAGAGAGAGCGAGAGAAAAGAGAGAAGAAGGGGGAAGGAGGGGGTTGAGGGGGAAAGCGAGCAGCTCTAAAATGAGGGCAGAGGTGACGACAGACGAAAAAAAAAAAAAAAAGCGTAAAAAGAACACCCCACATTAACAAACCCAACAAAAAATTTTCCAGCACAGTATCCCCCCCTTTTTGACAATGCAACAGCTCACAAAATTGATTATCCGAGGGAGAGATCACGGACTCCTTTCGGGGTCAACATCACATGATTAATGTGTTTTACACTTCCTTTTGAAATCACCCCGGTTTAAAACCACCCCGGGGAGGGCCAACCCTGTCTGCGGCGACGAAATTTGAGCAACACCTTCAAAAAATCTGAGCTCGACTGTCGGGGTTCCGTTTTTTCAGCTTCAGTCATGCAAAAAACGGGCCCCCCCAAATCCCCCAATACAGGGTTCGATGGAATCGAACCCACACCTCCCGGCCTTAACCCGTTTCAAACCCAAAAAATTACAGAACCATTTCTCTCCCCGCTTCATCAACTCTACCTCAAAACCCAGAAGGTAGAATCTTTCTTAGAGGAATCAATACGCCGCTTTCTTCCTACCTAATCTTTTAAGCTTACAACCGTCAGGTAGATCAGCTTCCAACCCGGGATCATTGACACGCCACACCAAAAATTTTTTCCGGCAGAACACCGCAAACTTATTCCGACAGGGGTTTATTTCCCTAGAAGGTAAATGGCAACATCTTCTTCCGGAATTCTCTACGGGGGGACTGACTAATGGGTTGTTACGGGGGAACCACTGGCCATTGGGGAACACTTTGGGCAACTATCCTGTGGCAAATTGGCCAAACCCTTTGGGGAAGGGGCGCTCTATTTGGGGCCCACGATTAATGGCCACGGTTACCTCTTAGTAAAGGAAAAAAGGGTTGACGTTTGAGGGGAAGGGGGATGGGAATGGAGAGGGCTGCCTTTGATCTACACCTGTAATTGTAAAAGGGGAAGGCGGGGATCGTTTCTACCCCTTTCCGATCGCAGAAATTTATGGATTCTCTCATTAACGAGCTGTTAATTTCCCCACGTCGTTGTTTTCCTCCGGGAATCACATTTTTCATGTACAAGAAAGGAAATGGATTCTCAGAGATAAAAACTTTTTCCTGTACCACAGACACGTTCTAATTGAAACACGTTTTTCATGAACCACATTAAACTGATTTCCCCCGGGAAAAAGCGTTTTTAATGCCCACACTACTATGTTTTTCACTGGGAAACAAGCTTTTTCAATGTCCACGCAAAATTTTTCTCCTGGAAACAAATTGTTCAATGTCCACAGCTACATTGATTCTCACTGGGAAAAAAGTTTTTCAATGTGCCACAGCTCTATTGATTTTCACTGGTAACAAATTGTTTAATGGCCACAGCTATATTGATTCCACGGGAAACAATTTTTCAATGGCCACACTACTATTGGGTTCTCACTGGGAAAAATTGTTCAAATGTGCCACACTACTATTGATTCCACGGTAAACAATTGTTCAATGTGCCAAGCTACTATTGATCCACAGGAAACAAGGTTTCCACAGCCCGAGTCCAGTAATTCTCATAGGTAACGCGTTTTTCATTACCGGGTTATCACTACTTCTCCGATGATCTTTTTTCGATAAACAAAATTACTATAAATTTCGCTGTTTATCCGTCGTTCAGTACTAGAGTTATCACTCATTTTTTCACTGGCCAAAACCCCCTTTTCCATGTCCACATTACACTGATTTTTACCTGTAATACATAACATGACCAAAGGTATCACGATGAAAGGAATCACGTTTTTTCATAAACAAAATTTATTGATTCCTAGGTAATTTTCATGTTTTTATGTTCCCCAGCTTTTTAGGGGATTATTACAGCAATCTATTTTTTCATGTACCGTTATAATTGATTTTTCCCTTTTAATCACGTGTTCTTTAAAAAAATCACTGACTATCACGTAATACTTGCTCACTTTCCAAGTTATCACTGACTTTTTTTACGGGTAATTACATTTTTTCTGTTCTGAATTTACTTTTTTAATTTCATATTTTTTTTTTTGTTCTGTTTTCTAGAGTTCCTTTCGTAATCATATGTTTTTCTATGTCCCAAAAAAAACGATTTTCCCTTGGGCTTTGCATATTCATTGAAAAGAGAATACGATTCCATCGGTATATATTTTGCACGCCCACAGTTATCACTGATTTTCGCCGGAAAACTACACCCCTGTTTTTACTGCAACCAGCCATCTGCCCAACTCTTTCCCTGACTATCCAGCGTCCCCGGAACCCCCCCCCCCCCCCCCCCCCATTTCCCCCACCCTCCCCCCTGCCCCCCAACCCCATGGTCTCCGCACCCAGAAACTAAAAACCCAGGCATCAGCCGCTGACGTGCGGTAGGCTGGCAGTAACGAGCATCTTGTCAACTGCCCTCTGAGGTGGGATGTTAGGGGATTTAGCGGCCCTTAGCTGTGATGGGGACGAGGGAAACAGGAGTGCGGAGAGGAGGGGACGTGTGAGAGGCCAGCGATCCGAACAAGGAGGACGGCGCTGGAGGTGGGGATGACGGGTTAACACCTCTTTGTGACCCCCGTCGGCTCTTTGAAGCCAAGAGTTTTACGCGTGTTCTCTGTCTCCTTCACGTCGCCTGTTTCTCAGCTACCCCCCCCCCTCCCCCTTCCCCCACCTCCCCTTACTCCCCACCTCCTCCTCGGTCATGACTGGCCATGTCCTGTTCGTGTGTCTGCTGTGCAGCGTACAGGTGTGCAGCGCTGGACGAAAGTGCCTGAGTAATATATGCATGTGTGTGTGTGTGTGTGTGTGGTGTGTGTGTGTGTGTGTGTGTGCGTGTGTGTGTGTGAGTGTTGTTGTGTGTGTGTGAGTGTTGTGTGTGTGTGTGTGTGTGTGGTGTGTGTGTGTGTGTGTGTGTGTGTGTGTGTGTGTGTGCGCGCGCGCGCGCGCGCGCGCGTTCATTAAAAGACTTAAGGACAGCGAATCTAAACGAGAACACGTCAACAATGTAATGATACCAGAGATCACCTTCCCCAATCATAATCACAAAAGACTCCAAAGTAAAGTATTCCTGTCCATTCTTCAACGAAACTGAAAATGTTACGTTGCCTCACGAATACGTCAGTCTCTTTTTTTATCTTGTATTAAGAACCACTGCCACGTACAGGAGTAGCTGTTCGACAGACACAACAACACGTCACAACGATTGCTTTACTTGTATCATTAGCGAGCACAAGATCCAAACACATTTTAAAGACTTTGCCATGTACAAAAAAAAAGAAGAAAAACAAACACTGAAGAAGAAGAGAAGAAGAAGAAGAAGAAGAACAACAACAACAACAACAAAAAACAACACAACAACAACAAGGAAAGGGGAACAAAAAGAAAATCCATCGAAACTAGCCAATCAGCCATGTAACCAAAATAAACCAAAAATCTTTTAATTTTTTTAATCAATAAACAAGCAAAAATAAAAGAAAATCAATCGAAACTTGCCAATCAGCCATATAACCAAAATAAACCAAAAATCTTAAACAAAATATGAATAAACAAGCAACGACACGACCCAACCATGAAAACAAAATAAAAGTGACCCTGACGTAGAAAGCACGGTAGATCGTGCTTCACGCAATGCTTGTAAGATGACGTCGGAAGGCAAAAAATCTCTGGAGTAAAAGTCATAGGGAAAACATCACGGAATGATGACGCCGTCTGCCAGGAAATGACCAGTGTGAAGGGCTGTGTAGTAAAAAAAACAACTAAGCCTTCACTTCAGGGAGATATGACATTTCATCTCTAACATTCAATGTCACATCACATGAGGTTAGCAAACTAAGGAGTCAGAAGAACGCACAAGAAGTCAAATCTGAGGTGGCAATAACTCGTGTTATTTTTAAAATAAAAAGCCCATCGACACAGACCCACAAAGAATAAATAAAGAAGAAGAACAAGATGAGAAATACTAATAATTACAATAAGATGATCATAATAACAGCAAACCAACAACAACAATAATAAAATGAATGAATAAATAAATAAGTAGATAAAATGACATTAGATGAAAAATAGCTCGGGCCTTCTGGCTTCATTCCTGTTAAACAGTCAACCTGTCAAACAGCCCAGCTCCACACTCGTTTTCTTCCTTGCCAAGGTAGTTATTAGTTTCCTAAAGTCAGGTGGGTAACAGTATCTACCTAGGATCAATGACAACCCCATCACTCAGCATTTTCCCCTGGCTAATCACCTCTGACTTACTGCCAGACAGGTAGGTTTCAGCCCCCCCCCCCCCCCCCCCCCCCCCCCCCCCCCCCCCCCCCCCCCCCCCCCCCCCCCGCAGGATCAATGACAGACGTTCCTACCACCAGACTTGTCCAGCTGGGGAACAGTGTGGACTCGTTACCTGGGACGTGATTGGCTCGTTAGGAAGACACGTTTGGCCTACCACCCTGAGACAAAGATATACACCGAAGAGGATCAATACTTGCCTCGTGTCTCCTGTATCTCCCGTTGTCGGAGTCCCATCAGCTCGCACAGGTTACAAACCACTTCCAGGCGAAAACAGTGTTCAATTGGCTGGGGTGCCCTCTCAGGTCAAGGTCTTGTCCATTTTTCCGCGAGGTCGGCTTTACTACCTGCATGTAAGCATTGCCTGCGTGTGCTTCAAACTTGATAATTTGACACTGTCAGTTGCGCAATGTGGTGGACAGAGGCCAACGCATGAACAGGGACGAACACAGAGCCACTCAGACCAACAGGAAGTGATAAATGCCTGCAAATTGTACGCCATGGAATTCTAACTAATTAAAAGCGGAGATACTGATCCGTATCCTCTACAGCTTTACCTGAGGCAAACTGGCCTACCGCTCTGAGGCAAGTCCCTCCGTATCTGTCCCTGTCCAGTGACCGTCTGGTCACCAGGCTCTGGACAGGAGGAAGAAGAGCAGATGACTCATGAATAAAAGGGGTTGTTGCAGAGTTATTCAGACAGCTGTATCGTACAAAGGAAGACTGGAATATAATCTGATTGATTGTGGGGGCTGTAGTGTGGTGCCACCAAAATAACCACACACACACACACACACACACACACACGCGCGCGCGCGCGCGCGCGCGCGCGGACGGCGACAGCCCGACAGACAGACGGACGGACAGACGGAGAGACATAGAGAGGGGGAGAAAAAGAGAGTGAGAGAGACGGACAGACAGACAGACATGCAGAAAAAAGAAGAGAGAACGAGAGAGACACACAAAGACAGTGACAGGAGAGGAGGAGAGAGAGAAATAGACAGAGACAGACAGATGGATCGGGAAGGCGGGGGAGGGGGGGGGAGACAGAGAGAGAGAGAGTGTGTGTGTGTGTCTATGAGGGAGCTGAGAGAAAAAGAAGAGGAGAAGAGATAGCAAGAAAGACAGAAAGAGGGAAAGGCAGTTACCGGGGGGGGGGGGGGGGGGGAGGGGGGGGAGGGAGAGAGAGGGAGAGAATTAACAAAGGCAGAGACCAAACTAACAAAACAAAAATTACATACCCTCCCATTAGCGCTAGAGAAAAGCGTAGGCCATAAACATACTCATGTACCCGTAATGCGAAAGTATTGTAAGCATACGGAACGTGAAAACATTAACACTACTGCAAGCCTGAACGAGCAAAATCTTTCTCTTTCTACGCTAAATCGCAGCTATAGAATAACCACAAGGCAGGTACCTTCTCCCCACTGGCTCAAAGACGACTTCTGTCACTGTAGATTTCCCCCGTGGCTAAATTACCACCGACTTAGTTACCAGACAGGCAGGTTTCGGTTCTCTCACCAGTCTCAGTGACAGATACCTTCATCACCCGAGGTATTTAACCAGAGGACAGCATCGGCTCGTGACAAGGGATGTGAATGGCTCATTAGGGACACACACACTTGGACTAATAATTGAGCTAGAGACAGGCCTACGACACTGAGGAAAATCCCTCTGTTCCTGTCCGTGGTCAATGATCGTCTAATCACCAGGCTCAAGCGAGAAGGCAGAAACCGGTTGATTAATGGGGGGAGAGACAGACAGACTGAGACAGAGAGAAAGAGAGAGAGACAGAGACAGAGAGACAGAGACAGAGAGACACAGAGAGAGAGAGGAGGGAGAGGAGAAAGAGACAGATAGGCAGACAGACAGATGGGGGAGGGGACGAAAGGATAGATATTGAGAGAGCGAAAGTGTTGTAAGGGAAGATGAGGGATTGGAGTGGGGGTAGGGGTAATACAATTATCTAGACACGTGCATCACATAAGAGCGGAAGGGCTGGGGGGGGGGGGGGGGGGGGGAAAAAAGAAACTTAATTTCAGCGAGTGTGTGTTTTTCATTGTAAGTAGCAGGTGGGGTAGGGCGAGTGGTTACAAAACGACGAAAAAAGGGGAAAGGTAGGGGGGAGGAGGACAGAGAGGTGAAGAGACCAGCCATTCTCTGGCTCCACCTTGTAGCATTGACCACAACCCCACAACGCTCGAAAAAATATTCACATATGTAATTCATTGTTGTTGTTTTTATTGGTTTCTTTTATATTCCAAACTTACTTTCAATTAGATCTACTGACTCATTCAATTAGATCTACTGACTCATTCAATTAGATCTACTGACTCATTCAATTAGATCTACTGACTCATTCATGTGCTGTTTCTCTTGGCCTCATCACACAGACAAAAATAAATGTTTACGACCTACATCACACGAAAACCTTCATCATGAAAACCACAACAAAACAGAAGAGAGAGGGATATGGAATGCATGAGAAGGGAAAGGAGAGTAAACGGCAAGGATTCATCCCTTTGCAGCATTTAACGATCGTCTGTAAAGTCTGCCAAAAACCGAAAAAGGCTTTTAGCAATAAATCGAAACACATGGGTTAGAAAGACGAGGAAAAAAAAACAACAAAATTATACACAAGAATTTTTTTTCAAAAGAAAGAAGGAAGAAAGGGAAAGGACAGGCTGAAAATATCTTAATGACAAGCTCGTAATCCCGCGCTGCTAAAACTTTGACATATTTGAAAGAAAGATGGGAGAAAAGAAAGAAAGAATGAGAGAAAGAAAGACAGAAGGACGAAGAAAGAAAGAAAGGCAAGAAAGGGCTAAAGAACAAAGCAAAGAAAGAAAAGCGAGAAGGAAACAAACAGAAAGAGCACCTGAAAGAAAAAAAAGGGTTCTGAACGATTTTTCTGACAACGGAGATCAGCGGGACCTGCGGCAACGTTAAGCGTCTTCACGTAATCCATTATGTCCGTCAAGCCACATACCCTTGTTACATCCCAGAACGTCACAATTCCACGAAGTGTCTCAATGTGCCTAAATGTGGCGACGCAACAAGAGAGATTACCAAGCTTGTTGGCAATAGTGATATTACACCTGGGTGCCCCCGCTTGTGTCACAGGGGGCACAGAGCACGGACAGCTGACGTGCATCATAGCCAGACCATGTAAGTGTATTTTTTCCTATGACAGCTAATCAGCAGATTCCATTTTGAATTGTTACGCTTTAATCTGCTGAGGTCTTCTGTATCATAGAGATTGCCGCACAGAGAGTCTGGGACACATGAAGACGGCGACCCACACGGCCGATTCCTAAGAGAAGGTGGTCAGGTCGGCGGTGGTTTCAAGTATGTAATATTTCCCGTAAATTCGCTAAGGAATTGCAAGTTCATTGAAACAAGTGTGAACATACTCAAATATAATTCTATAACTTAAGACATCAAATGGCCATCGTGCATATTTCACTATCAATAAGATACAGTTCTGAACGGACGTACGATATGCAACGTGCGTTTGCCTGTTAACACCCCCCCCCCTTTGTGACAGTCCTGAATTCATCCTGATTTGTACTGTATCCTCAGCAAACTTTGAGGGGAGCATTTCATGAACAGAGATCCTTGCTGCAGAATACCAAAGGAGCTTCAATCTGTCCTGCAGGCATCACAGTCAGTCTGGCGAGTTCTCCCGAAGGGATGTTTTTAACGTGTTTCGTTGATCTCTTCAAATCAAATGATCTCAGGAATATGGAGTCCTTCGCTTACAGCGTACAGCTTTTGGTTTGTCACTAGATGTTTCTCAACTGCTGTTTTTTTCCCCCCATTTTTCCAGTTTGTACCAGTCATGACAGTACACGCGCTAGCCATGATTTGGATTATTTATTGATTGATAAGACTGAAAACGTTATAGGTCTGCCGAGAACTGACGTTCAGCTCAAAGCGGACGGAACTAGCGCGAACGGGCGGGTTTCTATTTTCACGCGTACCCAAACCATGCTGATCCCTACCACCAGCCATCCCCTTCGCCGGGCAAAAAAAAAAAAAAAAGACTGACTGTGCGGACAGACCCATCAGCCACAGAGTGCTGAAGGTGTTAAAGTACATATCTAACTTCGCTGCTCAAAGAGCAGCCCACTCTCTGGTCACCCTAGTGCCAAGATCTGTAGTTACAGCCGGGCAGGCAAAGTCGCTTTCACTATTTGTCGTTTCTGAGAGGGCGAGTCTGTCTGTCTGTCTGTCTGTCTGTCTGTATCTCTCTCTCTATCTCTCTCTCTCTCTCTCTCTCTCTCTCTCTCTCTCTCTCTCTTTCTCTGTCGGTCTGTGAGTGCGTTTGTTTGTTTGTGCGTGCGTATGTGCGTGTGTATGCGTGAGTAAGCACGCGCTCGCGTGAGTGTGTACGTCTGTGTATGTGCATACCCACATGTGTGTGTGTGTGTGTGGTGTGTGTGTGTGTGTGTGTGTGTGTGTGTGTGTGTGTGTGTTCATCCACACGGGCGTGGGGAGAAGGTGCGTGGCGCGAGCGCGCCGGCGCGCACGCGCATGTGTGTGCGTGTGCGTGTGTGTGTCAGAGTGAGTGAGTGAGTGAGTGTGTGTGTGTGTGTGTGTGTGTGTGTGTGTGTGTGTGTGTGTGTGTTCATGCTCATGGGTGTGCATGTACGTATCTGTCTGTTTGTGGGTAGTGTGTGTGTGTGTGTGTGTGTGTGTGTGTGTGTGTGTGTGTGTCTGTGTCTGTGTGTGTGCGCATGCGCGTACATACATTTTCGAACTCACATCTGTGCTTGAAGATGACAGCCTTGACATGGCCCCTCG
>CM031602.1:40021603-40029103 GCA_018398815.1 Conus ventricosus | reverse complement strand
CAATTGACCTCCATTTCATTATGCTGCTGCTGCCTTCCCCACCTCCATCACTTCACCTTCCAGGCCAACCCCACCTCTCTCTCTTCTCCTCTTTCGGCACACACAAAGAACTAACAAATGGTAAAAACCATGCTGCGAGTTCCTCTTTGGATGCCGTTTTGTCCACAAAAGTCAAATCATCCTCCAGCAGAAATGTGCATCGAGCAATCTCCTACTTAAACACGTGCTCCTTCGACACATACAAAAAAACACACTAAACCAGAAAGTACTTAACAAGCAAGACAGGCCAGCACGGTAAAACACGTTCCCCAACCTTCCACACTGTACATAATCACATGTGTACTAACAACACTGCCAAAATAATGAGTAAATGAAATAAATACAAGTAAGAGGCAAGACAGAAACGGCATATAGACACAGATAGAGACATAAACGAGAGTGCTAGGGTTACAAAAAAAAAAAAAAAAAAAACAACCAGAACAGTTGAACAAGACCAGAATTACAGCCACACCAGCTAATCCACAGAACAGACCTTCACCCTGCCTCCCCCCTCCCATCTTCCCTCCCTTAACCCCTTCTCCCTCCACTCCTCCCTCCTCTCGCCTCCATTACTGAAAAGAAAGAAGAGTCCCCTGGGTGAAGGCAATTTCGTGCACTTGTAAACCCGCCATGTTTGCTGGGAACAGTTCAGCCCCCACCAAGTTTCCGCCCAGACAGTTTAACTCAGACGTGATTGTCAGGAAGACACTGTGTTCGGCTCCACGCTGTCCAGAGGTTCTGGGACTTTGGGGGAGGGCTCAGCGTAGGCCACTGCTACATTCTGAGTGGGAAAGAGGGTGGAGTGTTGAAAGGGGGGGGGGGGGAGGGTTATGTTTGCATCAGGTCCAGCTAATGGGCTGGAGAAACAATTACCCTCAGGCTGTCGACACTGAAGCTGAGAGTGAACAAGAACTTTAAAGGGACTGCACAATGTTCAGGGAACAATCTCAGCGATAATAAACTGTATTCGAAGCTGTGCCCACAGAAAATGAAGGCTTTTAGTTGCACTGAAAAAAAAACTTTACTGATACACTGAGTGGTTGCTTTCTGCTCTCTTATTTGAATTCTTTCCTTTCGCTCATTCTAATACTGTGGGCATCCTAGTGAACATGAAAGAAAAATGTTGTTTTGGGGACCTGCTCACAGAACTGAATTGAACGCAAACCCTGTCCTCTAAGCATGACTGAACAACCACTACTACAGAACTTCATATGCAAAGCATACAGAAAACGGTAGTTATGGTTTTAAATTTTAACCTATGAAGAGCACTTGGCTGTCAAACTTTGCACACCGAAAGGAAAACTGATATTGAAACAAATTTCAAATGCAACTAATAGCGAACCGCCAAGAAAACGTAGACAAACGAATCACAAGACAAAAGACGACGCATTTCGACCTCTTAGGCCTTCTTCAGGCAAGATACACGACACTCAGGACAACGAAAACAACGAACAATCACATCACTCATCTTCATTCACTTCAGCGCAAGATGGGCGCTGATATTGAAAGTTAGCTCAGCATCAACAGCTAAGTAGCCAAGGAATGTATAAGTGGCCAATGAAAGTATATAACCAAACGTTTGCGAGACCAAGTTGCCAGAACTGCTGACGTCGTACTTTCACCTATTTGCAGGGGATCCTTAGCGTTACAGCCAGAACTAAAGACGGTCCAGTGAATGGAGTGACTGATTCTACACAAAATTACAAGACTTCTGGAGTCCATCCTTGGCAAATGACAGTAAGAGAAGACCAAGAGGGCAAAGGGAGAATAAGAAGAGGGTAAGAAGGTGACTGAAGACTCTGTGCATGTATTTTTCTTTGAGTGGAGTGTATGAATTATTGGGGAGCGAGAAAAAAGGAGGGAAACAAAGATGTGCGCCGCCCCCCCCCCCCCCCCCCCCATCCAAAAAGTGCGCTTTGGAGCGAAAAACTAGATCACAGCCATCCTAAACCACTCTCCGTCCCGACAGTCTTCCTACTATTAGCCATTCCGAGTCGCAGAAGGAGTCTGGCGTGGACCATTTACTGTCAGGTGTCTGCCAGACGTCATTCGCTCATACCCATTTATTTACTTGCATAGTCTGGAAGCCAGGTTTCCTCTGGAAGCTGTCTGTGCAGTTCCTTGTTCGGACCCCTCCAACCTTTTTTTGCCCTCTGAGGAGATGTGGAAGAGAACAACCCAGAGAGAGAGAGGAGAGAGAGAGAGAGAAGAGAGAGAGAGAGAGAGAGAAGAGAGAGAGAGAGAGAGGGTGTGTGTGTGTGTGTGTGTGTGTGTGTGTGTGTGTGTGTGTGTGTGTGTGTGTGTGTGTGTGTGTGTCATGTGACGTAGCCTCACATCAAGGCATGTGACGCTCCGTCACATGTAGTTTAGTGATATGAATCATTTCCCCATGCCACAACTAAAAAGGAAGAATATTCATGTGGCTTGACTAGTGTAGCGGGCGTCCCCAAATAATTGTGAGAATGACTCGATAAATAAACAAACGTGGTCATTGGGTGAAAGTGACCACTGAGAGATAGTTTAATAAGGGTTGGTAAGGTGCTGGTCATGTGTTTTGAACACTGAGTATGCACTCACTAGGAGGAGGGAGGAAAGAATCAGTTTTAGCCCAGCAGATGGCCTAGAGACTCGAACCTGTCAGGACGCTGGTCCTCACTGCTGACCAGTCATTACCAGGTGAGCCATAGATAGTTGGGGAAAGCTTCAGGGGAAAACCTAAAGAAAAGAGAAAGAAAGAATTCATATGTTGAATTAAGAAGCAGGTTATTTACACGAACCTTATTCGTGTTTCAGCCCTTCACCCTTCACCCGTGAGGTGGTTAAAGATGGCCACGGTGTGGTGGTAGTTCAGCCCCAGCAAATAAGGACTCCAGGGAGAGGAGTCGGAACTCGTATCTCCAGTGACGGGAGAATTCAAGGGGGCGATACGATGTCTGAAAGAGACAGGGACTCATGACAGTATGGAGAGAGTCTTATATCTGATGCAGGCATGGCATCAGTGATTGCAGGAGTTATTTATTCTCCTGGTCTGGATCTTGGGCTAATGTGATGTGAAGGCCATGACTTTATAGAATCTTGAATCAATTAGTTTATCTCTCAGTGTAAAGAGAGATACATGTATAAAATCTGTTTATAAATTGTTTGATGTGATTTAGTAAAGTGTTTTTCCCGAAGGAGAGGGGGAGAAGAAAAAACATTCGGTAGTGCGCCTTTTGGTTGATTGGAAAGATTGCGTGTGCGTATGGAGTAAATGCTGTCATGAATGCGTGTGCACGTGTGCAAAAGTGACAGTGTGACAGTGTGTGTGTGCGTGTGTGAGCTTTGTGTACTCGCAATGTATTTTCAACTGCGCATGTGTGTGAGCGTATACGTGCGCGAACGTGCGAATGCATGCGTACATGTATGTGTGTGCATCTGTTCGTGACGTGTGTGTGTGTGTGTGTGGAGAGGGGGGGGGGGCGTGTGTGTGCAATCATGCGCTTGAAAGCACGAGCGTACACATAAGTGTGTCTTTGCGGTCTTCATCCAATCACTCAACTAGTCCATTACTGGTAATCCACAACGCCGCCTATCGTTTGTTGACACTGTCTCCTCCGAGGGTGTCGCTTAGATCCTGTTGCACAGCTGGACCCAAACGATCTGCAAGGCCCATTGACTCTACATACACCATCATCGTGCTGCTAAATTGGTGCTGCTTTAAAGCCAAGCTAACAACATACAACGTTTTCAGGGCTATCACAAAAAGGGGGAAAAGAAGTCCTGACCTACTGAAAAAAAATCATATCAACACGTAAAGAACATTTTGTTCCATCAACAATCACAGGAAGAACGGTAGCCATCTGTTAGCGTCTGTCTTGATGTCAGTGTGTGAGTGTGTGTGTGTGCTGGGGGGGGGGGGGGGGGAGGGATGACGCCATCTAATTTCACTGTATGCACACCAGTGTGTATGTGTGTGCATGCACGCGCGTGTCGCTTGTGTATAGGGGATGACACAATCCAGTTTTACTGTGTGCATACCTGTGTATAAGTGTTTGCATGTTTGTGAGTGTGTATGCGTGTAGGGGGGGGGGGGGGTGACGCTGACCAGTTTCACTCTGTGCACATCTCTGTACTGTGTGAATGTGTGTAGGTTTGTAAGTGTATGTGCAAGCGCCCGCACGTGCACGCGTGTTAGTGTGTGCGTGCGCGCACGCGCGCGCGCGTATGTGTGTGTGTGTGTGTGTGTGTATGTGTGTGTGTGCATGAGTGCATGGGTATGCGTGTCTGTGTGCAAGATCTCCAATACAACAAGTCCACTTGTCAATTACTGATAATCCACCACGTGTCCCATCATTTGTTGAAGTGTCTGTCTCCTCTGTGCATGTCGCTAGGATCTTATTGCAGAGATTGCCCTGAACAATCTGCAGGGCTAATACATAAACCATGAACAAGCTGCTATGCCTGTGCTGAATTTTAGCCCGCTGGCCACACATGACCTTTACAGGGCTGTCACAACACAGGGATAAAGAACACCTGTCCCGAAAAAAAATTGTAAGAATTACTCAATTACAACAACAGAACACTTGCCCTGTCAACAAAGCCGGGATGAATGGTAGACAAAGAATTCGGATGGTAGCCATCTGTAAGCGTCTGGGTCCCCATGACCTTAACGTTGTGCTATTACGGCCGTTCCGAAGTCAGACCTGCCGCGATGAAACCATAAGAGGGTTCTTCGTGGTCGGTCGGGGCTCAAAAGTATTGTAGGTTGAATTGGATTGGTCCTAAATGCAAAGAGGTGGGATAGGGCAGGCAGAGTGACTTACCTAATGAATATGAGGCAATCTCTTCCACTGCGGTTTTGTGTGTGTGTGTGTGTGTGTGTGTGTGTGTGTGTGTGTGTGTGTGTGTGTGTGTGTGTGTGTGTGCATGTGTGTGTGTGTGTGTGTGTGTGGTGTGGTGTGTGTGTGTGTGTGTGTGTGTGTGTGTATGAGTGTCTGTGTGTAAAATCTCCACTAAAAAAATCCACCAGTTAATTTTTTTTATAATTTTTTTTAGATGTCTCAACCTCTGAGCCACCTCATTCCCACACCCTATCCACAGCCACAGCCCAGTCGACCCTGCTGCAGCCCCAGCACCAGCAATCCACAGGGAGCAGTCAATGTCAGGTCATCAAGAGGTAACCCACTGGAGGAGACACTGCACTGCTGCCGAGTCACTTCGGTGGTGTTCAGTGGTGCCTGTTCTGATCTAACATACGCAGGACGCGCGCCACCTACTAAGCCCCCTTCTGACGACAATAATTGCTTAGTCACGGAGCCGGCGTTAGTGAGCTCTCCCTCCGGAGGGCGCCACCACGTCCGTCCAATGACTCGCCAATACCGGTGACCCCACGGAACCAAACCAAGGCCACAGACGTGGAGAGGACATCGAAACTGAGGTCACCATGAGAGCAGGGTATGAATGGCCACAGAATTTGAGATTTTATGCTGGTCGATGAGAATGAAGATGATTAAGATGATGCTACGGATTTCCATTTCGGTCTGACACTACATGACAGGGCTGTACTCTACGCTTCCTTTCATAATATATCCCGGCATCAACCAGGCCCGAGAGATAAAGGCACCTGCAGTATTGGTCAGGAAATTTGAGCAACACTCTTGGAAACGCATCCATTAAGTGGATGAAACTCGACTGTGTGGTCCCAGTCTTCCCAACTGAGTCCGCAGCAAACTCAACTCTGGGTAGGAGCCGGTCGGGGCAGAAAAACCCACATGGCTCTGATGGGATTCGAACCCACGACCTCCCAGCCGGGAGTCCACGACGCTAACCACTTCGCCATGGTGGCTGGTATCCAGCAGTCAATTACTGGTAATCCACCACATGGCCATCATTTGTTGAAGTGTCTGTCTCCTTTATACGAGTTGCTTGGATCTTTTTGCAGAGAATGCCCAGAACAATCTGCAGGGCTCCTACATGAACCATAAACAAGCTGCTACGCCTGTGCTGAATTTCAGCCGCTGGCAACACACGACCTTTTCAGGCTGTCACGACGTAGGCGTAAAGAACCCTGTCCTGAGAACAGCCCGCTGGCAACACACGACCTTTTCAGGGCTGTCACGACGTAGGCGTAAAGAACCCCTGTCCTGAGAACAGCCCGCTGGCAACACACGACCTTTTCAGGGCTGTCACGACGTAGGCGTAAAGAACCCCTGTCCTGAGAACAGCCCGCTGGCAACACACGACCTTTTCAGGGCTGTCACGACGTAGGCGTAAAGAACCCCTGTCCTGAGAACAGCCCGCTGGCAACACACGACCTTTTCAGGGCTGTCACGACGTAGGCGTAAAGAACCCCTGTCCTGAGAACAAATAACCATAAGAACAACTCAATTACAACATCAACAGAACACTTGCCCTGTCAACAAACCCGGGATGAATGGCAGCCATCTGTTAGCGTCTGGGTCCCCGTGACCTCATCGCTGTGCTATTACGGCCGTTCCGAGTCGGGACCTGCGGCGATAAAACCCTAAGAGGGTTCTTCGTGGTCGGTCGGGGCTCAAAAGCATCGTAGGTTGAACTGGATTGGTCAAAGATGCGATGAGATGGGATAAGGCACAATGAATATAAAACAATATCTGTGTGTGTGTGTGTGTGTGTGTGTGTGTGTGTGAGAGAGAGAGAGAGAGAGAGAGAGAGAGAGAGAGAGAGAGAGTGAGTGTGAGTGTGTGTGTGTGTGTGTGTGTGTGTGTGTGTGTGTGTGTGTGTGTGTGTGTGAGGATGCGTTAACATGCGTGGGTGCCCGTTTAAATCCTCTCTCTCTCTCTCTCTCTCTCTCTCTCTCTCTCTCTCTCTCTCTCTCTCTCTCTCTCTCTTCCACTCCCGTATTACCTATGTTCAAAGAACCTACAATGCTAAGTACATACCATAATACAGGCTGGCAAAAAAAAGCAAACTTAATGTCACTTTCCAGTTTTGAGGAAAGAGACAGGACCACATCAATATGGGGACACATGGAGACAGGGACACATGGAGACAGGGACACATGGAGACAGGGACACATGGAGACAGGGACACATGGAGACAGGGACACATGGACACATGGACACATGGTGACAGGGACACATGGAGACAGGGACACCTGGACACATGGAGACAGGGACACACGGAGACAGGGACACATGGAGACAGGGACACATGGACACATGGAGACAGGGACACATGGAGACAGGGACACATGGAGACAAGGACACATGGTGACAGGGACACATGGACACAGAGACACATGGAGACAGGGACACATGGAGACAGGGACACATTGAAGGAACTGACATGGTGCAGGACACATGGACACAGGGAGACAGGGACACATGGTGACAGGGACACATGGTGACAGGGACACATGGTGACAGGGACACATGGTGACAGGGACACATGGACACAGGGACACATGGTGACAGGGACACATGGACACAGGGACACATGGTG
>CM031602.1:40014103-40016603 GCA_018398815.1 Conus ventricosus | reverse complement strand
CTGACACAAACCCTCAGATTACCTGTGAAGAACAGGGTGAGGAAATGGAGAAGGGGGGGGGGGGGGGTTGTCACTGGCAGAGCCTCCCTTTAGTGAAAGACAGACTTCGACCTGAAGACTTATCTGACTGCTTAGCCTGGCAAGGGAACAAAGAAGAAAAGAAGACCAAATGCAAAAGAGGTAGAACGAGAAGTGGGAAAAGGAGAAGGAAGCAGAGAAGGAGGCGAAGAAGGGAAGAAGTAGGAAGAAGGATTGGGGAGGGAGGAGGACGAGGGAAAAAAGAGGAAGGGGATGAATAATAGTAAGAAGAAAAGTGCGAGAATAACAGAAGGCAAACAACATCAATAACAAGAAGAAAAAAGAGCTGAAAAAGCCCCCGGTATGCCCATGGGGCACGTGCCATGGCTGACCCTCAATCAGCAGCTGTGGTCACAGCCAATTGACCTCCATTTCATTATGCTGCTGCTGCCTTCCCCACCTCCCTCACTTCACCTTCCAGGCCAACTCCACCTCTCTCGCTTCTCCTCTTTCGGCACACACACAAAACCAGCAAATGGTAAAACCATGCTGCAAGTTCCTCTTTGGACGTCGATTTGCCCACATAAAAAAAAATTCTTGACAGAAATATGCATTGTTCCCTCTCTGGCAACAACACATCCTGAGTATGCAGTCATTTTTGTTGGTCCTCGTTGACAACACCAGGCATGTTCTGTAAAGAAATATGCTCTAAAATACGCATAGTTTCATTGTCAATCAACCCGATGTTTAGAATTATACCGAATATGTGGACATAGAACGTAGAGTCATCGTAGTCATCACCAGCAGCAGTATCGACAGCAAACACGCGTCATAAATGCAGTAAAACTGTTCTGAAAACAAGTGAAGGCAGTCAATTGTTAATTCTATGAAGCCCTGAAAAAGTTTGAGGACTGGGGTGGAGAGAGAGAGAGAGAGAGAGAGAGAGAGAGAGAGAGAGAGAGGAGAGAGAGGAGGAGAGAGAGAGGAGAGAGAGACAGAGAGAGATAGAGACAGAGACAGACAGACAGACACACATACACACACACACACACACACACGAGAGAGAGAGAGGAGAGAGAGAGAGAGAGAGAGAGAGAGAGAGAGAGAGAGAGAGGAGAGAGAGAGAGAGAGAGAAGGAAACAAATGCTACTTGTGGATAGCTAATTTTTTCGATGAATTCTTCTGTTTCATGTAGTGCCCCATGAAGAAACACATTTAAAGGGTTTTTGTACAGTCCCAGAGATACCCATGGTTTTAACCAAACATAATTTGGAGCTTTGACTCGATCCTCCAAGGGCCTGGTAAATGACACCAGAAGACATACACCAAGAACAAGATGACTGGCAATGTCAATTTTCAACATATTTCCATATGGAAGTAAGCATGTTCTTTGAGCTTTCCACATAGGATTAAAAAAAAAAGGTAACAAAATAATCGAAGCATTACAGTTAAATGTTTCTCTAGAATTCTGAAGAAAACTCAAATTTAAAAAAATGTTATGACAGATTGCACCACAGAATGTTCTCTTTCATATGTAGCAGAGAGAGGTAATGATATAATCAAGATAAAGATAATTAGACTGTTGCTGACAATCTTTCAAGTATTCCGGTAATAAAATTTTGGTCATGTGCTTTGAAACCTTTCTTTCATGACTTCACAGCAAAATCGTATTTCTACTGAAATTTGACAAGGACTGAGCAGTTCTGTCACTTGTTTTGAAAAACAAAATCATGAAGTCTAACGCAGATGAAATGTGTGGATTTCTTCTTAAAAACAGACTGGTTCAGTGCTTAAGAATCATTCTCCCTAAAACACACACACACACACACACACACACACACACACACACACACACACACACACACACACACACACACAGGAGGAGAGAGTGGGGTGGGGAACAAAGCATCGAGCCATCTACCACTTTCCACCGTTCTGTCACTTCCACTTCCTCCCTCGACCCTAACAAAACACTAGTACTTTAATCAACAACAATAAACACACACAAAAGATAACCAGAGTAAAAAGAGACAGGCAAGCATGGCAAAACGTCAGTATATTCCCTGACTTCCCGCACGTACATTCGACGAAATAATGACTAAGTGAAATAAATGCGATGAGGAAGGCAAGACAAAAAGAGACATACAGATACAGATAGAGAGACAAATCTAGAAAGAGGGTTGGAACAGGGTCACAAAAACAAGTTGGTTCCAAATGTGAGACAATAAAAGAATTACAGCCACCGTAATAAAGCCACAAAAAGAGCCCCCCCCCCCCCCCCCCCCCCCCCCCCCCCCCGCCCCCTCCCTTACCCTTCCTCAACCCCAACTTCCAAACTTCACCGCCAAGACTAAAAAGAAAGAAGAGTCCCTTAGGTGAAGGCAATTTCGTGCATTTATAAATCCGCCATGTTTGCTGGGAACAGTCCAGCCTGCACCAAGTTTCCGCCCAGACAGTTTAACTCAGACGTGCTATCAGGGAG
>CM031602.1:40001603-40004103 GCA_018398815.1 Conus ventricosus | reverse complement strand
CCATTTCAGAACGCATCATCACATCCAGGAAAGCATCACAGCGACAAGCTTTTAACATAAACTTGAATGGAGCGCCGACAGGCAGCTCTTCAGTCAGCTCTACCCAGGCAGGCCCGTCGCGTAAACACGATTGTGGACTGTAACGCGCCTAGAGCTTGGTTTCTAGCCGACGATAGGGGCTGTGTAACTAACTACTCATACTATTACTAGTACTAATAGTAATAATAATAATTTGCTTGCCACTCACGCAATGCTTCCTGTTCTAAATATGAATCTGACTCACTTATTGACAGACTGCCTACCAGACTGCCTGACTAGCTGACTTACTGATTTCTCAGTTGGATTTTCTGACCGATAGCCATTTCCATTTTCGGTGAGATACTAAAACCGTCCAATTACGTTTCTGTCCTGATCGCTATCAACAGAAAAGCGCGAATCCCCTGAATCAAATTAGACGACTGCTTCTATCTTCGAATAATTCTTGAAATGTAATAAGAGTTACTTCAGCATCAGCTTCATTTTCTTTACTTCACAAAGGAGTACTAAACCTGGGCCTCACACTCTTCCAACGGCACAGAACCAGTCATGGCGAGTGGACGTAAACCCTTCAGGACTCTCTCAGGGAGGGAAAGAAACAAAACATATGTTACACCAGGTCAGCAGTACGTGATCATATTCAGCTCTCCAGGGAACAACCGTAAACAACCGGCTGCGTCCATTCCTACGCCATCACAAGACAGACGGGGCATCTGGAAAGGCCGGAATTTCCGTGATGTATGGCATACAAATCGTCCCACTTAGTATAACGCAAAGTCGGCAAGGTCCGGCCAGGCATCTGCTCTGTCTGTAATTCGGATTAATGTCTTGTCCCTTTGTCTCGTCCGAGTGTGTCTTGTCTGGGAAAAACGCATTTCCTTTCCCTCCTTTCCTTCCTCGTTCCATCTCTCTCTCTCTCTCTCTCTCTCTCTCTCTCTCTCTCTCTCTCTCTCTCTCCTCTCTCTCTCTCCCCTCTTCTCTCCCTCCCCCCCCTCTCGTGCGCCTGTGTGTGTGTGTGGTGTGTGTGTGTGTGTGTGTGTGTGTGTGTGTGTGTGGTTGGCTGTGTGTGTGTGTGTGTGTGTGTGTGTGTGTGTGTGTGTGTGTGTGTGTGCATGCGTGCGTGCATGCGTGCATGCGGACGTGCGTGTGTGCGTCGTGTGTGGGTTGTGAATGTGGGTTGTGAATGAGAGTAAAGTGTGTGTGTGTGTGTGTGTGTGTGTGTGTGTGTGTGTGCGTGCGTGCGTGCGTGCGTGCGTGCGTGCGTGCGTGCGTGCGTGCGTGCGTGCGTGCGTATGTGTGTGTGTGTGTCTGTGTGTCTGTCTGTCTGTCTGTCTATTTCACTGTCTGTCTGTGTCCGTACGTGTGTGTGTGTGTGTGTGTGTGTGTGTGTGTGTGTGTGTGTGTGTGTGTGTGTGTGTGTGTGTGTGTGTTATTCGTAAAACCTTTGTTTTTATCAAATGGATGTACCATCAGACCACACAAGTATTTTCATAAACATTTCAACGCAAAAGTATTGATTCAAATGTTTATGCTTTCCGTCGCAGGAGTGATATATAATGCCAACTCACTGTGGTGACCAAAAAAACATTAAATGTCAAGTCACGTATAGGCCCTATCACAGCAGACCACGGGCGCATTATCGAAACGGATCTCTGTGCAAAATGAAAAGATAGAAATGAAACCCCAAATCATGAGATGTCATACAAATAAAAGACTAGCTTAAGCTTATTTCCAAAACGGCTAAGTCAGTTTTAAAAAAATTACTGGGAAAACATCACATTAGGAATAACATCTGAGAATCAATCTCCGCGCAAGTTGCAGTGAAAAGGCTAAGTCCTCGATGGTATATATCCCAACACTCAATACAAAGATGTTTAATGTCGAGCACTCTACCGCATTAGATACATCATGGACCCTCTTCGCCCTTAAAAAGATACCAGTTAAACCACCCTTATCTGGGAAATAAATACACCAACCAATGTAACAATTAAATTTTCTTCGCACAGCGTAACAGCCCACATTTCAACCCACACAACCTTGTCCTTCGGGTCACGTGGTGGGTTTAGTGGCAGGGCACGGACATCGCTACAAAACATCGCGAGTTCGAATCCCATTTGCACCAAACGTTAATAAAAAAAAAAAATAAATAAAAAATAAAAAAAGCTATTTTCGTTACCCTTTTTAACTGGTTGAATCACGCTGGACAGATCCCTTTCCCCCAGTCTCCTGAGATATCATTCCCTTCTGCTACATCACCACCTGAAGCGCGCGTGGGCACCAAGCCTGAATTGACAACCCTGTCCGGCAGCCCAGTATGACATTTCCACCACTCTATAAATCCAATTCTACGTCTTGTCTGCAGTGGAAAAGACCATGCTTCACATAAACCGTCTGCCAGAGCTCAAATCAATGCCTCCCCCATCCGGAAAAGAATCCTTTTGCGATACATAATAGATTGCATCCC
>CM031602.1:39979103-39989103 GCA_018398815.1 Conus ventricosus | reverse complement strand
CACCAGACCAAGGAGAGAATCTGTCGCGACCCAGACGGAGTGTCTGTCGACATAAACTGCAGGTATAGCATGTCATAAGACCTGGGTCAAAATCTGTCAGAAACGAAATAGACAACTATATGTCTAACGTACAGATGTGACAGGACTAAAGACAGAATCGGTCGCGAGCCAAACGGAATTAAAGGTTTAAGACCCATTGCCTAACGGCTGTATCGGCTGTGAATTGTTAGAAATTCACCGTGTCTAGCGCACAGCATTATGGAAGGCGGAGCCCACCCCCTCTTTCCCCCGCTTTAACGTTTTCTGAACTGAATCAGATACCGCTTTCCTGCTGGTGTACAAAAAGTTTTTTCACGCTGTAAAAATCCGATCCGATAAGTGCTTCGAACTCCAGAACGTCGGTTCTTCAGCCGAACACTCTCATCTTCTGACTGACCCCAACCCAATGCAATGCCTGATCGTAACAGCTCCCTCCCCTGGGGAGAATGGGCGGCCAGACGCTGTCATCCATTCCTGATCGCTTTCCTGATGACCTCTTGGAGACTTGATACCCCTGACTCACCGACCTCGTCACCAACTTGGCCCGTTCCCTCCTTTCCGTTGTCACTGCGTCCTCCCCTAGGCGATAAACAAGTCACCGTTGTTCGTTCTCGCCGCCCCCCCCCCCCCCCCCCCTTTCTTCTCCGTTCCCTTCTTTTTATCAGTTTCCCCTTTCTGGAAGTTTTGCTGAATGGTAAAGATTGCAGTTGATAATGTTTTTTCCTGACATTGACGGGAATGTGGGAGTCAGATCATGTCAACTCGTGTTTTATTTATCTCGATTTCAGTTCTGTCAAACTACTCTGTATCCCATTTGATTGCTTAAGTCACCTATATTACACACGTGCAGGCAAGCAAGTGGATGAGCACCGAGAAATGAACACGCACGCACGCACGCACGCACGCACGCACGCACGCACGCACACACACACACACACACACACACACACACACACACACACACACACACACACACACACACAAATATTGATTGACTGTTGATGTCATTCCCAGTCTGTGACTTTTTATATTAGGTCTCCACGGGGATCGATTTGGGAACTAGTCCGTTCTGCTGTACTGCTAACCCCCCCCCCCCCCCCCACCACCACCCCCCCCCTCTGCCCATTCCCCCCACCCCTCCATTTGTCGACATTTGTTCTGTTTTCCTTTTATTAAATCTTCTGAAAATCCACAAGGACATTTATTATTCATGTGTCTGCTTTGAAAGCTTCGCATGATTCCTGACGACGTTAGGGTTGATAAAAAGTCATCTTTGTGCCACGTGCTTCTTCTCAGGCCCTTCTCTGGCTTCCATGGATGACCTTCCACCTTCCTGTGCCCCACATGAAAATGTTCCGTTTTCTTCTGACAACAACATTCCTTCAACGTGTCATTTTGGTCATCCCTACCTCTTGTTTCGTGTGCAATCTAGGTACTGGCATCCCTCTGAAATTTGTAATAACCCCCCGCCCCCGCCCCCCCCCCCCCCCCCCCCCCCCTCCCCGAGGATCCAGTAAGACAGCGCTCAAACATCGTCATTGGCAGTAAGTGTCTGCCCCTGTCGTTGCTGCCCCTAATGTGCGCTCTTGCTACGAGGAAGGCCGATTCATGGGAGTGAGGAGGGAGGACTGTGATCAGACCCAAGCTGTTCGGACAGAATGTGCGGGTGTGAAACTGTCTGGGGTGGATAGGCGGAAGGTTAATTTGTACGACTGTATTGCTCAGTGACATTTGGTTATGGCTCTCTGTCCTGCTGAGTCTTTGCTTGCGTATTTGTTCTTGTTGATTGGCTATACTGGTACTGGGTTTGTATCTCGTGTGAAAAGCAAAGAAAGTCGCATCTGAGATGTTGTCTTATACAAACGTTGCTTTTATTGTCATTGTTATTATCATTATTATCATACCATTATCATTCTTCTTCTTCTTCTTCTTCTTCTTCTTATTATTATTATCATTATTATTATCATTATCATTACTATTACAATTATCACTATCATCATCATCATCATCATTACCATCATCATCATTTGTAATTGTCATCATCATCATTGTTGTTGTTTTCATCATTATTATCCACTTCACTCCATTCACACATTGACTAAACACGTCAATAATAACAAATGCAAATAGTAAATAATTAACAAGAACTGTAATCCCTGTTCCCATGGTAAAAGAACAACATGCGAATAACTCCAAACTAATGATGCTTCAAGTTCCCATTCACCTTGCACACATACAGAAAGAACCAATAAAAACATATTTCAAGCTTGCCTGCGAATCCGATCTTAGACATGCGCGCGATCTTAATAGAAAGAAAAAACAAAACAAAAAAACACAAGTGAACACACTCACCTACCCAACTGGTCCTAAACATTGTAATGCAGAACACACAGATGAAGTGGAACAATACTGGTAACCCCGATTTGTTTTATATGAAACGAAATCTTTTTCAAGTTAGGTGAGGAGGCGTACTCGTTTCACGTTGCTCTGAACAGACCAGTCGAGAGACCACAACTCTACCGGACAGTTACCGCCTTGGGGAAATATTTCTCACCTCACTTATCCCTTCCCTTCCCCTCCCTCTCCCTTCCCCCCTCCCCTCTTCATGTACGCACACACATACCTGCCCAATCTCCATCTACTCTCACTCCATCCCTTCCAGTCTCCCCATACAATCCCGTAAGCTCCCCATCCCCACCCTCCACCTCTCCTTCCCATCCCCGACCCTGAATTCGGCAACAGCTTTGCTGGTTTTTCAACGCCTGCGCTTGTCAGCCCGAAGATGGCGATCGTGTGTTGCAATCAGCACCACGAAAGAAAACAAAAAGTAAAAAAGGGACGTCCGGAGGGGAAGGGGTGGGGAGGGGGGTTCGCCCCTAACCGATTCTGACAGCCAGCCACAAATCAGTCATCTTGAATCAGGGCAGGCACCACTAAAGACCACCCAAGAGATTCGGCGGGTGCACTGTTTCCCCGCTGGTAGGCTGCCCTACAACAGCCTGATACTGACTGCTCCCTAGGGGGCTGCCGCCTTGGGGGCTGCGACAGGACAAATTGTGGGTTGGGATGTGCGTGGGCATGTGGGTGTGTGGAAAGGGGGAGGCTGGTGTGTGTGTGTGTAGGGGGGGGGGGGGGGGTGAACGGCGATGGAGTAATGGTGCTGAGAAGGGACACGAAAGGTAAGACAGCAGATAATGACAGTAATAACAATAATAAAAATGAAATTCAATCATGTAGTGTGTACCACAGCAATTGGCCGCCTAACTCGGACGATAACGTATCAATAATGCATCTGAAGATAACAAACAAACAAAAAAAATCGAATGTTTTAAAACAATCAATTACTGAAGTCACACAATCCCAACATACAGCTAGTTGCGGCACCCATTCACCCATCACACGTTTAAACACACAAAACAAACAAGGAAATTGCATCCCTAATATGGGAGTTCCAAGCTCGTCCATTTACCACGAATCGACAAATGTCCGCCGCAGAAACAACAAACGAAAAGTCACACACATACGCACGCACGCACGCACATCTATTCCAGACTTGCACAGTCTTTTTGCTCTTGGTTTTG
Organism: Conus ventricosus; assembly: GCA_018398815.1. Taxonomy (NCBI): domain Eukaryota; kingdom Metazoa; phylum Mollusca; class Gastropoda; order Neogastropoda; family Conidae; genus Conus; species Conus ventricosus. The sequence continues at coordinate 39,985,483 of CM031602.1, read as the reverse complement.
TAAGACTCACATGAACAGAAGCAATCACGAAAAACTCGGTGATATTATTTTTTTTCTTTTTTTTTCTTATTATAGTTTACTGCGTGTATTTGTCCGTTCACGTCCCCTTAACGACCTGTACATGTTTACAAATAGTACCGCACAATTAGAAGGTCTAACCAACGCCCAGAATGTTAGTTTTTAAAAAGTTATGTCGCTCACAGTTGTCAAAACGGTTGTGCTGAAAGGAAATCGAGATAAAAAGAATGATTAAACGCAACTACATTAGGTCTAGTAATACTAAACATGTCTGTAAATTAATACTCCACAATGATACACCTACAAGTGGAGAGAGGAGAGAGGAGAGAGAGAGAGAGAGAGAGAGAGAGAGAGAGAGAGAGGGGGGAAGAGAGGGAAGGGGGAGGAAAAAAACAAAGACAGAGACAGGTAGGGTAGATTGCAAGGTCAGGTGAGCATGAATGGATTAAAGGAGTACGATTCTAGGTCTGGAGGGGAGAAATGGGTGGGGAGAAGAGTGGGCGGATTAAAAAAGAAAAAGAAAAAAAAAGAACAGTGAGGTTTCTTCCTTTAGGAAGTTCGGAGGGTTGTCAAGAAAAGGTTTTTTTTTGTTTTATTTATTTTTTTTTGTTTGTTTGTTTGTTTAGGTTTGGTTTTTGTTGAGATAATCGAAAAATCATCTTTTGTTTTTATTTGTTTGCTTTTTCCATTTAAACACGGTTTCGGTCTCAATTTCAGTCTCGTCAGGCGTCACTGAGTGTGGAGTCCATACAAACAACCTCCCACTCCTGCTAAGCTTTGAGGACGCGTACATAAACAAATAAGGAAAGCGTTGTTAGGAGCTCATGGACACGTGACTTAGCAGCTGCCTGACCCCACGCGCTGGTCAGACCTTGAAAATCAGCCGGTACAACAAAAGCTGAAAGATGCAATAAAGATGGAGTTCACATTACATAAACTAATCATAACAGTTTAAAAATCTGCGCCTGTACTACATACTGTGAAGGAAGCCAGTCAAAAGATATAACTGAAAGCTTCCCATTCCGTTAAAGACAGGACAGTAAAACATGACAAAGGGTTGGGAAACAATTAAAAGTAGGGACGACGAGACATTCGTAACTCCATGCTGATTGCTGGTCATGAGACCGCGACAGGAAGAGGTCAGATGTGGCTGTGTCAGTAGAAGCGGGAATGAGCAGCGAGTGAAAGATGTGATGGGCACTGAGACAGCAGACAAGGATTTTACATTGCAGGGTATTGAGAATCGGTGCAGACAAGGATTTTACATTGCAGGGTATTGAGAATCGGTGCCGTAAATGGTGTGCATTGTCTACTTTTAGGCCTACCAGCTGGTCAGCTTTAAGATCATTCGCCTTCACCCGTCACCGCCTACAAATGCCTCCCCAAACTCAAACAGCACAACGACGGACACGTCCCTGGTACTATAATGCCAAGACGTGGAACAGTTTATCCAGAATCCATGTGCGATGGAATCTTTGCAGTTCATTACGGTAGGTGAACCGGTGCAATCTTATCCAGAGACGACAGAGTACGCAGCACTGAGGATCCCTCCCCATTAAAACATTGGAGGATGTTGCTCGCATGACAGACTCTTAATCTTTGAAAGTGCACGCAAAGTGTCCATCGACGAAAGGATGAAGGTGTCACATCTCCAGAACTTCCCATACGACGTGTCCACCGTTATAAATAATGGAACTGGCTGCAGTAACGCTCTCAAATCCCTACGGGATTCGATCCTAGAAGCAGAAAACGGTGGCACTTCCTCATGCTCAGTTAGTCACTACAGTACTTGCTTCATGTCACGTTACTCTCCTCACTTTACGCTCTGCTCATTGCTGGGCCTCTTACTGCCAAATCCATTGCACACTGGTGACTGCAGCCTTTCTTCTGATTTTCCAGTGCCACCAAATTCCTCTTTGTTGATAAGGTCTTGCTCGTACTTGGAGACTTTCCTTGGGTCTGCTTGTCTAGTTCTCTGTAACTGATGGGATGGAATGGCGTCAGCTATTGTTTGGCGTTAGTGGTCAGCACAAACGTCTGACTGACGTCGGACCAGCTAATGAAGGCCTGTACCGTGTAAGACGACTGAAAAGGTTGATGAGTTGAAAGGTACGAAAATAACCTTAGTTTTTGAAGTAAATAAAAATAGCGTTGCTGCTTTTATTTATATTCATTTTGCCTTCCCTCCTGGAACTTCCTGTTCCATTCCAAACGTTGGTTGTTGCAAAGAGGCTAAAGAGAATAGAACAAAACATTGGAGACATGTAAAAGCATGTCAATGAGAAAGGAGGGATGGCAGGGGAGAGAATCGACGAACAGAAGAAGAAAATTATTGAGTGAAACCCTTCCCTCAAAGGACAGAAGAAACTGCCTAGACAGACGAACCTAACAAGAAAGCATAGCAGCTGCTTCTTCACCACACATATGCCCACCTTTTCCACCTGCATGCTGACCCATCTCTTTGGCCACAGCTCTCGCTCTCTCCACCACTGAATCATTACCTTTGGCTTCAGTCTCAGTGATCCATGGGGTTGACAACGTCATCTCAAAAATAGTTCGCCTTGAGACGGCAGAGAAAGTTGTGACAGAGTCCAGTAACGGCCCCGGCAGCAATAAATAAACACGGTTTTCCTTTAAGAGAAACGTAAACCGCCCAAGCAGGGCAGTCTGGGCAGAGAGCGGTGGCACACCCTGAAAGACTTCTCCATTCGGTTGCTGCTGCTGGCAGCAAGTTCAATTAGAAGCTGTCGGTTTGGCACATTCACGCACCAATGGCCCTCGTTCTTTCACATACAGAGCGGGTGGCAAAAGAGAAAGAAAGTTTTAAAGGGAGGTGTTGAGGGGGAGGGGATACGGGGGGAGGGGGGGTCGCAGGGGGTGGGAGGTGGAGGGAGGCGAGAGAGGAAGTAAGATGGTATATGAACGAAAGGAGAAAGCCAAACCTATCAGGATTTTTTAAAAAAGAGAGACTATGAGGCCTTCAACATGTGGCCAGCATTCGTAACTGCTAGATTTCCGCCGAAGCTCACACAACAAAGGTGACGTAGGAAGGGACAGGGAGAACTCTGACAAAGCAGTCAGGCAGTGCTATGAGGAAAATGACGAGGTCAAGGAGAGTCTACAGCCTGGAGTTTCTCTTACCCCTCAGGGCCTTGGGAACAGAAATGGGGATGGGGAATGGGGCAGACAACCACATATTCGTCCTCCCGAGTCAAATACTCTGATGTGTCTGTGGCCGTTGTCACTTCCTCTCTGCGGAAGCCCTGCTCTTTGGAGACGAAGAAAGCCTGGACGAAGAGGATCCATGCTTTGGCAAATACCCTCTAAATGTTCCTTGGTCCTTACCTCTGTCAGATGTAGGTTTAATCTCCCAATAGTTTCGCTTCTGGCAGTTTCATTTTCAAAGTCCGATGCAAGCTGATGTCGAAAATGACTGTCACACATAAATGACTGAAAGTTTCAAAATGACCCTGACATTTCTTGATAAAATCGTGTTGGTATGAAGGTGGTGACATCACGAACAGCACTGTACAAGTTTTGTGGAGCAATTTTACTCTGTTGATAATTCTCTCTCTCTCTCTCTCTCTCTCTCTCTCTCTCTCTCTCTCTCTCTCTCTCTCTCTCTCTCTCTCACACACACACACACACACACACACACACACACACACACACACACACACACACTCTCACTCTCTTTCTTTCTCTCAAATCATATCGTACCTTTGTGATGGATACTATTTTATAACAAGCGGTCAGCATTCGAATTCCGCACGGAGTTAACCATTTGGCCTGGTACTCATTGAAACACATTCCCAGAAAAAAAAGCAGTCCATCTCAATAGAAACAAAATATTTCTATGGTACTGATATAAATTCTGGGGATTATGGAGAACATTCCCGGGAGCTCTCCGAAAATACACCAGAGGCAGCCCTGACCTAGAACTTCGTCCACTGTGGGCACCATGAAAGTGTGCAGTCTAATGAGGTGTGGGTCTTCAGAGAACGCCACCGGCTTCCCGATTTAGACATCTCGTAGACTACTTGCCATCAAAGACCACCGATCAATAGACAGTCAACATCATTCACTTCACTGCAAAGGATGGGGGAAACGCAGAAAAAGGATGGAAAAGAGATAAGAATGAAGACAGCTAGATGATCTCAAAGTCAGGGAGACAGAGAGCGAGCGAGCGACCGAGAGAGAGAGAGAGAGAGAGAGAGAGGGGAGAGAGAGAGAGAGAGAGAGAGAGAGAGAGAGAGAGAGAGAGAGAGAGAGAGACTGAGAGAGAGAATCCCAAACACTATAATAAGAAATCCATAAGATGCTGAAGAGGCAACAAATTAATGGATAAGGCACAGCGACAGTAGATAGAACACAATAATGCTGGGGTGTGAGTATAATGAAGAGAGTGACAGTGGAGAGAAGGCAAAATCTAATCAATCATTTTTCTTCGTTTTTGGAGACTGAATGAACTATGGAGTCTCATATCCAAACAATCCTAGCCTGCATCCACCACCATCAATGGTTTGCTTTCTTGTCGTCACTGCCTCCAGTCTTTCTGACCTATAGAAGTGATAACGCCCACTGAAAAAAAATAAAATAAAATAAAAATAAAAAACTATCTACCACAAGAAGGCAAATAACGCTGTGACAGCACCCAGTCCAACAATAATCAAACAATCTTTTCCTCAAATTGACGCGAAGGCCACTGGAAGAGGACAGAGTGGGCAAACAGTTTCGGCAGAGCCTGGGAGATTCTTCTTCTCAGATGCTACTGCTGCTGTCGTTAACTTTTCATTTCTCTTGTCGGTCTGAAATCTCCGTAGCTCTGTCTCTGGACAGGGTTCAGGAAGTGGAAAAGAGGGAGACGAAAGAAGGACAGGGGCAAATTTATCAGACACCAACAAGGTCACCATGAGGCCTTCGATGTGTTGCCAGCCTTCATACCTGGTAGCTTTTCCCATTTCTACCACCCGTGACCCGAGAGATGAAATTGGATGCGGTAGGAAGAGGTCTGGTGAAGTAATCATGCGGCAATACGAATGACAACGATGAGGTTTACGAGAGCCTACTGCCTTAATTTAATCCTACCCCTCAGGACTTTGCGAATGGCAATGGAACGGGGTTGAGGGAGGAAGGGGGAGGAGGGAGTAACCAGAGTGAAGTGGAAGACAGCCACACATTCGTCCTCTTGACTCAAATCACCTAATGTGTCTGCCGCTACCATCGCTTGCTCTGTGAGAGCCCGGACCTTGGAGATTGTCCACAGTGGAGGTAGGCCTGACAAGAAGGACCAGCCCTTCAACAAATGCCCAGACATGTTCCACGGCACTGACCTCTGTCAGACGAAGTTGGGTTTGTTGTTGTTGTTGGGTTGTTTTTTTTAATCTCTCATGTCTGAAGGTTTCATTTGTGAAAATCCACATCTCAAGCTTTCATTTCGAAAGTCCGCTGCAGGCTGCTGCCAAGGTTAAATGTCATTCAAACCGCAGAGATTTCGAAAAACATTATCTTAATGAAATCTCGATTGTATGGAGATGCCCACTTTACAACCGGCAAATCACACAGTACCCTGGAGCTCTCTCTTAACCGTTGATGGAAGCAGTACAAGTCAGTCGCTTTATTTCTTTTTTCCCTCATTTTTCCTTTCATTTTTTACCCTTTTTTTTTAACCTTTATTTGTTTATTTTTAGGAACATACAGCTCGCAGGCAACTCGACATCAAGCACTTCCAATCAGCAATCAGTTATTCTCGCTTCACTGCAGAGGACAGGGAACGTAGAAAGGGGAGGGGAAAATAAGGAAAGCAAGAGACTACCCAGTAGGATACGCTCGCGCACGCGCAGGTATGTGTGTGCGTTGTGTGTGTGTGTGTGTGTGTGTGTGTGTGTGTGTGTGTGTGTGTGTGTGTGTGTGTTTGTGTGTGTGTGTGTGTGTGTGTGTGTGTGTGTGTGTGTGTGTGTGTGTGTGTGTGTGTGAGAGAGAGAGAGAGAGAGAGAGAGAGAGAGAGAGGGGGGGGGGGAGGGAGCATGTGTTTACGTTCTTCCACTTTTTTTAATCTGTCAAGACGATGCTTTTTCCCTGAAGTTACTAATCCAATCAACGTCCCACACACTCTCTTCTATCAAATACAAAAGGAGCTGAAGCAGCTTTTACTGTTTGACAAATGGGTCAAACAGTTTAGCAAACAAAAAACAATGCTAGTAGGGGGTATGGAAAAAATAATGAAGATCCGAGGCAAAACAATATTAACAGCATTTCCCCTGTTCTAAAAGCTAGATGCACAATTGAGACATATTGCCCAAAAGATCTACCCAGCGCCCACCTTTATCGCCACAACCCAAAGTTCACACACACACACGCGC
>CM031602.1:39961603-39974103 GCA_018398815.1 Conus ventricosus | reverse complement strand
TCCTGTTTACAATGCTGTATCCCTTCAAGTCTTTTTCAGCGGTTTTAAAAATCTTCTCTTGTTACGCATCTCCAAGTTCATGTTTGTGATCCACTGCTTCTTTGCCATCGGCTTATTCCTGCGACTTCTGTTGCTGCTTTGTCATCTCTTGGTTCAGAGGGTTTGTGAAGGTTTTAAGACGTTGAACCCGTCACAGGAGACATTAGACAGAACAAAATGACGCAATAGAAAGAGGACAGGAAAGGAAAGGAAAAGGCAAAGTAAACGTTAAAACTATTCCCTCTGCTCTGAAGACTGCACAACTTGTCCAGACAAATTACCCAGGAGTCTTCCCCTGTGTCCACCGCCATCGCCACGACCACGAGACTTTCCTGCAATGGTTCATCTTCCTGTCTTCATTGTCTTCACTCTTTCTGATCCGTGGAGGCGATAATGCCAGCTGATCTGCCACAAAATGTCAAACAATGCTGTAGAAACACCCAGCTCCAATCTCAGCAGCAATAACCAGACACTGTTTTCCACGAAAGGAGGTAGAGTCCACTGGTGGAGGATAGTGAGGGTAGGAACAGAATAGATCCTGCATGGCCCCTCCTCTTTTCCCCTTGCCGCGGTCGTTGAAAAATTCATTGAAAGTTGTCAGTTTGATCTCTTCCAAATCACAAGTCACTTTCTTTTCTGTCACTCACAGTAGAAAGGGCGTTGGGGGCGGGAGTGTGCGCGTGCGTGCGTGCGTGCGAGCGTAGATGCGTGCGCGCACGCGCGCGCGCGCGCGCGCGTGTGTGTGTGTGTGTGTGTGTGTGTGTGTGTGTGTGTGTGTGTGTGTGTGTGTGTGTGTGTGTAAGTGTGTGGGGGGGACAGGAGTTGGGGTGAAGAGAATGAGAGAGGCAAAGCAATCAGGCGCCGACAAGGAGACAATAAAACGCTTGGCATGTTGCCAGTCATCTAACATGTCAGCATTTCCCCGACTTCCATACTAAACAGAAAGGACACTGGCTGGAGAAGGGAGGTGTCTTTTGAAGCAACGAGGCAACGGTATAGTGAAATCATGTGGTCTAAACAGTGTATACAGGCTGATAGTTTTTTTCTTCCCCTCAGGGCTTCACGATGGAAATGGGCCGGGGCTCAGGACGGCGGCACGAGGAATGGTGAGCGAAAAGCAAGGATGGTTCCAGGCAGACCCTCCTCTCAGCCGCTGCTGCGCGCTCACGGCAGAAAACTTATTAAACGTTGTCAGCTTGGCGTCTTCATAGGTCAATGGCCTCTATTTCACGTCACAGAGTGATAGTGAAGGCAGAACAGGAAGGGGAGGGCCACAGAAAGAAGGATGAGGAGGGAAGGGGGGGGGGGGAAGGAGAGGGTTAAGGCGGTGTGCGAAACCAAAGCTATCAGCCGCCAACAAGGAGACAATATTGCCCTCTTACTCGACATAATGCCAGTCATCACTCCGCTTACTTTATTTCAAGGTTCACACGACGTACGTTGATATTACAGGCGATGGAGGAGTCTGGTGAAGCAATCAGGCAACAATATTAGGGAAATGATGAGTTCCAAAGAAGTCGACGACCTGACTGCTGTTTTTTCCCTGTCAGGGACGGAAAGATGGAGACAGTAAGGAGGGTAGGATGATTATGCATGGGCAGATGGGTGAAACTGCTGTGCCCTTAAGAGGCAATCCACCACACACTCATCTTGTCGGCTGATCTGACCGTCTGTCCGTTGACAGTCTGTGGCCACTGTCACCTCCTCGTGGGAACCCAACCCCTTGGAGATATGTCAGAAATGAAGACATGCGGGACGTCAAGGACTGATGCTCTAGCAGATATTCTGACATGCTATGCAGCAGTAACTTCTATGACCTGATGATTTCTTCCGTTCCAGTTCTGACAGTTTCGTTTCTCAAGTCTTCATTGCAAAATCTACTGAAAGCTGACGTCGATGATGATTGTTACAAAGACTGCAGAAGCTCAGGCTGCTTAAGGAGTGGTGGGGTCCTCGGAAAATAGTGCGGTTGTAGACATCGCCAGCCCCACAGCCTGCCCTTTACAGATAATAATTCGTGCTGGAGAATGGAGATGTAAGTAAATAAAACGTGTGTGAGATGGTTCCAAATGTGTGTGCGGAGGAGGGGTGGGGGTGGGCGTGGGCGTGGGAGTGAGGGTGAAGAGAAAGAGGCAAAGCAATCAGGCGCCAACAAGGAGACCATAAAACGCTCAGCAAGTTGCCAGTCATGAAACTTGCTCGCATTTCTCGACTTCAACACAAAGCAGAAAGGACACTGGCTGGGATGGGATGGGGAGGTGTCTTCTGAAGCAACGAGGCAATGGTATAGTGAAAATCATGTGGTCTAAACAGTGTATACAGCCTGACAGTTTTTTCCTTTCCCTCGGGGCCCTGACGATGGAAATAGGCCGGGGCTCAGGAAGGTAGCACTGAGGAATGGTGCGCAAAAAGCTAGGATGGTTCCAGGCAGACTCCTCATCTCAGCTGCTGCTGCCGCGCTCATGGCAGAAAACTTATTAAAGGTTGTCAGCTTGGCGTCTTCAGAGGTCAATGGCCTCTATTTCACGTCACAGGTATTAAGTGGCTTCAAGTTAAGGTAGCACATAAACACACACACACACACACACACACCACCCCACACACGCACACGCGCACACACACACACACATTATATATATATATATATATATATATATATATATATATATATATATATATATATATATATATATATATATATATTAGTTAGGAGCCCCTTGTGACTGTTCTGATCTGAAGCATGGAACCCCTGCCTCACCATATCAGGTTTGTTAATCCTTCTACGTAACTCAAAACAACAGTGCTCTTTCCTCTTGTTTCCAGCGCACTAAAGAAACATGACATATGAGCTACGAGCTATGGCGATGAGCTACAGATTCCAGCAAAACAATGCAGAAACACAACAAAAAGAATGCAGCTTGATGGGGAGTGCAGAGAAGGGGAAAGAACACAGAGATGTATGAAAAATAACGTCAAAGCCATCGTGAAGGGATCAGCAAGAGAGGTTTAACGAACATTCCCCACACCCTCCAAACTCACCAAACCACCATCACCGTGTCAGCTCCCCTGTCGCCCAGTACCTACTGATCATTTCACCATCAGTCTTTCTCTCCATGGAAGGGATAACGCTGTCTGAAAAAAAAAAAAACCACGATCTGCCACAAGATGGCAATCAACGCTCCTAAAGCGCCCAGCCTAGCCTCGGCAGCAATAATCAGATACTGTCCTCAAGCAAAGGAGATTGAAGCTACTGAATGTGGACAGAGTGGACAAAGTGCAGCAGCTGACCTCGGAAGACCTCGCAGCTGCTACTGCTGCTGGTGGATGAAAGTTTAATCAATGTGGTCAGTCTGACATCTCCACTCGTCGCTCACTGCCATACCGACATGGAGGGAGGTCTAAGGGCTGACGCGGGAGGAGGTGGGATAGAAGTGATCGGGACAGAGGCAAAATAATCAGGCTCGAATAATGAGACAAAGAGGCCCTTGACGTGTTTTCAATCACCATGCCTGTAGTTAGCTTTTCGCCAACGTTCAAACAACAGAGGTGAAACTGTCGGAGGAATCTGGTTGCTTAATCTGGTTGCCACAGTGTGAGGAATATGACATCATATGTGGCCTTGAGGTGTCCGCGATCTGACAGGGTTTTTTTCCCCAAGCTCTCAGGGCTGTAAGAACTGAAATGTGGCGATAACAGGAGACAATCAAGGAGTGAAGGCGGATTGAAAAGGGTTGATAAATTAAAGCGTCATGCCACCAAGAGGCAAACAACGACACACTCGTCTTGTTGAGTCAAATCACCAACACCGACACATCGTCTTGTTGAGTCAAATCACCAACACCGACACACTCGTCTTGTTGAGTCAAATCACCAACACCGACACACTCGTCTTGTTGAGTCAAATCACCAACACCGACACACTCGTCTTGTTGAGTCAAATCACCAACACCGACACACTCGTCTTGTTGAGTCAAATCACCAACACCGACACACTCGTCTTGTTGAGTCAAATCACCAACACCGACACACTCGTCTTGTTGAGTCAAATCACCAACACCGACACACTCGTCTTGTTGAGTCAAATCACCAAACCCGACACACTCGTCTTGTTGAGTCAAATCACCAACAACGACAGACTCGTCTTGTTGAGTCAAATCACCAACAACGACACACTCGTCTTGTTGAGTCAAATCACCAACAACGACACACTCGTCTTGTTGAGTCAAATCACCAAACTGTCCGTGGTTTGTCAGTGGCCGCTAAAACCTCATCCACTGGAGCTCTGCACCTTGAAGGTGGTGACAGGTTTACGGCAAGGACTGATGCTTCAGTAAACATGCTGAAATCGTTTGCGGTATTGACTTCTGGGTGCAAAAAGAGTTCATTCCTAAACATTTCTGAAGCCCTCGACATGCTCGCACTCGAAGTACCTGCTAGCGCAGTGTTCCAGACATTCCACCACTGAGGGTCTATTGCCCACTGTCCAGGACGGGGGAAATCGTGATGGTATTGCTTAAGTGCACTAAGTTGATGTATTATTAGTCAGGCTTAAACACACCAAGGTTATCTTTGCACTCATACACGCATATGCACACTCATGCGCACACCAAACATCACCTCTCTCTGGGAATGGGATGTCACGCATTCGTTTCTCTCCTAACACAACTGAGAACAAGAAATACAAATTCTAGCTACTTATAATTAATCATGTACCATCAAATCACACACAATGAAATATCAGAACATAAAAGATCAATACTTCCTAATCCCGGGTTATAATGAAATGACTTCTTACCTGGCCAGGTTTTCACACACACAACCACGCTTTCACACCACACCACAGTTCTGAAAAAGTCTCTTCACGTCTTCTTCCGCACTGCTGATGGTGATGCCCTTGTTGACTGGCTCCAGGCTTCAGGACTGGGTCTTCGTGGTCGTCTCTGGGATCTCGACGTCGAACTCTTCTTCTTCTTCGTCTTCTTCACCCACCTCTGGGTTCAAATTCAGTTTGTCTGTCTTCACCCACCTCTGGGCTTCAAACTTAGTTTCCTTCTCTCCAGCTTGTCTTTAACTCTAAGACCTTGCTGTCTCTTCTATCTCCAGACCACGTCTCTCTCGACCCTTTCTCTGTCCTGCTCACTCCTCTCCCTCTCTCTCTCTCTCTCTCTCTCTCTCTCTCTCTCTCTCTCTGTGCCTTCCTCTCTCTCTCTCCTGGGTTGTTCTCTCGACACGTTGTTCTCCCTCAGTTTTATATAGGGAGGGAAACAAAGGATCCCCTTCGGGCCATGCCTTTGTCCACGCTGCTTCTCAAGCCCCTAGTTCACAAGTACCCTGAATTCTCCACTCGCTACATTCCACACACATCAGCATTTAACACACACCCCTACCTAATTGATTAGCAAAACACACTTAGCCCCAGATGGACATCGAAAATTCCCGCCGACTTCGGTGGTCAGTTAACACAGTAATTATCTTAAGGAGGGTTACTACAACCTCCACACACATTCAGCCACCTGACAATAGAACCAACACAGTGACCCTCGGCAACACCATCAGAACGAATCCAAGACTCCTGCTCTTCACTGACTGTGTACACAAGAACCTCAGCTGACCGAGCATTTAGCGCTCACTTGGGGCCCCGAGGTCGTAGTGGTTACAACCCTTCCCCTTTCGCCACCAGGCAGGTCCAACTCTCTCCTAGGTGTTGTTTGTCATCTGACCACTTCGGCCGTGTGCGGTGGGTAAGGTACCCTGGTTAATTGGTCAATTACCTATTTGTATACCACGTACAATGTCCCTTTGTCTCCAAGCGTCTAATGCCTTTTGTGAGAGGTTTCACGCTCCTTGACAAATTCCCCCACTCGAAGACAATGCCCTGCATTGGCTAAAACTTAACATTCAAGGAGATGAAACTCATAATTTTCCCATTTAAACCAGTGCTAATATCGGCCTCTCATAAGCCTACTTACACCAGAGAACGCACGCAAGATTTGTCTTGCAACAAAAATTATAGAGAAAAATCAATACATACACACTATCAAAGCAAATATCAACATAAATCAGAAATCTCCACCAGCTCAAAGTCGTGTGGCCATATAACCATTATGTTTTCTACGGAAATTCTCTCCCCTTCTCTTCATACACGTGGCCGCAACCAGCCACGTCACGCATACGCGACACTGCAAAAGACAGGCACCCACTACCTGACTTCTCGACCGACCATTTATTTGGCCTACGGTCCCGTCACTCTTTCTTCACTCTCTACCTACGTTGTCGTACGGCGCGACATGTGTTGCAATGCGCACAAAAAGCATGATATCACCAAGGATACCGGGCCAGTAGTATTCTCGCGTCACTGCCTTTTGTGAGGCCTTCTTACCGAGATGGCCGAGGCTGACGTCACATGTTTTCTGACATCACCACCTTTCTGCGCTTTGTAGGCACAACAATCTGTCTTTTTGTCTTCCCCGAACTCAAGTGAGTGAAAGTTCGGTTACATACCCCATCCTTTATCTCAAACCCGATGGTGCCCTCCTTCACACCTTTCTTCTGTCCTGTGTGAGCGAGCCTATACAATTTTCTAAGCGAGTAATCGCCCTTTTGTTCTGCTCGTGAGTGAGTGGGGTTAGTCTCACCGGACACGCTCCAGTGCTTTCTGGAGTGTTTTGACTGCCTGGGGCCTTTCTCTTCCGTGACTCCTTTTCCCTGATTCAACACAGAAATCACGGTCTGGGTCTCCATACCCACGTGCTCCTGGGATGTTTCCAATCACCAGATCATACGGGCGGCTTTGGAACAGCCAACGCCTGTACAACTCCACTATAGAATGGTGTAGCAATAAACACCTGGGCCGTTCTGAATTCTGCTACTGTTCCATCTATTTGTCTGCACCTCTGTGTTTTACCTGTGAATTGTCCCTTCTCAACCAGGAACTCCTTCACCATTACGCCAGTGCACCCAGAGTCTCTAATGACATCAACCACATTGTCCCCACTCTGCCTTTGTGCACATCCATGTTATTGCCTGAATCTGTGAACACACAGCACAATCCAGACAAAATAACCACTGTCATCTTGTTCATCTTTTTCTACCTGCCTCTCTCTTCGCCTGATCCTCATTGCTGCAGCTTTCTGTGACTTAAATATACATCCCTAGCCAAGTGCCTGTCTTATTGCACAGAAAACAGGTACGCTCATTCCTAGCCACGTGGCTATTGGTTTTCAACCCTTGTTTGCTCACGTGACGCTGTGGGCCTACGGGTGTGTACTGCTGACTCATTGCGTGAGTCATGTGCTGGCCTGCTATCCTCTGAATATGCTTCCAGGCTTTCCTCTTGTTCAGGCAAATCACGCCTCGCTTCCCGGTATGTCTCAGCTGTCTCAAGTACCTCACTATTGTGGTTGCACCTTTTTCCTTAATGTGGATGGTAAGGCCCGTCCCACAACCATCAAGTATCTGTTCCTTTATCACCAGTGTCTTGAGGCCTTCAAAATCACTGTCTACTCCACTAAGTTCTACCCATTTGTTGAAATAGTGGTCCAGTCTAACTCCGAACTGTGTGTATGTCTCACCCTGTTCGATTCTCGCCTCGCGAAACTTACGCCTAAAACCTTCTTCAGTCAAATCATACGCCTTTAGTACTGCTTGTTTCACCTTGTCAAAATCTCTCTGATCACCTTGGGTAGGGTGGAAACTGTGTGTGAACGCACGACCTGTCAACAAGGCAGACAGGTTTATTGCCCAGTCATCTTCGGGCCAGCCCTCGTGCTCGGCAAACGATTCAAACCGACTGATATAGGCATCGATAGAATCAGTTTCTTCTCTGAACAGTGGGAGTTTAGGTCTAGGTGCGCAACTTAGTCTGCGGCCTACTGACTCAGAACTGGTGTCGATTTCACTACGATTTTCGATTTTATTCTTTCCAACTCATTTGTTTGGCTAGAATCTCTGATTCCGCTTCTGCTCTCGCCCTCGCTGCACTGGCAGCTGCACTCTCTGCATCTGCTCTTGCTCTGGCAGCTGCACTCTCTGCATCTGCTCTTGCTCTGGCAGCTGCACACTCCTGCATCTGCTTTCGCCTTCGACGCAGCAGTTTCGAGTCTAAGTCTTTCAGCCTCGGCATCCGAGTTTCTTTTGACAGCGTCGAGCAGTTCTTTTCAAACTTCTTCTTTCAGCCCTTTCATCTCTCTCAGTCTTCTGCTGAGTTTCAATGAACCTACGCAGCTCATCTCCTGTATATCCTATGTTTCTCCCTAAACTCATCAGTTTCTCAATGGGAGTAAAACTTTCTTCAGCCATTTTGTCGTTTTAGCACCACTAAAACAGTTACTCTTATAGACCCGGAAAAAGTCAGTAAACAGTTTATCTACCAAACGTGACGAGTACACCAACAAGTGGTAGTGTTCCTAACTCAAAGGAGCCTTAATCGTAAACCACAGCTTCTGTGAGAGTTAAGACTAGAACCTCGTTCTTCGTTTCTCTGAACGACCTTTGATTAATACAACCACCCTACACACAAGACAATGCTCAACACTCAAAGAACTAAAGGAAATAATTAGAAGAGCTAATTAAAATTACCTTTAGTGGACGCTTCGCCCCAGTACTGCTCCTAGTACTCACTTTGTTTCCCTCCTGAAACTATTTGGGCCATGCAATCCTGGCAGGCTCGCCACTTTGTCCAGACGGGGGAAATCGTGATGGTATTGCTTAAGTGCACTAAGTTGATGTATTATTAGTCAGGCTTAACACACCAAGGTTATCTTTGCACTCATACACGCATATGCACACTCATGCGCACACCAAACATTCACCTCTCTCTGGAATGGGATGTCAACGCATTCGTTTCTCTCCTAACACAACTGAGAACAAGAAATACAATTTCTATGCTACTTATAATTAATCATGTACCATCAAATCACACACAATGAAATATCAGAACATAAAGATCAATACTTCCTAATCCCGGGTTATAATGAAATGACTTCTTACCTGGCCAGGTTTTCACACACACAACCACGCTTTCACACCACACCACAGTTCTGAAAAAGTCTCTTCACGTCTTCTTCCGCACTGCTTGATGGTGATGCCCTTGGTTGACTGGCTCCAGGCTTCAGGACTGGGTCTTCGTGGTCGTCTCTGGATCTCGACGTCGAACTCTTCTTCTTCTTCGTCTTCTTCACCCACCTCTGGGTTTCAAATTCAGTTTGTCTGTCTTCACCCACCTCTGGCTTCAAACTTAGTTTCCTTCTCTTCCAGCTTGTCTTTAACTCTAAGACCTTGCTGTCTCTTCTATCTCCAGACCACGTCTCTCTCGACCCTTTCTCTGTCCTGCTCACTCCTCTCCTCTCTCCTCTCTCTCTCTCTGTGCCTTCTCTCTCTCTCTCTCCTGGTGTTGTTCTCTCGACACGTTGTTCTCCCTCAGTTTATATAGGGAGGGAAACAAAGGATTCCCCTCGGGCGATGCCTTTGTCCACGATGCTTCTCAAGCCCCTAGTTCACAAGTACCCTGAATTCTCCACTCGCTACATTCCACACACATCAGCATTTACACACACCCCTACCTAATTGGATTAGCAAACACACACTTAGCCCCAGATGGACATCGAAAATTCCCGCCGACTTCGGTGGTCAGTTAACACGTAATTATCTTAAGGAGGGTTACTACAACCTCCACACACATTCAGCCAGCCTGACATAGAACCAATCACAGTGACCCTCGGCAACACCATCCGAACGAATCCAAGACTCCTGCTCTTCACTGACTGTGTACACAAGAACCTCAGCTGACCGAGCATTTAGCGCTCACTTGGGGCCCCGAGGTCGTAGTGGTTACAACCCTTCCCCTTTCGCCACCAGGCAGGTCCGAACTCTCTCCTGGTGTTGTTTGTCATCTGACCACTTCGGCCGTGTGCGGTGGGTAAGGTACCCTGGTTAATTGGTCAATTACCTATTTGTATACCACGTACAATGTCCTTGTCTCCAAGCGTCTAATGCCTTTTGTGAGAGGTTTCACGCTCCTTGACACCCACAGATTTCAGATTTAACGCTTGGATTTTACAAAAGTGATAGTTATAACGATGCACAGATAGTTTGAAAGCGCCTTCTCAATCGATTAATTCCAAGCTAAGACGTTAGGCAAAATTTGAAAAACGAAAACCCATTTCGCCGATCTGATATTGCATGCCTACTGGTTCGTAGAGACTTCTGATATGTTTTCTTTGTATTTATAATCCACTTTCTGTCACTTCAACAACCCTTCTGTGTTAGTTTTCTTGCCTAACGAACAATTAGGAATGTGATGGTTGACTTCGATAATACGCATACAAATCTGATTGACGAGAAGGTCAGCAAATCATTTTGAACATCTGTTGTCTGCAACTAGTTGCACAGTCAGAAAAGAATAAATTAGTTGCAAAGTACAGTATGGGGATTCCGTGACGCATGCGACCATCACTCGTGGAAGTCAGTTCCACTTGTTTACGAAACAGTGAATAACTCCCGAAATCAAGCGATTGCCCTGAAATCTATAGAGTGTAGCTCTTTTTAGTCCATTACTCTGATCGTCAGTATATTTCTACATTTCTTTTTAAACAGAAGAACTCTATCGACTTAGTTTTGATAAAACAAAGTTTTGCCAACGCTGAAGTTCAGACGTTCTCCCGCCGTTCGAAAAAACTCCCTAACTGCTTCTCTGAGCTCCTGTTCTAAACTGGCTAGATTGTTGAGCGCCAGATTGTGACAGCTGTAATACAGCTGTGCTGTCCACAAATAAACAGACGGGTGAAAGTGAAGAGGAAAGAGAGCAAACAAACATTGGTAAACAAAGTACTGTGAAAATGTGAGAGATGAGTGCAGACATTTTTCTCCGTATGGGCGGACTCCGCAACAGTGTAGTCTCCATTGTGTCTTTTCTTTATTTCCTTATGTTTACTTCTGTAACGACATGTAACTGATCGTGCCAAGTGAACTTTACTTACCAATTCAGTCTTAGCTTATTTTTTTTTCTTTGTGGGAGTGATTCTTTCTTTCAGAGAGTCTCTTCTGTATGTTGTAAGCACGTTATGTGTGTGGATGTGTCAGCGGTATTCCTTAACATTCCCAAGTTCATGTGGCGAGTACAGCTTCACTGGACGTACTAAAGCACACACATTTTAACTGTGTAATACTGTTTTTAAAAAAAGGACTATCGGTGGTTGTTAAAACGCCGTACACTGTCAAAGAACCGAGACTGGTCGGTCTCGCATGCACTCAAGTAATTTTATTTGAGTGGGATTATTCAGGTGTTATTCATTGCTGAATCATACTATGAAGCACACACACACACACACACACACACACCACACACACACACACACACACACACACACACACACACAAAGTGTGCATAATAACACACTGAGCTAATCAGTGTGAGAAATGAATGTGTCTCTCTATACGATATATTGATCGCCAGTTTTCAGATATGAACCCCATTCTGGGTGACAAAGGGTCATTTTACCATCACTCTAGAATTCCACAAGGAACACTTTGGCTTTTCCCAACTTCTACACACACACACACACACACACACACACACACACACACACACACACACACACACACACACACACACACACATGGCTGTTGGCTGGGACTGGGAGGAGTCTGGTGAAACAATCAGGCAGCACTAACAGGAAAACAATGAGGTCTAACCATGACTGTTTTTGCCCTCACGGTCAGGGGAACAGAAATGGACAGGGCGGAGGAAGGCAGCACTGAGGGGGGACTGGGCAAATTGCGGGAACAGACTGCTCTCCCCTGATGGCGGCAAGTTCAATAAACGTTGTCAGTTTGGCATCTGCATGCTCCAGCGGCTCTATTCCGCCACGCACGCACATGGAGAAGCTGAGAGAGGACGGGAAATGAAGACGGGTGTGATGGAGGACGTGAAGACGGGGGCGGATGAGGTGGGTGGGAGGGGGGAAGGGGGATGAAAAGTAATGGCAGACGTTACCAGTCATCCTACCTGTCAGATTTTGCCGATGTTCATTAAAGAAAAGCCAAGTTACAGGAAACGGAGTCTGATAAGGCCATCGAGCAACAAATATTTAGGAAAATGATGAGGTCTATGAGCGTCCATAATCTGACAGCTTTTTTTTTTTCTCAGGGCACTGCAATGTCACGGAGTCAGGAGACAGAGTCACGGAAGCGGTGGACCAAACCACAGGAAATAAGCGAAACTGTCATGCCTTCATGAGGCAGACAACCACACTCGTCCTCTTGGGTCAAATCACACTGTTTTCTGTCCGTGGCCACTATCACCTTCTGTACGGGTGCCCCCATTTCTCAGAGGCTGGAGACATGCTGGACGAGTGAAAGGACTGATGCTTTGGCAAATACACGGACATGTTCGGCGGCATATGAAGATCTCAGATGCAAGGACTTCATTTTACATCGCTTCAAGCTGATGTCAGTGATGACTA
>CM031602.1:39957050-39960603 GCA_018398815.1 Conus ventricosus | reverse complement strand
CAGCACGATGGAGAGCTGAGAGAGGACGGGAATGAGACGGGTGTGATGGAGGACGTAGAGGGGGCGGATAGGGGGGGTGGGAGGGGGGCAAGGGGATGAAAAGTATGGCAGACGTTTACCAGTCATCCTCTGTCAGATTTTGCCGATGTTCATTAAAGAAAGCCAAGTTACAGGAAACGGAGTCTGATAAGGCCATCGAGCAACAAATATTTAGGAAATGATGAGGTCTATGAGCGTCCATAATCTGACAGCTTTTTTTTTTTTCTCAGGGCACTGCAATGTCACGGAGTCAGGAGACAGAAGTCACGGAAAGCGGTGGACCAAACCACAGGAAATAAGCGAAATGTCATGCCTTCATGAGGCAGACAACCACACATCGTCCTCTTGGGTCAAATCACACTGTTTTCTGTCCGTGGCCCACTATCCCTTCTGTACGGGTGCCCCCATTTCTCAGAGGCTGGAGACATGCTGGACGAGTGAAAGGATGATGCTTTGGCAAATTACACGGACATGTTCGGCGGCATATGAAGATCTCAGATGCCAAGGACTTCATTTTACATCGCTTCAAGCTGATGTCAGTGATGACTAATGCTCAACCTCCAGTGACTAAGACCATGACTACGTGTGGTGTTTTTTGGAGAAAGGCACAGACTTTCTGATACGGGTATTTCGTTATGTACAGTCTACAATCAACAATCCACGCTTAATTGCTGGAGAACCGTGAAATTAAGGAGGTACAGATATTTAAAAAAGAAAAGAAAACGAGAGAATATCAATATGTGTACGTGTGTCTGTCTGTCTCCGTATGTGTGTGTGTGTGTGTGTGTGTGTGTGTGTGTGTGTGTGTGTGTGTGTGTGTGTGTGTGTGTGTGTGTGTGTGTGTTAGACTGTCCCGGTTTGAAGCCTCTTAAGCCTCACGTCTTCAGGTAGATCAAACTTCATCAATATTTAACAGCATTGCTCTTTCCTCAGTTTTTTTTGTGTAAATCACAAAAAACGTGACATATGGAAGGGCTGAAGATGCAGTAAGAACAGATGAGACACATTACAATAAACCAAGCGGTGAGTGTGGGATTGGGCAGACGAGGAAGAGAAAAATGGCAAACAAAACTTGAACCTCAAAGCTACTCACTCCTTTTCTGAGGAATGAAGGGACTGGTCACAGAGATTTAGCCCCAAACTCCCCCCCCCCCCCAGCCCTTTTCCTCCTCACTCACCGCACCAAACCTCTCCCAGAACCAATTCACCACTGACATCAGTCCTTCTCAGCCAAGGCGGTGTGACAGCGCCATCTGCAAAACGATCGGCCGCAAGATGGCAAAACAACGCGCTGACAGCACTCCCGCCGGACCTCAGTACTCAACGGCAATAATCAGACGCCATTTTTCTCCACAGGAAGCGGGGGCCACTGGGGGTGGTCCATCGACTTTCATCTGTATCTGTGAGGTGGTCAGAGTGGGCAAACAGCAGGGGATGGCCGGGGAACACTTTTCCTCTCAGATGCTGGTGGTGGTGGAGGGAAGTTTAATAACTGTTGTCGGTCTGACATCTCCCCGCGCCACGGGGACGTACAGCAGGAGAAGAAGAGGAGAAATGAAGAGAGAGGCAAAGCTATCCAGCACCAACAAGGAGGACTACGAGGCTCTCTTTCCACGCCACGCGGCATATCTGCTAGCTCCCCCCCCCCCCCCTATCCACCCACCCCCACCCCATCCTCAGCTCCTTACCCCACCCCACCCCCCTGCCACCTATTTCGTCCACGTTCACAAAACAGAAGGAACATCCAGCGGGACAGAGAAGGGTCTGGTGAAGCAATCAGGCGATAACATGAGGAAAACGATGAGGTCTAAGAGTGTCAACAGCCTTATTTTTCTTCTACCCTTCAGGGCTTTGGGTATGGAAATGAAACGGGGGCTAAGCATGGGGGTGGAGGAAGAACTAAACAAGAGGAGAAATATGTGAAACTGTCAGACTGTTCAGACGTTGACAATCACATACTCGTCCTGTTAGGTCAAGTCACTAAACTTGTTTGTTTTCCGTCCGGGTGGGAGCCCCGATCCCTGGTTATTTTTCTGTGATGAAGACAGTTGGAGAGCGGGACTGATCTACACCATTGACCTTCGTCAGGTGAACGCCTCGTTGTGGGGATTTCATTTCACACAGCACTTTGAACATAAACATGGCCTTTATTACAATGATGATGTGTACGCGTGATGGCGGGCAGATGGCAACGACATGACCAGCACTTCAAACTGAAACATGGACTTTTATTACAATCATGATATGTACAGACGCAAAACATCTCTCTCTCTCTCTCTCTCTCTCTCTCTCTCTCTCTCTCTCGCTCTCTCTCTCTCTCTCTTCGCTCTCTCTCTCTCTCTCCACAGGCTCATGATCATCGGTAATTATCGGCTGGTTCATATGACAAAAATATCGGCTTCCAATACTGCTTATCAATTTGATTTCATCTGATCTATACTTGCAGTGGGAAAGTGAACGGCTATGGTCGTAGTATTTGACCTTTTTACCGATTCTTATGGTCGTCAGTCTACCACTAATGTTTGACTCATGTACCTCTGCTGAGCTTGTGAAACGACTGTAAAATATCAATGCCCTCATCTCTTCCCACATGCAGTTTCAGCGCAATCTCTGCTCTCTCTCTCTCTCTCTCTCTCTCTCTCTTCTCTCTCTCTCTCTCTCTCTCTCTCTCTTTCTCTTTCTCTCTCTCTCTCTCTCACACAACACACACACACACACACATTACACACACCACACACACATACCACACACACACACACACTCGCGCGCGCGCGCGCGCGCGCGCGCACCCTTTCTATCTCCCCCTCCCTCCCGTTAAATCCTAGATCACATGAAAAAATGTGTATCTATTTTAGTCATTCCATCGTAGCAGAAGCGTTCTACAAGAGACTGGAACATTTCTCCAGAAACAGGCTCATTCTGAATGGTACAGGGAGACGAAAATGTGAGTGAGAAGGAGCGCGTGGTGGATCTTTGTGAAAATAAGCCAGGGTCTGTCCTGGCCTATGGCCATGTCTACCAGGGCACCCCTAGTGAATACGACTTAATGAGGTGTGGGGCCTCAGAGAGCGGCGCCGGCTTTCTGGTGTAGACATCTCGTACCCTTCTCGCCATAAAAGAACTACCGATCGATAGACAATCAACAACCCCAACATCACTTAAGAGGCTGGGGGATGGAGGAAGTGGTGGGCAATATAAGACAATAGGGGGCGATCAAGAATCCCAGAGAGAGAGAGAGAGACAGAGAGAGATGATGAGAGAGAGAGAGAGAGAGAGAGAAAGAGGGAGAGAGAGAGAGAGAGAGAGAGAGAGAGAGCGTGCGTGCGTGCGTGCGTGATGGGCATCATTTAGTAAGAGAGACAGGAGATGGGCATCACTTTAGAAAGAGAGACAGAAGATGGGCATCACTTTAGAAAGAGAGACAGAAGATGGGCATCACTTTAGAAAGAGAGACAGAAGATGGGCATCACTTTAGTAAGAGAGACGGGAGATGGGCATCACTTTAGAAAGAGAG
>CM031602.1:39942050-39952050 GCA_018398815.1 Conus ventricosus | reverse complement strand
TGGAAATGTTCTCGCGAAGAGACAATGTTATTCTTTACAACGTGCCGCGCTCAAGGAATTCGGAATCGTATGAAGAATGTGTTCAGACAGTGTTACATGTTTTGGAAGGAACAGTAAAAGACAAACAGTGGTGTCGTGATGATATCGTTCGGGCGCATCGCCTCGGACAGTATGACAGGGGAGGTCGACCTCCACCCATCATTGTGAAACTGGCTCGTTGGTCTGATAAGATGGCAGTGCTGACGCATGGTAGAGAAGCACTAAGGAAGAAGAAAGTGACGGTGTCTGGAGACCTAACGGACAGGCAGAGAGACACAGTGCAGTATTACCGCCGCCAAGGCTTGCACGCATTTTACCGAGGCAACAAACTGGTGGTGGAGCAACAGAGGGAGACACACCGTCAACACCAAGAACATCTCGGTATGGGCGCAAGCGCTGGTTACCATGAGGACGGGGCCTATCGAGGAGACGGGGCCTACCGACACGCATACCGAGGAGACGGGGCCTACCAACGCGAGGACGGGGCCTACCGACGAGAGGAAGGGGCCTACTGACGCGAGGACGGGGCCTACCGAGGAGATGGGGCCTACCGAGGAGATGGGGCCTTCCGACGCCAGGACTGGGCCAACCTAGGAGACGGGAGCTACCGAGGAGACAGGGCCCACCAACGTGAGGACTGGGCCTATCGAGGAGATGGGGCCTACCGACGTGAGGACGGGGCCTACCGGCGTGAGGACGGGGCCTACCGAGGAGACAGGGCCTACCGAGGAGACGGGGCCTACCGGCACGACGACGGAGCTTACCAACGTGAAGACGGGTCCTGTCGCCGATCGGATGGGGCCAATCGATCAGACGGGGCCTACCAGAACGGGAACCGGGACTACTGGAGGAACAGGACCTACTGTTACGAGGACGGGGCCTTTCAATGCGAGAACGAGTCAACTTACGACTACAGCACCAGGCCAGGTGGCAACACCGGCCAAAGACGGGGTGTGGACAGTGTGTTGGCTGCAGGTCGACACAGCAGGGATACAGTGAGGGACGTACTGGTGACACAAACTGTGAGTATAGAAGCGAAAGTGTGCGGTACGATGTCAGTGGCAGCTGGAACTACGATTACCATCCACACCCCTACAGCCATTTGTCAACAAACGAATTTCCCCTCTTACCATAGAGACAGAACAGTGTTTTAATCCCTGTGCCCGATAGTAATGCACCAAAAGCATGTAACATTGTAAGTGAGAGCAATATCAGTTTAGAATCACGGCCCATTCTCTCCACTGTTTCAAATATTGTGCAAAACAGCAGCACATGTGTGTCTGACTCGGACGTTGTAGGCAGTGTGACATTGGGTGATGATTGTGAGTGCGAGAACACAAATGATAACCGAGTGTGCATGACTCCATGTAATGAACAATATATGACAGAACAAACAACTGCACAAGCAGTTGACGAACAGAATCCTGACGGAAATGACACGGAAATAACTTACATACAAAACGTAGAGAGTGATGTCGAGCAAATTGTTGAGACATCTGACGAACAGTATTCAGAGTTAGTTAATGAGCATGAATCTGACATAGCTGCCGCCACTGACGTGGTTGACGTACAGAACGAACAAAATGCCGACATAGCTGACGAGAAAGATAGAGAAATGACGAATCTTCCCAGCAAGACAAAAATACAGACTGACAAAGACTCTGACAAAGATTCTGGAATAAACCCCAGCACCCTAACTCAGAACAGAACAGTGAAGTACAAACGTCTAACACAAACAGACCTGGCAAAGCCAACAAAAAACAGTGTAATGACCAGATGAGGCAAAAAGACGACAAGAAGACAAACACAAATGGTAGGCGCAAATCCGCACGTAACACATCTCAACGAGGACCTGACAATAGACCAAGAAGTGCCTCGTGTACCAGTGTGGCAAGTAAACGCCAAGCCACAACCTATGAAGTGACCAATAAAGACTCTTTACCTGTCAATCCTGACACTGCATAGGGATTCGGCCAGGCCCATATCGCGAAAACTCTTAAATTCGTGACTTACAACATTGAAGGACTGTCACATGTTTTTGATAACGATCTTCGATCTTATTTAAGTAGCTTTGATTTTTGTTTGCTTGTAGAACTTTTGCTACTCACTTTCCAGACCATTTATTTCCTAGTTTTAAATCTTTCATAATTCCTGGTGTTAAGCTATCCGACGGTATAACAGCCAGATTGTCGGGTGGTTTGACTCTCCTTGTCAAAAAGGAATTAGCAGCCTATGTGGAACAAGTGTTTGTTGAATATGACAATATAGTAGTTATGAAAATGGCTAAAGAATTGTTTAACACAGATTCTCTATATTTTGATCGGAACGTATATTCCACCCATGAATTCTCAGTATTATCAGGACACTGAAATATCCAATGGCGTGGCCCTCTTAGAACAGTGTACCATTGATCTGATGGAAACGTTTGGAAATGTACCACTTTTCTTCTGGGCGATTTCAACGCACGAACTGGGGGACAGAACATTTGTGAGAGGGATGATGAAGGGGACGACGCTGCGCTTTGGAAGGGGGATGATGATCAAGCGTCTTTTCGCACGTCTAAAGACACTGTTTTAAATGAATTTGGTATATATTTGTTGAATGTTTGTGATTGTTTTGAGTTATCCATTTTGAATGGGGCCGTTAAAGGCGATATTGATCTTGGTAACTTCACATACATTTCTTCGACTGGATGTAGCATTGTTGACTATGCCATAATGTCAAAACGTTTAATTAGTCACTGTGTATCTTTGCATGTCAGACCAAGAATAGAGTCAAAACTATGGCTGTAGAAGTCATATTGAAGTCACAATTTAGCAGCTCCACTAATGATACTTTACCAGAAAAATCGTACGCATTTGAGAAATTAATTTGGGATGGAAGTAAAATTGAAGAGTTTAGAGAAAATATTGAATCAGACGATTTCAAGCTCCCCTTGGAAAATGCTACTCTTGTTGTTCACGATGACGTAAACAAAGCCATTGACATTTTTAATGAGGCGTTACTTTCTGCTAGTCAATGTATGAAGAAAACTATTGTAGTTGGTAAAGAAAAATCAAATGTATGGTTTGACAAAGAATGTCGGCAGCACAGAAAGGAGCTCAGACACGATCTGCGACAGTTATATTGTGTTCGTACAAATAAGGATATCAAAGACATAGACAATATTGAAATGTTGACAAAGAAGAGAGGTTAAGGGCAGATTACAACCAAAAACGTAGAGATTACAAAGGTTATTAGAATATGAACGAAAACAACATCGGCAAGAAGTTTTATAATCTCTCAATGAAAATATTAACAACTCTTCTGGCTTTTGGAATAAAATTAAGTCCTGTATGTATAAGAAACCTGCTACAAATGCTATTTCTAAAGAAGACTGGTACAACCATTTTTGTGACGTATTTCAGTCTGATGTAAATATAGACAATGTAGAAAACGCTAACAATGAAAACGAGTCCCAGCAGAGTGAATGCTTTAATCACTTCAACACAGAGACTCTTGAATGCGAAATCACTGAATCTGAGGTGTACGCAGCTGTCCGCTCCTTGAAGAATGAAAAAGCAGCAGGGCCTGACGGAATTATTGGGGAAATATTTAAAAATTCGATCTGTACTATTGCTCCCTTTTTAGTTATTTTATTCAATGTCTTATTTGCTTCGGGGAAGTATCCTTTACAGTGGACAGAAGCAATAATACAACCACTCTTTAAAAAGGGTGACACTAGTTTACCTGATAACTATAGGGGAATTTCCTTATTGAACATCTGCAGCAAAATTTACAGCCATATACTAAACGCTAGGTTAACAAAGTGGATAGAGGAAAATAACGTTATCAATGATTGTCAAGCTGGCTTTAGGAAAAATTATAGTACAATTGACCATATATTTACATTATATTCTTTCATTCAAAAACAATTATTATTGCATAAGAAACTGTATGTTGCATTTATTGACTTTAAGAAGCTTTTGACTCGGTTATACGTAATAATTTATGGTCTGTTTTGAAGAAAAAGGAATTGATGGGAAAATGTATCGAGCTTTAATTAGCATGTATAATGTGGTCAAAGCAAGAGTGAGAAATTGTAACAGATTAGGTGAAGCATTTAGCTGTCCAATTGGGTTAAAGCAAGGGGAAATTTGCAGTCCAGTTCTGTTCTCCATATTCATTAATGAGTTAGCAGAAGAAATAATTAGAAAAGGGAAACACGGGCTTCAGCACTTACCAGATTTCTTAGAACTTGTTATTTTGATGTTTGCAGATGACATAATTTTATTCTCCGACTCTGCTGTGGGCCTTCAGCATCAGTTAAATACTTTACACGATACGACAATAAAGCTTGGTTTAACTGTTAATCTAAGTAAATCAAATGTAGTGGTATTTAGAAATGGTGGCTATCTATCAGATAAAGAGCAATGGTTGTATGGGCATTCCAAGATGACTGTGTTGAATATGTACAGATACCTAGGAATTATTCTTTCTACAAGGATGTCCTTTACGCACAGTTTTAATGATATGGCTAGCAAGGCTAAACGCAAAGTGATACAAATTTTCAGGCTTCTATGGTCTCTAGGTGAAAAGTCCCCAGTTATATTTTTCAAGCTGTTTGATGCCCAGATCCAGCCCATACTTAGTTATGGTGCTGAGGTGTGGGGTCTAACGAGCAATGTTGATATTTTGGAAAAGATTCATCTCTTTGCATTGAAAAGATTCCTAAACGTTAGCGTAGAACACCAAATTTGATGGTTTATGGGGAGCTGTGACGTTACCCATTGCAAGTCAATTTCCAGATCAGGACTATTAAATACTGGTTAAGAATTCTGCAAATGCCCAGTCATCGTTTACCATACAAAGCTTATCAAATGTTGCTACATTGTCATAATAATAATAAAAACACGTGGGTTTCTACAATATGTCTTTTCCTTTATAGGCATGGGTTTGGCGAGGTATGGGAAAATCAAGGCGTGGGAAACATAAAAATATTTATCTGTTCACTAAAAACTACCATTATCAACGATTGTATACAGAAGTGGTCCACAGACACATTGCAAAGTGAACGTTTTCAATTCTTTAGAACGTTTAAGAGTGAATTAGCACTATCTTCTTATCTGATTAATGTAATCACTTGAAGGCCAGAATAAGTTTGATTAGATTAAGACTTGGTAGTATCTCCACTAAAAGTACACAAGTTTCGTTTTCGAAGAAATTTGAATGAAGATGATCTGTCTTGTCCTTTTTGTATCGACCTAACTGAGAATGAAATGCACTTTGTTTTACAATGCCCCTTATATAACGACTTAAGGCAACAGTATATTCCTTCTAAATATTTTAGTCAGCCATCTTTGTTCAAACTTACGATGCTCCTTTCATCTGAAAACAATTCACTAAATACAAGGCTGTCTATGTACCTTGAAAAAGCATTCGAAATACGCAGATTATATATTGACTTACTGTAACTTTTTTGATTGCTGGATTATAGGGCTATAATGCTTCTTATCAGTAGAGTTATCAGCAAATATCACAGTTATCGCAGTAGTATTTGCATATATGGCACTGGTGGTTGTAATAGTAGTAATGCTAGTGGTGGTGGCAGTAGTAGTAAGAGTAGTAGTAAGGGTGGTGGTAGTAGTGGTAGTACTAGCAGTAGTTGTATTGTTGTGATGATGATGATGATGACGATGATGATGATGATGTTGATAATGACAATGATGAGGATGATTACTAGTCGTCATTTTCTTCTTCTTCTTCTTCTTCTTCTTCATTACTACAATTATCATGTTCTGGTTGTTTTGTTACTGCTGCATATCCTCACTCGGTATTATAGCGAATTAGATATCTTAAATTGATTGTATTTGTTAAACATTTTGCATATACTTATTTGTAACCTGATAACCGCAAGGTCATGTTGACACTCCATGATATGGGCCAATGGCCTGATCATTAAACATTTCAGTGTTCAGTGTTCTCTCTCTCTCTCTCTCTCTCTCTCTCTCTCTCTCTCTCTCTCTCTCTCTCTCTCTCTCTCTCTCTCTCTTTCACGTATCATCAGCTCCCTACCACCCGACTCCAATCAAAGGGACAGGTAATCGATCGATGACCACTGACTCTGTAGGCGGAGGATCGAAACCAGAGAGAAGAGGAGTCAGCCCAGGGAGAGAAAGGCTTGACCCTCTCCAACCCTTCTCACTCACCTCTCTTATTCTGGTGCTACATATAAAACCCCAGACCCCCACCCCCACCCCCCTCCCCCCACCCGCCCACTCCCTCCTCGTCCCTGTCAATCCATCGCTCCTACTCCTGTCTGCGACCCATCTCCCCAAAGCCTAAACTTTATCAGGACGGACACCTCGCCGATCAAACCAAGCCCCCCCCCTCCCCCCCCCCCGCCCCCCCCCCCCTCCCCCCGCAATACACCTACCACCCGCTTCCCCGTCCCGATATTTTGTTATCCCTCCACTCTCTTCCCTCCACCTCCTTCGCCGACCTCCCGCTCCACCCTGAAGCTACCACCATCGCTTCCAGTAACAGTGAGGGTGACGATGATGCTGTGATTGAAAACACAACATGGGGTGCGTTCAGTCGCTACTCCTTTTTACTACGCTGGGGACAGAGGGAGAAGAGAGAGGTGTAGGATACAGTAGGGGAAAACAGGAAATATTTCTCTCTCTCTCTCTCTCTCTCTCTCTCTCTCTCTCTCTCTCTCTCTCTCTCTCTCTCCCGCCCTCTTTCTCCCTCTTTCAAATGTTCAAGACCAATGTTATATAAAAATCGCGCGCGCGCGTGCGTGCGTGCATGCGCGCGAGTGTGTGTGTGTGTGTGTGTGTGTGTGTGTGTGTGTGTGTGTGTGTGTGTGTGTGTCTGTCTGTCTGTCTGTGAGTGTGTGTATCTGTGTGTGTGTGTGTGTGTGAGCGCGCATGCTTGCGTGCGCGTAAGGGAGCGAGCGTGCGTGTGTGCGTGCGTGCGTGCGTGCCCGAGTGAGTGAATGTGTGTGTGTGTGTGTGTGTGTGTGTGTGTGTGTGTGTGTGTGTGTGTGTAGTGCGAGAGAGCACGCACATGCGTACGTGTTTTTATGCGATCTGTGGATAGTGTGTGTGTGTGTGTGTGTGTGCGTGTGCGTGTGTGTGTGTGTGTGTGCGCGCGTGTGTGTGCGTATGAATGTGTGCGTGCCAATGTCTGTAAGCTTACATGAATCGGTGACTATGTGCGCATTACATGCATGCATGACCACTTGTGTGAGCAATAGTGAGAGAGGCACAGAGGCCTGAGAAACGGACACATACAGACAGACAGACAGACAGGTGGGTAGACACTCAGACACTGACGTAAGTACCCACAGTTATATCGTCAAAACTGTTCTCTTTGTTTGTGTGTGTCACGACGCAGGAAAACGCAGCAACAGAATCGCTATTTTTTTAGTGTCACTGTGGCTTTGAAGGTCCACATGATGGCGTGATACGGCAGGCACAACTGTGTGATCCAAGCCATTTCACACCGCCCCAATCAGCGGCCCATTATTTGCCCGAGACTTTGACGACATCTCTCTGACCTCTATTACTGATGACGTCATATCCGATGACCATCATCATCGCGATATATAATTTTGTGTGTGTCCCTCTATCCTTTTTATTCACGTTATAATAAAAAAAAAAACGCACGCAAAGGACGTACACGTGCACGAACATGCGCAAGTGTAGGCGAACGTGCGCTCGTTCACGCGCGCGCGCGCGCGCGCACACACACACACACACACACACACACACACACACACACACATAAAGTAGAGATGGTTGGGGGAAGACAGAGACGGGAGACATGGACAAAAAGGAGGGGGGGGGGGCAGACAAACAGAATAGGAGAGAGGTAAAGGCACAGAAGGCAAAAATAAGATGACGCTCTTGTCACTTCAAAGGAACTGTACAGAGAATGATAGCTATATCCTACAGCCCTACCTACTGTCACTTCAAAGGAACTGTACAGAGAATGATAGCTATATCCTACAGCCCTACCTACTATCAATCCTCGTCTCCTTCTGGCTGAGTGTAGGCCATTTTCAAGGGGGTTAAAAGGGTACGCGATCGCACAGCCATTACGCAAGTTGACTGATCACGTTCGATCAACTGACTGACTGACTGGCTGATTGACAGCTCAATAACCACTGGTCGGTTGAGAACAGACTGACTAACAAATGACGGACTCGGGGGTGGACAGAACGGATTGGTGTTAAATCACTGAGGAATGAGTTGTATTGAGTTACTTTACTGTATTGTACTGCACCCCACTGTATTTTTTATAAAATATAGTGTTTTAATAATGTATACAGGTGTCGTCGGAGTTGAACAGATTAAATTGTGCTTTTGTCCTCATAAATTTTAAGCGATGTGTTAATACTAGTGTGGGTAATTTGTATCTAGAGACTTAGATATGATAGCTGAGGTCCTGATTTGGCTCCTAGTAGTCCGCTGGACCCTATAAACACTAACTAACTAACTAATAACTCACTGTATTGCTTTGAATTCCAACCAGTGTTTTATCCTGTCACACTGTGACGTGCTGTGTTGTACACGTGTCATGCAGTATCTTTGTCGCGATGAACCGTGCATTGCTGTGTTTGTATCGCAGTGACGTGCGTATACTGCAGAGTAGCGTGGTGTTGAGTAATACAGCACAGTTTAAGGTATAGTGCGGCGTAATTTGTAGCGTAGCTAGTGTTGTGCAGTGTAGCGTAGAGCAGCGCAGCGCAGCGCAGTGCAGTGCAGTGTAGTGCTGTGTGATACGGTGCGGTGCACTGCGGTGTTGTGTGGTGTGTTTGTGGTGAAGGTAGTGTTGTGCATCGTTTGTGCGGGACTGCTCTAAAGGCAGGCGAAGACAGTGCTTCTCTGGGTCCTCCCCAGCACCTTCGGGTGTTTCTTTTTCTTCTTTGCCTTAACTAGGCTGACCCTGGAGAAAGGTCCAGTGACGGTGAGGAAAGACCCACTGACCACAGGGAAAGTTTCCCGTCGACAGTGGGAAAGACTACAACTTTGGATTCTCTCTTGAGGGCACATAAGACCGTATGGCGAAAGCTTGGCTGTGTCTGGAGTGGCACTGTCTTCATCTGTCCGTGGGCAGGGAGTGGTTGGGTCTGTGGGGTGTCATGTGCTCGGCAGCTGGAGGGTGGTGTTTTTCGCCGGTGGCTCTGCAGTCATGAAATACGGGCTGGTACACCCATGGGGGATGCTACTTTGAGGCTGTTATGGGCTGCATCCTGTAGTCTAATTTACCTCTGTTCAGGAGCAGTTATTTTCCCTTGATATCTTAATGGAGTGTCCTGTGCGTGCTGTACCATCGTCAACACAGCGCAGGCCTCCAAGGGTGGTACGGGACTGCTCTAAAGGCAGGCGAAGACAGTGCTTCTCTGGGTCCTCCCCAGCACCTTCGGGTGTTTTTTTTCTTCTTTGCCTTAACTAGGCTGACCCCGGAGAAAGGTCCAGTGACGGTGAGGAAAGAACCACTGACCACAGGGAAAGTCCTGTTGACAGTGGGAAAGACTACAACTTGGATTCTCTCTTGAGGGCACATAAGACCGTATGGCGAAAGCTTGGCTGTGTCTGGAGTGGCACTGTCTTCATCTGTCCGTGGGCAGGGGTGGTTGGGTCTGTGGAGTGTCATGTGCTCGGCAGCTGGGAGGGTGTTTTCGCCGGTGGGCTCTGCAGTCATGAATACGGGGTGGTACACCATGGGGGATGCTACTTTGAGGCTGTTATGGGCTGCATCCTGTAGTCTAATTTACCTCTGTTCAGGAGCAGTTATGTCCCTTGATATCTTATGGAGTGTCCTGTGCGTGCCTGTACCCATCGTCAACACAGCGCAGGCCTCCAAGGGTGGTACGGGATGCTTAACAGGGCAGGCTTTGGGTCCTCCCAGCACCTATCGGGGGGGAAATTTTTTTTTTAAATTTGGTCCTTTAAAGGCCCGGGGGGGGGGG
>CM031602.1:39921874-39941050 GCA_018398815.1 Conus ventricosus | reverse complement strand
ATGCTCAACCTCCAGTGACTAAGACCCATGACTACGTGTGGTGTTTTTTGGAGAAAGGCACAGACTTTCTGATACGGGTATTTCGTTATGTACAGTCTACAATCAACAATCCACGCTTAATTGCTGAGAACCGTGAAATTAAGGAGGTACAGATATTTAAAAAAGAAAAGAAAACGAGAGAATATCAATATGTGTACGTGTGTCTGTCTGTCTCCGTATGTGTGTGTGTGTGTGTGTGTGTGTGTGTGTGTGGTGTGTGTGTGTGTGTGTGTGTGTGTGTGTGTGTGTGTGTTAGACTGTCCCGGTTTGAAGCCTCTTAAGCCTCACGTCTTCAGGTAGATCAAACTTCATCAATATTTAACAGCATTGCTCTTTCCTCAGTTTTTTTTGTGTAAATCACAACAAAACGTGACATATGGAAGGGCTGAAGATGCAGTAAGAACAGATGAGACACATTACAATAAACCAAGCGGTGAGTGTGGAGATTGGGCAGACGAGGAAGAGAAAAATGGCAAACAAAACTTGAACCTCAAAGCTACTCACTCCTTTTCTGAGGAATGAAGGGACTGGTCACAGAGATTAGCCCCAAACTCCCCCCCCCCCCCCAGCCCCTTTTCCTCCCTCACTCACCGCACCAAACCTCTCCCAGAACCAATTCACCACTGACCATCAGTCCTTCTCAGCCAAGGCGGTGTGGACAGCGCCATCTGCAAAACGATCGGCCGCAAGATGGCAAACAACGCGCTGACAGCACTCCCGCCGGACCTCAGTACTCAACGGCAATAATCAGACGCCATTTTTCTCCACAGGAAGCGGGGGCCACTGGGGGTGGTCCATCGACTTTCATCTGTATCTGTGAGGTGGTCAGAGTGGGCAAACAGCAGGGGATGGCCGGGGAAACACTTTTCCTCTCAGATGCTGGTGGTGGTGGAGGGAAGTTTAATAACTGTTGTCGGTCTGACATCTCCCCGCGCCACGGGGACGTACAGCAGGAGAAGAAGAGGAGAAATGAAGAGAGAGGCAAAGCTATCCAGCACCAACAAGGAGACTACGAGGCTCTCTTTCCACGCCACGCGGCATATCTGCTAGCTCCCCCCCCCCCCCCTCATCCACCCACCCCCACCCCATCCTCAGCTCCTTACCCCCACCCCCACCCCCCTGCCACCTATTTCGTCCACGTTCACAAAACAGAAGGAACATCCAGCGGGACAGAGAAGGGTCTGGTGAAGCAATCAGGCGATAACATGAGGAAAACGATGAGGTCTAAGAGTGTCAACAGCCTTATTTTTCTTCTACCTTCAGGGTTTGGGGGTTTATGGAAATGAAACGGGGGCTAAGCATGGGGGTGGAAGGAAGAACTAACACAGAGAGAAATATGTGAAACTGTCAGACTGTCAGACGTTGACAAATCACATACTCGTCCTGTTAGGTCAAGTCACTAAACTTGTTTGTTTTCCGTCCGGGTGGGAGGCCCCGATCCCTGGTTATTTTTCTGTGATGAAGACAGGTTGGAGAGCGGGAACTGATCTACACCTTGACCTTCGTCAGGTGAACGCCTCAGTTGTGGGGATTTCATTTCACACAGCACTTTGAACATAAACATGGCCTTTATTACAATGATGATGTGTACGCGTGATGGCGGGCAGATGGCAACGACATGACCAGCACTTCAAACTGAAAACATGGACTTTATTACAATCATGATATGTACAGACGCAAAACATCTCTCTCTCTCTCTCTCTCTCTCTCTTCTCTCTCTCTCTCTCTCTCTCTCTCTCTCTCTCTCTCGCTCTCTCTCTCTCTCTCCACAGGCTCATGATCATCGGTAATTATCGGCTGGTTCATATGACAAAAAATATCGGCTTCCAATACGTTATCAATTTGATTTCATCTGATCCTATATTGCAGTGGGAAAGTGAACGGCTATGGTCGTAGTATTTGACCTTTTACCGATTCTTATGGTCGTCAGTCTACCACTAATGTTTGACTCATGTACCTCTGCTGAGCTTGTGAAACGACTGTAAAATATCAATGCCCTCATCTTCCCACATGCAGTTTCAGCGCAATCTCTGCTCTCTCTCTCTCTCTCTCTCTCTCTCTCTCTCTCTCTCTCTCTCCCCTCTCTCTCTTTCTCTTTCTCTCTCTCTCTCTCTCACACACACACACACACACACACACATACACTCACACACACACCATACACACACACACACACCACTCGCGCGCGCGCGCGCGCCCCGCGCGCACCCTTTCTATTTTCCCCCTCCCTCCCGTAAAATCTAGATCACATGAAAAAATGTGTATCTATTTTAGTCATTCCATCGTAGCAGAAGCGTTCTACAAGAGGACGGACATTTCTCCAGAAAACAGGCTCATCTGAATGGACAGGGAGACGAAAATGTGAGTGAGAAGGAGGCGTGGTGGATCTTTGTGAAAATAAGCCAGGGTCTGTCCTGGCCTATGGCCATGTCTACCAGGGCCAAAACCACTAGTGAATACGACTTAATGAGGTGTGGGCCTCAGAGAGCGGCGCCGGCTTTCTGGTGTAGACATCTCGTACCCTTCGCCATAAAGAACTACCGACGATAGACAATCAACAACCCCAACATCACTTAGAGGCTGGGGGATGGAGGAAGTGGTGGGCAATATAAGACATAGGGGGCGATCAAGAATCCCAGAGAGAGAGAGAGAGACAGAGAGAGAGAGAGAGAGAGAGAGAGAGAGAGAGAGAGAGAGGAGAGAGAGAGAGAGGAGAGAGCGTGCGTGCGTGCGTGCGTGATGGGCATCACTTTAGTAAGAGAGACAGGAGATGGGCATCACTTTAGAAAGAGAGACAGAAGAGGGCATCACTTTAGAAAGAGAGACAGAAGATGGGCATCACTTTAGAAAGAGAGACAGAAGATGGGCATCACTTTAGTAAGAGAGACGGGAGATGGGCATCACTTTAGAAAGAGAGACAGAAGATGGGCATCACTTAAGTAAGAGAGACAGGAGATGGGCATCACCCTGGTAAGACAGAAGATGGGTTTCACCCTGGTAAGACAGGAGATGGGTTTCACCTGGTAAGACAGGAGATGGGTTTCACCCTGGTAAGACAGAAGATGGGTTTCACACTGGTAAGATAGGAGATGGGTTTCACCCTGGTAAGACAGAAGATGGGTTTCACTCTGGTAAGACAGGAGATAGGTTTCACCTGGTAAGACAGGAGATGGGTTTCACCCTGGTAAGATAGAAGATGGGTTTCACCCTGGTAAGACAGAAGAGGGGTTTCACCCTGGTAAGAAGAAGATGGGTTTCACCTTTTAAGACAGAAGATGGGTTTCACCCTGCTAAGACAGGAGATGGGTTTCACCTTGGTAAGACAGGAGATGGGTTTCACCTGGTAAGACAGGAGATGGAGTAACCCTGGTAAGACAGGGATGGGTTCACCCTGGTAAGACAAAAGATGGGTTTCACCCTGGTAAGACAGGAGATGGGTTTCACCCTGGTAAGGGCAGGAGATGGGGATCACCCTGGTAAGACAGGAGATGGGGATCATCCTGGTTTAAAACAGGAGATAGGGATCACCCTGGTTAAGACAGGAGATAGGGATCATCCGGGTAAGACAGGACATGGGATCATCCTGGTAAGACAGAAGATGGGTTTCACCTGGTAAGACAGAAGATGGGTTTCACCCTGGTAAGACAGGAGATGGGTTTCACCCTGGTAAGACAGGAGATGGGTAAGACAGTAGATGGGGATCTCAAGGTAAGACATGAGATGGGGATCCTGGTAAGACAAGAGATGGGTTTCACCTGGTAAGACAAGAGATGGGTTTCACCTGGTAAGACAGGAGTTGGGTTTCACTTGGTTAAGACAGGAGATGGGGATCATCTGGTAAGACAGGAGATGGGGATCATCTGGTAAGACAGGAGATGGGTTTCATCCTGGTAAGACAGAAGATGGGGATCATCCTGGTAAGACAGGAATGGGTTTCACCCTGGTAAGACAGGAGATGGTGATCATCCTGGTAAGACAGAAGATGGGGATCATCCTGGTAAGAGAGGAGATGGGTTTCACCCTGGTAAGACAGGAGTTTGGGTTTCACCCTGGTGAGAAGGAGATGGGTTTCACCCTGGTAAGACAGGAGAGGGGGATCATCCTGGTAAGACAGAAGATGGGGATCATCCTGGCAAGACAGGAGTGGGTTTCACCCTGGTAAGACAGGAAGGTCATCATCCTGGTTAAGACAGGGATGGGTTTCACCTTGGTAAGACGAAGAGGGTTTTCACCCTGGTAGACAGGAGATGGGGATCACCCTGGTCGACAGGGATGGGGATCACCCTGGTAAGACAGGAGATGGGTTTCACCCTGGTAAGACAGGAGATGGGTTTCACCCTGGTAAGACAGGAGATGGGGATCATCCTGGTGAGACAGGGATGGGGATCATCTGGTAAGACAGGAGATGGGTTTCACCCTGGTAAGACAGAAGATGGGGGATCATCCTGGAAAGGACAGGAGATGGGTTCACCCTGGTAAGACAGGAGATGGGATCATCCTGGTAAGACAGAAGATGGGGATCTCCTGGTAAGACAGGAGATGGGTTCACCCTGGAAAGGGACAGGAGATGGGTTTCCACCCTGGTGAGACAGGAGATGGGTTTCACCCGGGTAAGACAGGAGATGGGGATCATCCTGGAAAAACAGAAGATGGGGATCTTTCTGGTAAGACAGAAGAGGGGTTTCACCCTGGTAAGACAGAAGATAGGATCATCCGGGGTAAGACAGGAGATGGGTTTCACCCTGGTAAGACAGGAGATGGGTTTTCACCCTGGTAAGACAGGAGATGGGGATCATCTGGCAAGACATGAGTGGGGGATCATCCGGGTTTAAGACAGGAGATGGGTTTCACCCTGGTAAGACAGGAGTGGGTTTCATCTGGAAAAAGACAGAAGATGGGTTTCACCCTGGAAAAGACAGGAGATAGGGATCATCCTGGTAAGACGGGAGATGGGGATCATCTGGTAAGACATGAGATAGGGATCTCCTGGTAAGACGGGCAGATGGGTTTTCACCCTGGTAGACAGGAGATGGATTTTACCCGGGTAAGACAGGAGATGGGTTTCACCCTGGTAAGACAAGGGAGGGGGCCTCTATCCCGGTTACGGCCATGTCTACCAGGACCCCCAAGAGAGTGTGGCTTTTGAGGTGCGAGGCTTCAAACACGGCGCCGGCTTTCTGATGTAGACGTCTTGTACCTACTTGCCATAGAGACCAACGTCAATAGACAATCAACAACCGTCACTTCACTACAGAGGATAGGGATATGGGATAGAGAAAGGAGAGGGCAATATCGGCGAAAGTGAGCTATCAAGAATCCCAGAGACAGAAAGTCAGACAGACAGACAAACAGACAGACAGAGAGACTGTGTGAGTGTGAGAGTTGTGCTTTTGATGTGCGCCTGTGTGTGTGTGTGTGTGTGTGTGTGTTGTCTGTGTGTCTGTGTGTCTGTGTGTGTGAGTGTGTGTGTGTGTGTGTGTTTGTGTGTATATATATATATATATATATATATTATATATATATATATTTATATATATATATATATATATATATAAAAAATAAAATCTATTTTAAAACTGGTATATATATATATATATATATATATATATATATATATATATATGTTTTGTGTGTGTGTGTGTGTGTGTGTGTGTGTGTGTTGCGTGCATGCGTGTGTGGTGTGTGTGTGTGTGTGTTGTGTGTGTGTGTGTGTGTGTGTGTGTGTGTGTTTTTGCGCTACCTTAACTTGAAGCCACTTAATACCTACTTCCCAAACTTGATTAATATTTCTATACAATTATGTTTCATCCTTGTCAGCATTTCATTTATATTCCGTTTTTTTTTTTTAACCGTATCATCATAAAGTTGCATCGCCCTTCTTCGAAAAACGGGCATCACAAACGTTTCTCTCAGTCTTGGACATAAAAATTGATTCCATTTATCAAGTGATTATCACTTTTAAAGGGAAATAATTTTTTAACAGCTTTGACAACTGAAATGATTCCTTTATCAAGTGATTATCAACTCTTAAGAAAAAACTTTCAACAGCTTGACAACTAAAATTGATTCCATTTATCAGGTGATTATCACTCTTAAGAAAAAACTTTTAACAGCTCTGACAACTGAAAGTAAGCCACGATCTGTAAATTATCCGTTTATTTTGAGTAGAGCTAAGAGACGCCCTCTCAAACAAGAGGAAAACGACATTCATCTTTAAAGGAGCGTTAAGAAAGAAGATGGCTTACTATAAGACAGTAGATATGGGCATCACTCCAGTACATGAGAAGGGGGAAATCATTCTAATAAGAGAGAAAAGGGGCATCACTCTAGTAAGAGAGACCATAGGACATCATTCTAGTAAGAAAGGACATAATGTTTATGGCGAGCACTACATTTACAGAAAAAATAGGCTCCACTCTTTACAAAGGAAAAAGGGGCTCCACTTTTTGCATGAGATAAGCCGCTATGCACTGCTTTCTCTTTGGGGACAGTTCTTCTTCCAGAGAAGACATTGTCAGGAGATGGGCAAGGTACCCGTTTTTCAGGATAACAACACTGGATTCGCCAGCTTTCCTTTGAAAGCCTTCTAATTAGGAACGCGCCAGCTGTCGGAGAAATACTGAATGCCACGCCAGCGGTCCATCCTTGGGACATGTCACTGTTGTAAACTGTGTACGTACAAAACAGGTCACCACTGCAAAATGTCGCATCTTTCTTGTCTGGGGGGTCAGAAAGTGAAGAAAACATCACATTTGTAATCGGAGCAGATCCTTTCAACGCATGTGGCTGGCTTCTCTTCTCTCTCTCTCTCTCTCTCTCTGGTGTCAGCTTGGCTTCGTGGTGAGGGGACTGTTTTTGCTGGCTCCAGTGAACTGTTCTTACTTAGCGCAGTAGCCGTTTTTCTGACTTAGAATTTTTTCCCTTCTTTTTTCCTTTCCTTGTTTAAGATTACTTTTTAGAATGGGCGTTGTCAATGTAGATAGGGAAAAAACTTTTAAAAAATTTAGAGATTCTTTTGAAAAGTCAAACCCAAGAGTTCAGAAATGTGTGCACAAAGTTTTAGACATCCGTCTAAAAGACGTGACAGCGCAATTTTCGGAACAGCTGGATACAGCAATGCGTGAGTTGCGTTTGCAAATTTCACGAACTTCACAGCAAAACTCTAGCCCTCGAACAAGCAGTTACATCGGCCACTTCAGAAAGAAAGGAACTGAAACACTCAATTTTCCGAATTGACCAGAGGTGTCACAAATCATTTGAAAACTTCGCTGAAAGTTGGATAAGCTGGAAATGTTCTCGCGAGGACATGTTTTTCTTTACAACGTGCCGCGCTCAAGGAATTCGGAATCGTATGAAGAATGTGTTCAGACAGTGTTACATGTTTTGGAAGGAACAGTAAAAGACAAACGTGGTTGTCGTGATGATATCGTTCGGGCGCATCGCCTCGGACAGTATGACGGGGGAGGTCGACCTCCACCCATCATTGGGGAAACTGGCTCGTTGGTCTGTAAGATGGCAGTGCTGACGCATGGTAGAGAAGCACTAAGGAAGAAGAAAGTGACGGTGTCTGGAGCCCTAACGGCCCAGGCAGAGAGACACAGTGCAGTATTCCCGCCGCCAAGGCTTGCACGCATTTTACCGAGGCAACAAACTGGTGGTGGAGCAACAGAGGGAGACACACCGTCAACCCCAAGAACATCTCGGTATGGGCGCAAGCGCTGGTTACCATGAGGACGGGGCCTATCGAGGAGACGGGGCCTACCGACAGCATACCGAGGGACGGGGCCTACCAACCCCGAGGACGGGGCCTACCGACGAGGGGAAAGGGGGCCCCTACTGACGCGAGGACGGGGCCTACCGAGGAGATGGGGCCTCCCGAGGAGATGGGGCCTTCCGACGCCAGGACTGGGCCAACCTAGGAGGGGAGCTCCCGGGGACAGGGCCCACCAACGGAGGACTGGGCCTATCGAGGGATGGGGCCTACCGACGTGAGGACGGGCCTACCGGCGTGAGGACGGGGCCTACCGAGGGGGACAGGGCCTCCCGAGGAGACGGGGCCTCCCGGCACGACGACGGAGCTTACCAACGTGAAGACGGGTCCTGTCGCCGATCGGAGGGGGCCCAAAATCGATCAGACGGGGCCTACCAGAACGGGAACCGGGACACTGGAGGAAACAGGACCTATGTTACGAGGACGGGGCCTTTCAATGCGAGAACGAGTCAACTTACGATACAGCACCAGGCCAGGTGGCAACACCGGCCAAAGACGGGGTGTGGACATTTGTGTTGGCTGCAGGTCGCACAGCAGGGATAC
This sequence comes from Conus ventricosus, assembly GCA_018398815.1. NCBI lineage: Eukaryota > Metazoa > Mollusca > Gastropoda > Neogastropoda > Conidae > Conus > Conus ventricosus. The sequence continues at coordinate 39,932,697 of CM031602.1, read as the reverse complement.
AGTGGGGGACGTATGGTGACACAAATGTGGTATAAAAGCGAAAGTGTGCGGTACGATGTCAGTGGCAGCTGGAATACGATTACCATCCACACCCCTACAGCCATTGTCAACAAACGAATTTCCCCTCTTACCATAGAGACAGAACAGTGTTTTAATCCCTGTGCCGATAGTAATGCACCAAAGCATGTAACATTGTAAGTGAGAGCAATATCATTTAGAATCACGGCCCATTCTCTCCACTGTTTCAAATATTGTGCAAAAAAGCACAATGTGTGTCTGACTCGGGGCGTTGTAGGCAGTGTGACATTGGGTGATGATTGGAGTGCGAGAACACAAATGATAACCGAGTGTGCATGACTCCATGTAATGAACAATATATGACAGAACAAACAACTGCACAAACAGTTGACGAACAGAATCCTGACCGGAAATGACACGGAAATAACTTACATACAAAACGTTAGAGAGTGATGTCGAGCAAATTGTTGAGACATCGACGAACAGTATTCAGAGTTAGTTAATGAGCATGATCTGACATAGCTTGCCGCCACTGACGTGGTTGACGTACAGAACGAACAAAATGCCCACATAGCTGACGAGAAAGATAGAGAAATGACGAATCTTCCCAGCAAGACAAAAATACAGACTGACAAAGACTCTGACAAAGATTCTGGAATAAACCCCAGCACCCTAACTCAGAACAGAACAGTGAAGTACAAACGTCTAACACAAACAGACCTGGCAAGCCAACAAAAAACAGTGTAATGACCGATGAGGCAAAAAGACGACAAGAAGACAAACACAATGGTAGGCGCAAATCCGCACGTAACACATCTCAACGAGGACCTGACCAATAGACCAAAAAGTGCCCCCGTGTACCAGTGTGGCAAGTAAACGCCCAAACCACAACCCATGAAAGTGACCAATAAAGACTCTTTACCCGTCAATCCTGACACTGGGATAGGGATTCGGCCAGGCCCATATCGCGAAAACTCTTAAATTCGTGACTTACAACATTGAAGGACTGTCACATGTTTTTTATAACGATCTTCGATCTTATTTAAATAGCTTTGATTTTTGTTTGCTTGTAGAAACTTTGCTACTCACTTTCCAGACCATTTATTTCCTAGTTTTAATCTTTCATAATTCCTGGTGTTAAGCTAAACGACGGTATAACAGCCAGATTGTCGGGTGGGTTTTACTCTCCTTGTCAAAAGGAAATTAGCAGCCTATGTGGAACAAAGGTTTGGTTGAATATGACAATATAGTAGTTATGAAAATGGCTAAAGAATTTGTTTAAAACAGATTCTCCCATATTTTGATCGGAACGTATATTCCACCATGAAATTTTGTATTATCAGGACACTGAAATATCCAAAGGCGTGGGCCTCTTAGAACAGTGTTACCATTGATCTGATGGAAACGTTTGGAAATGTACCACTTTTTCTTCTGGGCGATTTCAACGCACGAACTGGGGGACAGAACATTTGTGAGAGGGATGATGAAGGGGACGACGCTGCGCTTTGGAAGGGGGGTGATGATCAGCGTTTTTCGCACGTCTAAAGACACTGTTTTAAATGAATTTGGTATATTTTTGTTGAATGTTTGTGATTGTTTTGAGTTATCCATTTTGAATGGGGCCGTTAAAGGCGATATTGATCTTGGTAACTTCACATACATTCTTCGACTGGATGTAGCATTGTTGACTATGCCCTAATGTCAAAACGTTTAATTAGTCACTGTGTATCTTTGCATGTCAGCCCCAAAAATAGAGTCAAAACATATGGGTGTGAAGTCATATTGAAGTCACAATTTAGCAGCTCCATAATGATACTTTACCAGAAAAAATCGTACGCATTTGAGAAATTAATTTGGGATGGAAGTAAAATTGAAAAGGTTTAGAGAAATATTGAATCAGACGATTTCAAGCTCCCCCTTGGAAAATGCTACTCTTGTTGTTCACGATGACGTAAACAAAGCCATTGACATTTTTTAATGAGGCGTTACTTTCTGCTAGTCAATGTATGAAGAAAAACTATGTAGTTGGTAAAGAAAAATCAAATGTTTGGTTTGACAAGAATGTCGGCAGCACAGAAAGGAGCTCAGACCCGATCTGCGACAGTTATATTGTGTTCGTACAAATAAGGATATCAAAGACATAGACAATATTGAAAATGTTGACAAAGAAGAGAGGTTAAGGGCAGATTACAACCAAAAACGTAGGAAAATTACAAAAGGTTATTAGAATATGAACGAAAACAACATCGGCAAGAAGTTTTATAATCTCTCAATGAAAATATTAACAACTCTTCTGGCTTTTGGAATAAAATTAAATCCTGTATGTATAAGAAACCCGCTACAAATGCTATTTCTAAAGAAGACTGGTACAAAACCCTTTTTTTTGACGTATTTCAGTCTGATGTAAATTAGACAAAGAGAAAACGCTAACAATGAAAACGAGTCCAGCAGAGTGAATGCTTTAATCACTTCAAAAACAGAGACTCTTGAATGCGAAATCACTGATTTTGAGGTGTACGCAGCTGTCCGCTCCTTGAAGAATGAAAAGCAGCAGGGCCTGACGGAAATTTTTGGGGAAATATTTAAAAATTCGATCTGTTTCTATTGCTCCCTTTTTAGTTATTTTATTCCCAAAGTCTTATTTGCTTCGGGGAAGTATCCTTTACGTGGACAGAAGCAATAATACAACCACTCTTAAAAAGGTGGACACTAGTTTAATGATAACTATAGGGGAATTTCCTTATTGAACATCTGCAGCAAAATTTACAGCCATATACTAAACGCTAGGTTAAACAAAAATGGATAGAGGAAAATAACGTTTAAACAATGATTGTCAAGCTGGCTTTAGGAAAAATTTTTAGTACAATTGACCATATTTTACATTATATTCTTCATTCAAAAACAATTATTTATTGCATAAGAAACTGTATGTTGCATTTATTGGACTTTAAAAAAGCTTTGGACTCGGTTATACGTAATTTAAATTTTTGGTCTGTTTTGAAAAAAAAAGGAATTGATGGGAAAATGTATCGAGCTTTAATTTGCATGTATATGTGGTCAAAGCAAGAGTGAGAAATTGTAACAGATTAGGTGAAGCATTTAGCTGTCCAATTGGGTTAAAGCAAGGGGAAATTTGCAGTCCGTTCTGTTCTCCATTATTCATTAATGAGTTAGCAGAAGAAATAAATTTGAAAGGGAAAAACGGGCTTCAGCACTTACCAGATTTCTTAGAACTTGTTTTTTTGATGTTTGCAGATGACATAATTTTATTCTCCGACTCTGCTGTGGGCCTTCAGCATCAGTTAAATACTTTACACGATACGGGCAAAAAAGCTTGGTTTAACTGTTATCTAAGTAAATCAAATGTAGTGGTATTTAGAAATGGTGGCTATCTATCAGATAAAGAGCAATGGTTGTATGGGCATTCCCAAAATGACTGTGTTGAATTGTACAGATACCTAGGAAATTATTCTTTCTACAAGGATGTCCTTTAAGCACAGTTTTAATGATATGGCTAGCAAGGCTAAACGCAAAGTGATACAAATTTTCAGGCTTCTATGGTCTCTAGGTGGGAAAAATCCCAGTTATATTTTTCAAGCTGTTTGATGCCCCGATCCGCCCATACTTAGTTATGGTGCTGAGGTGGGGTCTAACGAGCAATGTTTATATTTTGGAAAAGATTTTATCTCTTTGCATTGAAAAGATTCCTAACGTTAGCGTAAGAACACCAAATTTGATGGTTTATGGGGAGCTGTGACGTTACCATTGCAAGTCAATTTCCAGATCGGATATTAAATACTGGTTAAGAATTCTGCAAATGCCCAGTCATCGTTTACCATACAAAGCTTATCAAAAGTTGCTACATTGTCATAATAATTATAAAAACACGTGGGTTTCTACAATATGTCTTTTCCTTTATAGGCATGGGTTTTTTGGCGAGGTTTTGGGGAAAAACAAGGCGTGGGAAACATAAAAATATTTATTGTTCACTAAAAACTACCATTATCAAAGATTGTTTACAGAAGTGGTCCACAGACACATTGCAAAGTGAACGTTTTCAATTCTTTAGAAAGTTAAGAGTGAATTAGCACAAATTTCTTTTCGATTAATGTAAATCACTTGAAGGCCAGAATAAGTTTGATTAGATTAAGACTTGGTAGTATCTCCACTAAAAGTACCAAGTTTCGTTTTCGAAGAAATTTGAATGAAGATGATCTGTCTTGTCCTTTTTGTATGCGACCCAACTGAGAATGAAATGCACTTTGTTTTACAATGCCCCCCATATAACGACTTAAGGCAAAAGTATATTCCTTCTAAATATTTTGTCAGCCATCTTTTTTCAAACTTACGATGCTCCTTTCATCTGAAAACAATTCACTAAATACAAGGCTGTCATGTACCTTTAAAAAGCATTCGAATACGCAGATTATATATTGACTTACTGTAACTTTTTTTGATTGCTGGATTATAGGGCTATAATGCTTCTTATCAGTAGAGTTATCAGCAAATATCACAGTTTCGCAGTAGTATTTGAATATATGGCACTGGTGGTTGTAAAAAGTAGTAATGCTATGTGGTGGGCAGTAGTAGTAAGAGTAGTAGTAAGGGTGGTGGTAGTATTTGGGGTACTAGCAAGTAGTTGTATTGTTGTTGATGATGATGATGATGACGATGATGATGATGATGTTGATAATGACAATGATGAGGATGTTATAGTCGTCATTTTCTTCTTCTTCTTTTTCTTCTTCTTCATTACTACAATTATCATGTTCTGGTTGTTTTGTTATGCTGCTATCCTCACTCGGTATTATAGCGAATTAGATATCTTAAATTGATTGTATTTGTTAAACATTTTGCATATATTATTTGTAACCTGATAACCGCAAGGTCATGTTGACACTCCATGATATGGGCCAATGGCCTGATCATTAAACATTTCAGTGTTCAGTGTTCTCTCTCTCTCTCTCTCTCTCTCTTCTCTCTCTCTCTCTCTCTCTCTCTCTCTCTCTCTCTCTCTTTCACGTATCATCACCCCTACCACCCGACTCCCCAAACAAAGGGGACAGGTAATCGATCGATGACCACTGACTCTGTAGGCCGGAGGGTCGAAACCAGAGAGAAGAGGAGTCAGCCCCGGGAGAGAAAGGCTTGCCCTCTCCAACCCTTCTCACTCACCTCTCTATTCCTGGTGCTACATATAAAACCCCAGACCCCCACCCCCACCCCCTCCCCCACCCGCCCACTCCCTCCTCGTCCCTGTCAATCCATCGCTCCTACCCCTGTCTGCGACCCATCTCCCCAAAGCCTAAACTTTATCAGGACGGACACCCTCGCCGATCAAACCAAGCCCCCCCCCCCTCCCCCCCCCCCCCCCCCCCCCCCCCCCCCCCCCCTCCCCCAATTACACCTACCACCCGCTTCCCCGTCCCGATATTTTGTTATCCCTCCACTCTCTTCCCTCCACCTCCTTCGCCGACCTCCCGCTCCACCCTGAAGCTACCACCATCGCTTCCAGTAACAGTGAGGGTGACGATGATGCTGTGATTGAAAACACAACATGGGGTGCGTTCAGTCGCTACTCCTTTTTACTACGCTGGGGACAGAGGGAGAAGAGAGAGGTGTAGGATACAGTAGGGGAAAACAGGAAATATTTCTCTCTCTCTCTCTCTCTCTCTCTCTCTCTCTCTCTCTCTCTCTCTCTCTCTCTCTCTCTCCCGCCCTCTTTCTCCCTCTTTCAAATGTTCAAGACCAATGTTATATAAAAATCGCGCGCGCGCGTGCGTGCGTGCATGCGCGCGAGTGTGTGTGTGGTGTGTGTGTGTGTGTGTGTGTGTGTGTGTGTGTGTGTGTGTGTGTGTCTGTCTGTCTGTCTGTGAGTGTGTGTATCTGTGTGTGTGTGTGTGTGTGAGCGCGCATGCTTGCGTGCGCGTAAGGGAGCGAGCGTGCGTGTGTGCGTGCGTGCGTGCGTGCCCGAGTGAGTGAATGTGTGTGTGTGTGTGTGTGTGTGTGTGTGTGTGTGTGTGTGTGTGTGTGTAGTGCGAGAGAGCACGCACATGCGTACGTGTTTTTATGCGATCTGTGGATAGTGTGTGTGTGTGTGTGTGTGTGCGTGTGCGTGTGTGTGTGTGTGTGTGCGCGCGTGTGTGTGCGTATGAATGTGTGCGTGCCAATGTCTGTAAGCTTACATGAATCGGTGACTATGTGCGCATTACATGCATGCATGACCACTTGTGTGAGCAATAGTGAGAGAGGCACAGAGAGCCTGAGAAACGGACACATACAGACAGACAGACAGACAGGTGGGTAGACACTCAGACACTGACGTAAGTACCCACAGTTATATCGTCAAAACTGTTCTCTTTGTTTGTGTGTGTCACGACGCAGGAAAACGCAGCAACAGAATCGCTATTTTTTTAGTGTCACTGTGGCTTTGAAGGTCCACATGATGGCGTGATACGGCAGGCACAACTGTGTGATCCAAGCCATTTCACACCGCCCCAATCAGCGGCCCATTATTTGCCCGAGACTTTGACGACATCTCTCTGACCTCTATTACTGATGACGTCATATCCGATGACCATCATCATCGCGATATATAATTTTGTGTGTGTCCCTCTATCCTTTTTATTCACGTTATAATAAAAAAAAAACGCACGCAAAGGACGTACACGTGCACGAACATGCGCAAGTGTAGGCGAACGTGCGCTCGTTCACGCGCGCGCGCGCGCGCGCACACACACACACACACACACACACACACACACACACACACATAAAGTAGAGATGGTTGGGGGAAGACAGAGACGGGAGACATGGACAAAAAGGGAGGGGGGGGGGGCAGACAAACAGAATAGAGAGAGAGGTAAAGGCACAGAAGGCAAAAATAAGATGACGCTCTTGTCACTTCAAAGGAACTGTACAGAGAATGATAGCTATATCCTACAGCCCTACCTACTGTCACTTCAAAGGAACTGTACAGAGAATGATAGCTATATCCTACAGCCCTACCTACTATCAATCCTCGTCTCCTTCTGGCTGAGTGTAGGCCATTTTCAAGGGGGTTAAAAGGGTACGCGATCGCACAGCCATTACGCAAGTTGACTGATCACGTTCGATCAACTGACTGACTGACTGGCTGATTGACAGCTCAATAACCACTGGTCGGTTGAGAACAGACTGACTAACAAAATGACGGACTCGGGGGTGGACAGAACGGATTGGTGTTAAATCACTGAGGAATGAGTTGTATTGAGTTACTTTACTGTATTGTACTGCACTCCACTGTATTTTTTATAAAATATAGTGTTTTAATAATGTATACAGGTGTCGTCGGAGTTGAACAGATAAATGTGCTTTTGTCCTCATAAATTTTAAGCGATGTGTTAATATAGGGGTGGGTATTTGTATCTAGAGACTTAGATATGATAGCTGAGGTCCTGATTTTGGCCCCTAGTAGTCCGCTGGCCCCTAAAAAACACAAAACTAACTAACTAACTAATACACTGTATTGCTTTAAATTTCCCAACCAGTGTTTTATCCTGTCACACTGTGACGTGCTGTGTTGTACACGTGTCATGCAGTTCGTGTCGCGATGAACCGTGCATTGCTGTGTTTGTATCGCGTGGACTTTGAGTATACTGCAGAGTAGCGTGGTGTTGAGTAATACAGCAAGTTTAAGGTATAGTGCGGCGTATTGTAGCTTTAGATAGTGTTGTGCAGTGTAGCGTAGGGGCAGCGCAGCGAGCGCAGTGCGTGCAGTGTAGTGCTGTGTGATACGGTGCGGTGCACTGCGGTTTTTGTGTGGTGTGCTGTGGTGAAGTGTAGTGTTGTGCATCGTAGTGCGGGACTGCTCTAAGGCAGGCGAAGACAGTGCTTCTCTGGGTCCTCCCCGCACCTTCGGGTGTTTCTTTTTCTTCTTTGCCTTAACTAGGCTGACCTGGAAAAAAGGTCCAGTGACGGTGGGAAAGACCACTGACCACAGGGAAAGTCCTGTCGACAGTGGGAAAGCTACAATTTGGATTCTTCTTGAGGGCAATAAAACCGTATGGCAAGCTTGGCTGTGTCTGGAGTGGCACTGTTTCATCTGTCCGTGGGCAGGGGTGGTTGGGTCTGTGGGGTGTCATGTGCTCGGCAGCTGGAGGGTGGTGTTTTTTGCCGGTGGGCTCTGCAGTCATGAATACGGGCTGGTACACCCCTGGGGGATGCTACTTTGAGGCTGTTATGGGCTGCATCCCGTAGTCTAAATTTTCCTCTGTTCAGGAGCAGTTATGTCCTTGTATCTTATGGAGTGTCCCGTGCGTGCCTGTAAACCCTCGTCAACACAGGCAGGCCTCCAAGGGTGGTACGGGACTGCTCTAAAGGAGGCGAAGGACAGTGCTTCTTGGGTCCTCCCCCGCACCTTCGGGTGTTTTTTTTCTTCTTTGCCTTAACTAGGCTGGGCCTGGAGAAAGGTCCGTGACGGTGGGGAAAGACCCATGACCAAGGGAAAGTCTGTTTACAGTGGGAAAGACTAAACTTTGGATTCTCTCTTGAGGGCACATAAGACCGTATGGCGAAAGCTTGGCTGTGTTGGAGTGGCACTGTCTTCATCTGTCCGTGGGCAGGGGTGGTTGGGTCTGTGGAGTGTCATGTGCTCGGCAGCTGGAGGGTGGTTTTTTCGCCGGTGGGCTCTGCAGTCATGAAATACGGGCTGGTACACCATGGGGGATGCTACTTTGAGGCTGTTATGGGCTGCATCCTGTAGTCTAATTTACCTCTGTTCAGGAGCAGTTATGTCCCTTGATATCTTAATGGAGTGTCCTGTGCGTGCCTGTACCATCGTCAACACAGCGCAGGCCTCCAAGGGTGGTACGGGACTGCTCTAAAGGCAGGCGAAGACAGTGCTTCTCTGGGTCCTCCCAGCACCTTCGGGTGTTTCTTTTTCTTCTTTGCCTTAACTAGGCTGACCTGGAGAAAGGTCCAGTGACGGTGAGGAAAAGACCCACTGACCACAGGGAAAGTCCTGTTGACAGTGGGAAAGACTACAACTTTGGATTCTCTCTTGAGGGCACATAAGACCGTATGGCGAAAGCTTGGCTGTGTCTGGAGTGGCACTGTCTTCATCTGTCCGTGGGCAGGGGTGGTTGGGTCTGTGGAGTGTCATGTGCTCGGCAGCTGGAGGGTGGTGTTTTTTCGCCGGTGGGCTCTGCAGTCATGAAATACGGGCTGGTACACCCATGGGGGATGCTACTTTGAGGCTGTTATGGGCTGCATCCTGTAGTCCTAATTTACCTCTGTTCAGGAGCAGTTATGTCCCTTGATATCTTAATGGAGTGTCCTGTGCGTGCTGTACCCATCGTCAACACAGCGCAGGCCTCCAAGGGTGGTACGGTACTGCTCTAAAGGCAGGCGAAGACAGTGCTTCTCTGGGTCCTCCCCAGCACCTTCGGGTGTTTCTTTTTCTTCTTTGCCTTAACTAGGCTGACCCTGGAGAAAGGTCCAGTGACGGTGAGAAAGACCCACTGACCACAGGAAAGTCCTGTTGACAGTGGAAAGACTACAACTTTGGATTCCTCTTGAGGCACATAAGACCGTATGGCGAAAGCTTGGCTGTGTCTGGAGTGGCACTGTCTTCATCTGTCCGTGGGCAGGGGTGGTTGGGTCTGTGGAGTGTCATGTGCTCGGCAGCTGGAGGGTGGTGTTTTTTCGCCGGTGGGCTCTGCAGTCATGAAATACGGGCTGGTACACCCATGGGGGATGCTACTTTGAGGCTGTTATGGCTGCATCCTGTAGTCTAATTTAACCTCTGTTCAGAGCAGTTATGTCCCTTGATATCTTAATGGAGTGTCCTGTGCGTGCCTGTACCCATCGTCAACACAGCGCAGGCCTCCAAGGGTGGTACGGGACTGCTCTAAAGGCAGGCGAAGACAGTGCTTCTCTGGGTCCTCCCCAGCACCTTCGGGTGTTTCTTTTTCTTCTTTGCCTTAACTAGCTGACCTGGAGAAAGGTCCAGTGACGGTGAGGAAAGACCCACTGACCACAGGGAAAGTCCTGTCGACAGTGGGAAAGACTACACATTTGGATTCTCTCTTGAGGCACATAAGACCGTATGGCGAAAGCTTGGCTGTGTCTGGAGTGGCACTGTCTTCATCTGTCCGTGGGCAGGGTGTTGGGTCTGTGGGGTGTCATGTGCTCGGCAGCTGGAGGGTGGTGTTTTTTCGCCGGTGGCTCTGCAGTCATGAAATACGGGCTGGTACAACCCATGGGGGATGCACTTTGAGGCTGTTATGGGCTGCATCCTGTAGTCTAATTTACCTCTGTTCAGGAGCAGTTATGTCCCTTGATATCTTAATGGAGTGTCCTGTGCGTGCCTGTAACCCATCGTCAACACACGAGCGCAGGCCTCCAAGGGTGGTACGGGGACTGCTCTAAAGGCAGGCGAAGACAGTGCTTCTCTGGGTCCTCCCCAGCACCTTCGGTGTTTCTTTTTCTCTTTGCCTTAACTAGGCTGACCCTGGAGAAAGGTCCAGTGACGGTGAGGAAAGACCCACTGACCACAGGGAAAGTCCTGTTGACAGTGGGAAAGACTACAACTTTGGATTCTCTCTTGAGGGCACATAAGACCGTATGGCGAAGCTGGCTGTGTCTGGAGTGGCACTGTCTTCATCTTGTCCGTGGGCAGGGTGGTTGGGTCTGTGGAGTGTCATGTGCTCGGCAGCTGGAGGGTGGTGTTTTTCGCCGGTGGGCTCTGCAGTCATGAAAACGGCTGGTACACCCATGGGGATGCTACTTTGAGGCTGTTATGGGCTGCATCCTGTAGTCTAATT
>CM031602.1:39911874-39914374 GCA_018398815.1 Conus ventricosus | reverse complement strand
GAATTGGCAGCAGCGAGGAACGGCCTTTGTCCCTGACAATTCGACACTGGACAAGCCTTCTGCTAACAGCACCACTCCCTCACAACAGCTGGGATGGTTCTGCTTTTGGCTGCTGAAAGTAAACAATTGAAAAATCTGCCGTCATCATCATCACAGTAATGTTGAAGATATACTTGTGTGGGACCTATTTCCTTTAAAGCTGTCAGTTTACTTTTTTATGACAGAAAACACTCCCATTGAAAACTCACTAAATGAAAATTCATCCTTTAAAAAACTCTTTTTTCATGAAAATCTTTGTCTGACTACAGACAGCGTATTTATGATTTGCCACTGAACAAACAAATTTCAAGGAATTTCTGAAATTGTGAAAGAATAATTTTAGTGTTCACCTTTTAAATGAATATTTTTCTTAATCTAGTTGAAATCAGTTTATGTTTACTAATCTATATTTACTAACTGCAGAAGATATATATGAATATCCCGAACAATCAACTTCTTTTGATTCATCTTCATGTTCATCAATCCTGTCCAAGCAAAACTGTCTCAGGTGATTTTGTGCTCTTTTCACTTTCTGTACATGCTTATTGACTTATTATATATATATATATATATATAAAAACAGATTATGTGGACTTTTCTATTCTCTTTCATACTGACCCCATTTTTTCAACATTGTTGTAAGATTCATGTGATGTTTACTGAAAACACACACACACATACGCACGCACGCACGCATGCACGCACGCACGCATGCACGCACGCACGCATGCTTCCACGCACGCACGCACGCATGCTTCCACACACACACACACACACACTCGCACACACACACACACACACACACACACACACACACACGCACACGCACACGCACACCCAAACACACACACACACACACACACACACACACACACACACACACACACACACACACACAATCAATCAATAGCTAAATCATTCGATCAATCTCCACCTTAGACGTTTTGCTCACATTTCCAAGAAAGTTTGTACCAAGCTAAAACAGTCACACAAAACTTCTGTTGTTGTTGTTGTTTTTTTCTTGTTTTGTTTTCTCGACTCTTTTCAAGGTGACTGAGATTTTGTAAAATGCTCATACAGTAAATCTTCAGCTCATTTTCAAACAGTTGTCCTTTGGGAGTCTTTTCGGCCATGTGGCCTTAAATCCCCCGAAGATGGAGTGTTGGTGCCTACATGTTAAAATGATCAAAGAAGCAGTCACACACAATCCTTTCACTTCATCAAATATGTTCATTTACCAACCAGAACTCGTTCTTTTTCAATGAATAAAGTAAACTTCACCAAAAAGCTGCTGAGGCACAGGGCAGTGCATTACCTGTACTTCATCTGTAGCTTACATGATGATGATGTGTGTCTAAAATACACATCATCATCAGAGGTTAGAGGAGGAAAGGAAGGACAGAAGGAGTGAAGCTGGTGGGGAGGAACAGATGGGGGTACAAGGAGACATTTCCAGAAACCCTGGAATCTCCCTTCATCCCTTCCATACTGATCGGTGCCTCGTCACTATGCTACAACTTCAATGTCTGATTAAATCGTGCAAATTTTCTGCCTCTCTGTCTGTTTATCTGCTGGTCTGTCTGTCTGTCTCCGGTGTCACCTCTTCTGCCTTCGATAACAATTTCTCATTCATTTTCATTATCTTTCTTTCTTTCCTATCACAATGTTTTCTGTGCATTTTCTCCTGATTAGGATTCATCATACTTCATCCGTTATGTTTTATACTGCGGAAAAAAATGTTTCCACAACCAACCAACCAGATGATCTGACACTGATACATATACTTAAGGAATCATTGCACAATGATCAGTTCACTAGTATCTAATGACAGTTGACAGAGCCAATAGAAGTGACAGTGCAAAAGCTGTCAAAGCCACTATAAACCAAAATGGAATGTGGGAAAATCAGTTATTTAATATAACAGTCAATCTCCCTCCAACCCTCAACATAGAGCACCCTTGCAAGAAATCACCCACCCCTCACGCTTTGCTCCTTTTCTTTGTGTATAACAGCATGTGTGAACATGCGTATTAGTGTGTTCTGTTACATTACATCAAAATGAACTGAACATGAGCATGATAAGTATATATGCAAAAGTAACAAGCATGAGCATACTCAAGATTTCTATGAGTGTGTGTATGTGTGCGAGGGTGATTTTGAGTGTGTGTGTGTGTGTGTGTGTGTGTGTGTGTGTGTGTGTGTGTGTGTGTGTGTGAGCGTGTGCGTGTGTGTGTGTGTGGCAAAGGGGGGCTGGGGAATGGACGGGTACATTTTGTTTTGTTGTGCCAGATATTGAAAGAGAGAAACATACACTGACAGTGAGAAAGAAACAAACAAGAAAAAAAAACTAGTGTCATAAGCTGAGAGAGTGACTCAAACACGTCTCAAAGTGATCATGCTAGAAAGTGAGGGTCTGATCATTAAGAAAGTCGGCAAACTATCCCCCATCTTCTTCAGCTGA
>CM031602.1:39839374-39906874 GCA_018398815.1 Conus ventricosus | reverse complement strand
AGACAAGATGAAGTAGTCATTTGCGCTGCTTTCTGCTTCACTTGCAGATGAATATTGATGTTCCTAATCGCCATTATTTATTCCATTTAAAACGGTCAAATCAAGGCAGTACATGTATACGTATTCAGTAATGATTTTTCATAAGCATTTGTATGTTTGTCATGAGATCTGCGATTACAATAACTGCGCAGCTTTTACAAATAGCACTGGACACAAAGGAGTAACATTGGAGATTCAATCGTGGAAGTTGCTGCAAGTTGCTGCGGAGGATTAAATAAACATCATTGAGTTCCAGCCAACGTATCAATCAACCAATCTTCGAGCACATGAATAACTTGATCATGATTACTGTGAGCATAGAAAGGAGAGCATTCTGAATAGAAACACAGAAAGTGCGTCTCGGAAAGCAAACTATTGTTTATCAATAAGATACGCATAACCCTACGCATTTTCAGTCATGTAAGGTGCATGTGAAGTGGATTAATCCATTGCTGATTGAATATCTTATTCCCCGATTTTCTCCCTTATCTTGTCAATTGTACAGGTTTACAGTATACATTAAAAAAAATCAACTTCATAATCTTCTTTAAAAGTCTCAACAAGACAGAGAAAATCATAATATATACGTCAAAAATCATCAGAAACAAATTTCGAACGTAAACCCTTAATATTCCAAGAAAGAGAAAAAAGGTTTGCTGTTATTCGAAGTGGTGGTAGTATGTACAAAAAGGTTATTTTGTATACGTTACCAGAAGAAATCTGTCCTTCTTGCCCTCTGTGTTATCAAAGGAAACATGAAAAAGTTCATTCAAACCAGGATTGACAAATTCGCAATGTGCGCAATGAAGTGGACAAACAGGTTCGATCTGTGAAGTTTCACGTCGCCTACCATACTAGAGACGGTTACTTGACAGTTAAACGAGAAGGGGTGTGCATGAAACATCCTAAACAAAGGACCAGCCAGATTCCTATTTCACTTCTTTCACTACATCGTGCAGGCCGAGGATACTGTACAGCGATCAGTTAAAAGATGCTCAAAGATCAAACGGACTTTTTTCCCCATCCGACTTTGCCTTTTTTTTCAAATGTGGATCTAGCTTCCATCTGATTTCTCGACTTCTTCGGAAAAATCCTCGCCAGCAGAACACGTTACTCCCTTTCAGTTTGGGTTTAGTTTTTAATCTCTTAATCTTGTGCTTACAGAAAGAGCAACCAACGATTACATGGGTGTGTGGTTTTGAGCTGAGTCGGTGAACGCGATCAAATTTAACACCCTTTGACAACCCGATCTTGACAGTGATGAGATCCTGACTCAATCCTTCACAATCTTCATTTCTTTCTCCCTCTTTATTTATTTATTTATTTCTCGGAATACCAGAAAAACGATTTTGTTCCACTTCGACCTACCCTTAAGATCATCTCATTTCTGTTCTAAATTGTCCACTCTTGTCATATCGTTGTTCTCTTTTGCAAGTGTCATTTTTTCTCCGTAGCAGATTGTTTATTTCGTCTTTAGGTTCACCAACCAGTTCGAGTAGAACACCACATTCCTGTTGCAGTTTAGACATTTCACCTTGCTGTTCAGAAAACTGTGATGTATGTCTTGCCCATGTGTGTTTGTGTGTCAGCATAGAACTGAAACACACACACACACACACACACACACACACACACACACACACACACACACACACACACACACAGATGGGCCCGTGCCCACACACAATACAGGCACAGCCAATGTTGGGAAGCTTACTCAAGGTTTGACCAGCGCATTTGGGCTAAGTCGTAGCCACGAGCCCCTCTTCTTAAATTCTCTCATCTTAGTCCTTAATTCATATATCCACCTGGTTTAAATCACGCGCAGCGTGGTCTCAAAACTTCACAGATGCAGTGTAGCGTATATGGACTAGTCCGCACGCAGTGACACCTCCTTGATGAAAACTGAAACTGAAACTTTGAAGTGTCGGTCGCCATGACATCAGTAACAGACCGTTCCTTGGCAGAGGAGCGGGAAAAGTGGGAAGAGCTGAGCCTGGTCTGCCGCAAGTTGCCAGAGGATCTGGAGGATCTGGAGGGACCTGGATCAGGATTGGGGACCTGGATAAGACTCCGCGTCAGAGCAGCGCTGGAGTAAATCGTCTTGACGATGTATGTCCAAATTGTCCTCATAAAATACGAACACCAGGGTCACACCAAGCAAAACACCGACAGGACGCGAGCGAGTTGCTGTACCGATACCCATACTTTCCCACAGTCCTTGTCCATATTAAAGGCAGAAGTATTGTATGCCGATGCGTCCACGGCCCGATACGTCCACGGCCCGATACGTCCACGGCCCGATACGTCCAAATGGACACATCGGGCCGTGGACGTATCGGGTGGTGGCATGCCGATGTGTCCACGACCCTCAAAGTCCAAGGCCCGTTGATCCCAAAAATTGGACTCAGCGGGTCGTGACTCAAAGGGCGCTAGTTAAAAAAGCCATGTCACTAAGGTCCGTTGTGTCCAAGCTCCGTTGCGTCCACGGCCTTCGACCTTGGACGTATTGGGCTTGGACGCATCGGACCGTGGACGGATCGGACCGTGGACGCATCGGGT
The DNA here is from genome assembly GCA_018398815.1 of Conus ventricosus. Taxonomy (NCBI): domain Eukaryota; kingdom Metazoa; phylum Mollusca; class Gastropoda; order Neogastropoda; family Conidae; genus Conus; species Conus ventricosus. Next base: position 39,904,273 of record CM031602.1, on the reverse strand, counting down.
CTTGTACGTATCGGGCCTTGGACGCATTGAGCCTTGGACGTATCGGGCCGTGGACGTATCGGGCCGTGGACGTATCGAGCCGACCCCGTATGAAATGCGCCGCATGCGGAAGAGCAGCAGGGCACAAGGTCTTGTTGTCTTGCCAAGTAGCCGCAGATCTACACTACCACAGTCACAGTCTATTCGTAATTTTTTTTTTTATGTAAAAAAAGAAAGAGAAAAACTAACAAACTGCAAGCAATGTGACATAGATATCCTGTGCACCTGCAAGTACACACACACACAGAGAGAGAGAGAGAGAGAGAGAGAGAGGAGAGGAGAGGAGAGAGAGAGAGAGAGAGAGATGAGAGAGAGAGAGAGAGAGAGACAAGACAAGACAAAATTCTTTATTTACGAGATAATAGATAAGCACGAACGTGCTTTTTTACATCCAGTCCTCGCCCTGAGTAAGGACTACAACATGCAGTGAAATCAATTAATGTAAGAAATCAAAGAAGCAAGCAAAGCGGTCATGTTATCATAGAGGAACATCAAATGAAAACAGGAGATAAATGAAAAAACAAAAAATAAGAATAATAACAAACAAAACAACAATAAAAATAATAATAAAAAAAAAAAAATAAAAAAAAAATAAAAATGAGAATAACAATAATGAAGAGGAAGGAGAGAGTGGGGGTAGGGAGTGAGGTGGGCTGGGGAAACATATGTAAGTGTACTACAACGTACAAGATTGGCATGTATGAAAACAGACAGTGAAGTGAATATGACAAAGTGCGTACATATTTTTGAACACACAAATACACGCACGTCGCACGCATAGAGAGAGAGAGAGAGGAGAAGAGAGAGAGGAGAGGAGAGAGAGAGAGAGATGAGAGAGAAGAGAGAGAGAGAGAGAGAGAGCAAGCACAACATGTATTCATTTTTCGCAAGACATGAAAATACGTAGAAGGTATTAAGCAAAGTGAGATGAAATTGGGGGGGGGGGGGGGGGGGGGGGGGGGAAAAAAAAGCGAGAGAGAGAGAGGATGGAAGGGAGAGGGGGAGACAGCATGGGGGGGGGGGGGGGGGGGGGGGGGGGGGGGGAAAAAAAAAAAAGCGGAAAGGGGAAGGAGGGAAAGGGGGAAGGGGGAACACATGATATGTAATGATTTGAAATGGAAATGTACTAAAACGTACAATAATTAGCCTGTATAAAAAATCAGACAGTTAAATGAACATGACAAAATATGTACGGAATTCGGAACATACACACGCACGCATGCACAGACAGAGAGAGAAAGAGAGAGAGAGAGAGAGAGAGAGAGAGAGAGAGAGAGGAGAGAGAGAGAGAGAGAGAGAGAGAGAGAGAGAGGAGAGAGATGAGAGAGAGAGAGAGAGAGAGAGAGAGAGAAAGAGTGAAAAAAGGGGACAACATATAATCATTTTTCGTAAGATTATATCCATATGCACACATATATATACCCACACACACATATATATGCATACACACACACACACACATACACACACACACATATATAATATATATATATATATATATATATATATATATTATATATATTATATATATATATATACATACATACACGCACACACATACACATACACATACATGCGCACACGTACATATATAACACACACATACACACACACATACATACATACATACATACATACAAACATACTACATACATACACACACACTGGTGATATATATATATATATATATATAATATATATATCCCTCTCTCTCTCTCAAAATACTTGATACATGAACAAAAAGAAGAAGAAATTTTTTTTTAGAAAAGTCAAATTGGTTAAGTACATGAAAATGGGATGATTTATGCTTTTGAGATTACTTGGTATTACTTATGGGTTTTTTTTTATTTTTATTTTTATTTAATTAGTATTTTTTACCGCAGAAGAATGGGTAAGGTAAGTATTTTTGAAAGTTGTGGTACAATGGATTTGTTTGATGTATTCTGGAAGGGAGTTCCACAAAGAGGTTCCCGAGTACGTTAGACTTGATTTAAATAGGTCAATTCTGGGGATTAGTATGTGGAGTTTGTGGGAGTTTCTCGACGAGACTTTTGAGAATCGTCTCATTTAAAGTTGTTGGAGCATTCCCGGTCAGAATCTTGTGCATCATTAGCCCTTTGTTGTATTGAGTCTCTGGCTGAATGGAAGAATGTGAAGTTGTTTATAATCAGAGCTTTCGAGGCTGTTTTCTTCTGAAGGATTAGTTTGAGCGCTCGTTTATGTAGGCTGAACAATGGTTTTAGTGTGTTTTGCACTTGCAGAATCCCATATAGTCGATGCATAATCAACATGAGACTGAATATGAGCATGGAAAAAAAAGTTTTCGTGAATGAAGGTCAAGAAAGTGTTTGATTTTGGTGAGCTGATAGACTTTCTGGGAGACCTTTTTGCATAGTAACGTTATGTGGGGATTCCAGTTGAGACTATTGTCAATTATTAGTCCTAATACTTTATGATGAGTGACTTGTTCCACAAGTACATTATTGAGGTGTATAGGAGGGAAATCATTGGTGAGCTTTTGTCTTTTTGCCTAGTTGTAATGTACATGAGTTTTGTTTTTTGAGGGTGAAGTGACATATGATTTAGTTCGGTCCATTTTACAAGGTCGTTGGTACTCTCTTGCAAATGTTTTGAAAGACTGGAAGGATCATTATGGCTGGTGTGAATTGTGGTGTCATCTGCAAAGAGGTCGCATGTAGATCTCACATGTAGGGGGTAGGTCATTAATGTAGATTGAGAAGAGTAGCGGGGCCTAAAATGGAGCCTTGTGGAACGCCATACTGAGTTGTTATAGAAGAGACAGCCGTCCCCGATAAGACGCATTGTTGTCGTTTTGTGATGTATGATTTTAGAAGGATAAGGGCGGATTTTGAAAGACCGTATATCTCCAGTTTTCGAATAAGGAGATTGTGGTCAATGATATCGAATGCTTTTTTTTTTTAAAATCAACGAATAAGACACCACAATATCTGTTGTTATTAATATTATTAAGCCACACATCTACAAGATTGATTAATGCAGAATGGCTGGAATGTTTGTCTGAAAACCAGACTGTCCGGGATGGAGCAAATCGTACTTGTTGAAGTGATGAAGGATGTGTTTATTTAAATGCTTTTTCTAGAGGTTTGGAAAGCATAGGTAAGATTGATATTGGTCTGTAGTTTGAAGGTCAGTATTATCACCAGATTTATGAATGGGTATAACTTTTTGCTTTTTTGAACGCATTAGGAAAATAACTTTTATCTATGCACAGATTAAAGATATACGTTAACGTGTCAGTTATAACTGGAGCCGAGAGTTTCAGAATATTTTGCCATCTATGCCATCTAGTCCACGTGTTCCTGACTGTTTGAGATGAAGTGTGCGCGCCGCACACCACCACACCCCACCCACACACACACACATAACCACCACACGTGATCTCATACTCTGTTTGGCGGGCTTAGAAATCAGAGAACGGGAAGGCACCCACACACCTTTTTTCCTTTCCTTTTTCAGTGTGTGTGTGTGTGTGTGTGTGTGACTGGGGGAGGGATTGTTTGTGCGCGCATCCTTACCTTCCCACTTACACACACACACACACACACACGCGCGCGCGCGCGCGCGCACACACACACACACACACACACACACACACACACACACACACACACACACAGCGTTAGACCCTGGCGGTGACAACAAAAGGAGACGCGAGGCGCGCTAGCCCTCTGTCGGCGGCTTCGCAGAGGGTGCGTGTTGGATGTTGCCGACTGGTCAACGTACATGGGACCTTCCCGCTTTCTCTCATCCCCACCCCTTCTCCCCATCCCACCCTACACCCCGTGTCTGGCCCTCCCGCCTGCTCTGATTCCCAAAGAAAACACCATGTTTGTAAAGTTCACATACGACATCATCTCTCTCTCTCTCTCTCTCTCTCTCTCTCTCTCTCTCCCCTAGCCATCTACATTTCAAAAGAACGTCTTACAATACTTTTCCATCTATTCATTCAACGCCTTTCTTGCACTGAAGAGACCAAAGCAAAGTGACAAACTCGTTCATTTTCGTTGTCCTATTTGTTTGTGTCTTGCCTGAAGACGACATAAGAGGTCGAAACGCGTCGTGTTTTGTCTTGTACTCGTTTGTCCACGTTTCTCTGGGCGTTCGCTAACATTTATTTAGGATTTGTTTAGATTTTCGCCTGCAGTCGTCTTGCAACTAGATCTATTCATCACCAAACTTCTTCAGGTGAGAGTCAGACAACAAAACACGCACCGCACACCATTCGTAACGATGCGTGCCCTTGGTCACGCACAAAACTATTGCGTGGGCCGCTATTGCGCGGGGCCGCTATTGCGCGGTGACTGGGCCTATTTTCTTTTCAACCAGTCTCTCAAACAGTGTAACAGAAATAGGTTAGGTTAGGGTATTCCGCGGTGACTATTTGTCATTCAACCATCTCCTCAAAACAGTGCAACAGAAATAGGTTAGGGTTAGGCTATTCCGCTTCTTATAGATATAATCTTAGGTCGCGCAGTAGCGACCCGCGCAATAGGGGCCCAGCCCCCAAGACGACCACCCTCACCCTCTCCACCCATCAACACCTGCTCACCTGCGGGCAATCAAAAAAGCCCTCGTTACAAAGGAGACCTCGGGGACTGCAGCAACTACCGAGGGATCATGCTCCTGTCAACGCCAGCAAGGTTCTCAACAGGGTTCTACTGAGAGAATGAAAGAGCTGTCGACCCCAAGCTCCGAGACCAGCAGGGAGGCTTCCGGCAGAACAAATCATGTGCCGACCAGATCGCCAGCCTGCGCATCATCGTGGAGCAGTCGCTGGAGTGGAACTCCCCCCTTTACATCAACTTCATAGATTAACGAAGGCCTTCGACAGTGTGGACAGAGAGATGCTGTGGAAGCTGCTGAGGCATTACGGAGTCCCCGGAAGATCATCTCCCTCATCCGGTGCACCTACCAGACATGAACTGCAGGATTGCCCACGCCGGCCACCTGTCCGAAAGTTTTCGGGTGAAGACTGGAGTTCGGCAGGATGCCTGCTGTCGCCGTTCCTCTTCCTCCTGGTCATTGACTGGATCATGAAGACCACTACAACAGGCAGAAACAAACGGGATACAGTGGGCACTCTGGACGCAGCTCGACGACCTTGACTTCGCTGACGACCTGGCGCTCCTGTCACACAGCCACAGCCAGATGCAGGACAAGACCACTCGCTTGGAGACCACATCAGCCGGGACAGGGCTCAAGATTAACAGGAAGAAGACCGAGCTGATGAAAATCAACACCACTGCCAACACACCAGTCACAGTCGATGGAGAGCCCATCAGGGAGGTGGAATCTTTCGTCTACCTGGGAAGCGTGGTTGACCAACAGGGAGGCAGGGACCGAGACGTCACAGCCAGAATCGGCAAGGCAAAGCAGCTTTCGTCATGCTCAAGAACATCTGGGCATCTGGAGGAATCAGCATAAGAACCAAACTCCGCATCTTCAACTCCAATGTGAAATCAGTTCTGCTCTACGGATGCGAGACGTGGCGAACAACACAGACGATGCAACAAAAGATTCAGACATTCTTCAACACCTGTCTGAGGGGCATCTACAAAATCCGATGGCAGACAAGGTCCGAAACGAAGATCTGTGGAGCGTGCGGGACAGGAACCAGTGGCCAAGCAGATACTGCGAAGGAAGTGGGGCTGGATCGGACACACCCTCAGGAAGCCAGCATCCAGCACCACACGCCAAGCCCTGACCTGGAACCCGCAGGGAAAGAAAAAGAGAGGCCGACCTCGCAACAGCTGGAGACGAGACACTGAGGCGGAGTTGAAACAACAAGGGACAAACTGGACTGGAATGACCAGAACAGCCCAGAACAGAGTGCGATGGCGAAGGGTCGTTGATGGGCTATGCTCCACCGGGAGCGACGGGCATAAATAATAAATAATACACGAGTGTGGCACAGCAGTGGACGCCAAAGGAGAGGTGGCAGCTCTCCTTTGAGGGACATTGATGAGAGATCAGTGTCGGGCGGCGCAGACAACCTTCCAGACGGCGGTCTAGCCTTTGTCGCCGGGGGACGGCTCCTGGAGATGTGGGGCGTTCGGCGAAAGAGCGCTGCCTGACTGTGACCACCGCGGCCTGGATAAATGTGCTCTGTTTTGTGGGGAGCCACACATGCGGGCACCCCTTATGGGGTTGGGCTGAAAAATCGCCCTCACGGCCGCAGTCAGCGAGTACCCCCCAAGTTTTAGGGATTCATGCAGCGCTCCAGCGACTTTCGTCCTGCTCCCCTCTTGAGGCGGCCTCACGCGGCACAGGACCATCGCCACCCGAGCATGTAGAAGCCCGCCCGGTGGTCCTGAAGATATTTGGGGGACAGCAGGCAACACACACCGAGGCCCATCGTTGGTCGACCAACAACCTGAATTGAACCAACGTTCAAGAGGAACACGAGCTCAGAGAGAGAAATGCTTCGACCCCCACTGAAATCTACCCACTACTGCCAGGCGACAGCAGTTGCCACAATGGTGCAGACCTATGTCTGCAGGAACCTTGTCCTTAAGGGCCTCAGGCCGATATGACGTTAATCTCACCCTTAACAGTAACAGTAGCACTGACGAGCTGAGGACCTCCTAGAATATGTTTCTTTCATGGCATATCGCCAGTGCATCACCCAATTAACATTTCATACCCCCCACCCCCACCCCCTCCCGCCCAAAGGGAATAAATAATGGACAGTCATTAAAAGTTACAATGGAAGATCGATCTTTTCTAAAATGAAAAATAAAAATTGATCTATTGATACTAAATCATTTTGTATTAAATGCTCACACAAAGCACCTCGAACAATCCCCTAAAATATACAGTGGCAGGGAAACGCCGGGTACGAGAGAGAGAGAGAGAGAGAGAGGGAGAGAGAGTTTAGACTTCAGATTTTTATTCAGTAAGGCCGTTGGCCCATTTAAAGAGAGAGAGAGAGAGAGAGAGAGAGAGAGAGAGAGAGAGAATGGGTTGGTGCGTGGCTGGGAAAGACACCAGTATAAACAGACCATGCAGGTAAAGAAAAAAAAAAAACGAACAAAACTAACTTACTGAATGGCTGTCTCCTCAATTAAGCAAAAGAAGAAAAGCATAGGACACAGCTTCATAACAGAATGGTTTTCCCTTGAAGATCAGGGTATTGATACTGCCCCCTCCCCCCCCCCCCCCCCCCTTCGATATACCCCCTCCTTCCGCAGATCGATACATATCCCCTGCCCTCGCCCCCCCGTGAAAATTTTTTCCTATGCTCAATATTTCCCGCCCATAACGGAAAGTCTTTCTTTTGGGGAAAGGACCCAAAGGGAAAAACTTCCCCAACAAAAGACACCACGCACGCACGCACGCCACGCACTCACTCCCACACCCCACACAACACACACCACACACACACACACACACAACACACACACAAACCACCCCCCTTTAAAGGCTATCTGGGGGGGGAAGTGCGAGCGGGGATATTGATCAACGGTGGAAATATCGAGCGAGGGACCACCCATAGGGATGCATCGCTAATTGCGACAAAAACGCAAAGAGCCAAAAAAAAAAAGGTTTGAAGTAACAACGTTTTAATCACGACACAAAACGGACAAGAAATCTTCGGCAAAACCTCCCACGACAAAAAAATACAACAAAAAAACATGCACAATACTCCCCGGGAACCCCCCCCCCCCCCCTCACCCCACTGCCGGGGCACATACAGAATAGAACCAGCTGACCACTAAGCCCAGTCAAACGTTTTTAACTAAAATTAACTCCATCCCCACCCCACCCACCCCCACCTCCACCTGCATCTTTCACCCCCGGGCACTTTTTTCCCCTTTCCTCTCCAACAAAATGACTGAACAACAAAAAAAAACACTGTACACTCCCCCAAAGAACATTGAACCGCACGTCACCCTTTTTGGTTTAAAAAATTAGGGTAGAAAAAAAATTAGGTAATGAACCCCTTTGGTTTGCCACACATCATTACACACATCACATCACGGGCATTGGGATAACGCATTTCATACTTTTTGATAGGCTGGTTTTTGCTCATTTTTTTTGCCGATACATTTGTGCCCCTTTTATCATGGGAAGGAGGAAAGGGTGGTAGAGGTGGGTTGGAAAAAAAAAACAAAAAAAAAAAGAAAAAAAGTGTGGCTAACTTGCAACAGACCAACTGACCCATTCACGTCGTTAATTGTCCCCAAACAGAAAGCGAAGTCCGGAATTTTCCCTTTTGAAATTGCAAAAAATTTCCGTAGTCGTTTCAGGACTTGCCGAACGCGACCCCGGGCACCACCCAACGTGTTTGTCTTTTTTAAACACCAAATCAAATCATCACTTTCCCCTCTCTCTTTTTCTAATCTCCCTCGACACCGGCTTATGCAAATGAGTTTTTTTTCCGTAGCGAAGGGGGTCGGAGAAACTGGCAAACTAAGCACCGTTTTTTTTTCTTCTTCCGTATTTGACTGCTTTCCCCAAGCTTGCCCAAAATGGCACTTTTTCTGGCACAAAATGGGTTTTGCAAAAAATTACTTGCAAAGGGGTTTTTTTGCATTTTTCCGCCGTTCCAAAAACCGTAATTTATAGTGTGAATGGTTTGAGCCGGGTTCGCTCTTCGGCTCCTGTCCTTTTATATGAGCCACTCAGGACCTCGATACGCACGGGGAAAAACGGTGTTCAGTGCTCTGTGCCGACTTGCTCTGTAAACCCCAGTCCAAAAATGTGTAGGCCTGCGGAATTTACAGAACAGCAACAATGTCTTCGACTCGAGTGAAAATTTTAACCCAACTGATTATTGTGGGGGGCAGTCAAAACTTTTGCGAGTTGAAACCCCGATTAAAACCCGCGGGGGGCGCCCAGAAAAAGGGAAATCTTGTTACTATTCCCTAGCTATTTTGAAATGTCATTATTTGGTAAAAAGACCCCTTCAGAAAGGGAAATTAATTAAACAAGATGAACAGTTTATTGACGCACTCTTCATTTTTGTCTGCCCCGATTTGCTCCCCAAAGGGTTGTCTGACTTTTGAAAGGCAGTCAAAAAGGGAAATTTGTTTTAAAATTATTGAAAGCATTTAAACGTTGGTAAAAATAATTTCTTCTTTCGAATGCTTAAAGTAGAAAAATTTTTGCGTTTAACAAATGAATAACAGAACAAGTTTTTTTTTCTTTTGAAGGTGACAAAAACCCAACGCCCCCCCCCCCCCCCCCGTTTTCCCCCCCCCCCCTTGCAAATTTTTTCCCGGGTCCCTGAATTTATTGATACTTCGGGGGGATGTGTGTTTTGGGATGCCATAGGGGGCATCATTCCATTCCACAAAAATCCTACCCAAACCCAACCCAAATTTCAGTTTTCATTTTCACCAACCATGCTTTCCACTTGACCCAGTTTTCAGCCTGTTTTTTCCCCAAGCCACCTGACCTCGTTTTTCTAAATCACCACACCACGTGCCACCACACGCACAACACACACACACCACCCACACACCACACACACACTTGTAAAACATTCATCACTCCTGGCAAAACTGCTTTTTAATTACTTCAATGGGGTGTTCTTGAATAAAAATTTTCATCATTTGTGTCTTTATTCTGTTTTTTTCCAGTTTTTTACCATTGCTGCCATCTTTATTTTGTTTTTTGTTGTTTCAAAATTTCAGCATCTCATAAGTAAAAGGGTGTTAAAATTGGAGTCACACAGGCATGCACACACACACACACGGCGTGCGAACACACACACACACCACACAAACACATGCAGCTGCATGCACAGAAACGCAAAAGGGAACACGTAAAATTTCCTTATCACAAACACAAAACAACTCACAGCACCAATCCATTTTGAACGCTTTTCCCAATTCCTTTAAATTTTAACCCTGTCAGTTGCATGCACATCGGGTTCAAAACCAACTGCCCTTCATCAATTTGGGCCATCGGCCCTTCTTTCTTTTCCACCTGCCTATTTAACCCCAGCGGGGCTTTCCTCTCAAACTTCTTTTACCCTTTTTTAACCCCTGCTTAAAAATAAACTCTTCTAGGGAGTTGCGAAAATTGATTTTTCAAAAAAGGTCTGGTCATTTTTTACGGACAAAAACCCTTTAAATTCGGGAAAGCCCTTCAAAGTGTCACAAAACAAAATTAACCCCCTTTCAACTTAACGATCAGCGCTTTTAAAGATATAAAAGTTAGGAGTCCAGGGTTAACTACGGGTCACCATTTGTTTTGGAAATCAGCTTTCCAAGCACCACATTTTTTACAGGGGTGATGAAAGGCTAGCCCAGTAGTCCATGCCACTAGAAAATCTGTATGCAGCAGCATTTTTCAGGAAATCTGAGTCATTGCTTTTTTTTTTTTCTTTTTTTCTTTCTCTCCACTTTGTGCAGAGGGTTTTTTTAATTTACCCAACATTTGGGATGTGAAAGAAAAAAAAGACTTTAGATTGTTAGTTTTTAGCAGGCTGACCGGGGGGTTAAAATTTTTCTTTGTAAAATAATCAGTTTCCCAAATTTCCCACCTCAACCCTGGGGAGCCCCCTTTTTGGTTTCGGGTTTTTAAAAAACTTGATGAGCCTATCTAAAGCAACTGTCACTCTGTTTTTTATTATATTTTTTTTATTTTAATTTTTTTTGGGGGTTTTAAGAAAAATGCTTGGGTTCATGCCTGCATTTTTTTCAGGAAACAGGGCCTTTTGGTATACAGGGGGTTAGTACAGGGGAGTGGTACCGGGCATGAGACAGGGAGGGTTTGGGACAGGGGGACAGCCCGAAATTGCCCTCGCGGGCGGCTGGGCATAACAACAATACTTCTGGGACAGCAGGTAGTGCAGGGCAGTGTGGTGCAGGGGAGTGGGTGCAGGGCAGTGGGTACAGGGCCGTGTAGTACAGGGGAGGGGAGTGCAGGCAGTGTGGTGCGGCATGTAGTGCGGCATGTAGTACAGGCATGTATGCAGGGGGTGTTGCAGGGCATTAGTGCAGGGCAGGTAGTGCAGGGCAGGCAGTGCAGGCAGTGCTACAGGCAGTGAAGGGGAGGGGAGGAGTGCAGGCATGTAGGGGGGCAGTATGCAGGGCATGTATTCAGGGGAGGTATGCAGGGGATTAGTGCAGGGCAGTGTGGGGGCAGGCAGGGTAGACAGGGCAGTAGTGAGGCAGTGTAGTAAGGGGAGTGAGTGCAGGGCAGGTGGTGCAGGCAGTGGGCAGGGCAATTTGTGGTGCAGGGCAGTGTAGTCGGGCAGTGTATAAAAGGGCAGGAGTGCAGGGGAGTGAGTACAGGCATGAGTACAAGGCAGTGTCAGGTGGGGGCAGGGGAGTGATTCAAGGGGACTTGGTACAGGGGATGGTTTTCAGGCAAACTTGGACAGGGCATGTAGTACAGGGCATGATGCAGGGCAGGGGTAAAGGCAGTGGGTACAGGGATTAGTACAGGGCGGTGGTACAGGCAGGTTCAGGGGAGTGTAGTCAGGCAGATTGTACAGGGGAGAGACAGGGCGTTTTTACAGGGGAGGGCAGGTGGTGCAGGCAGTGTGGTCAGGGGGAGTGAGACGGCGGTGGAGGCAAGTAGTACAGGGGATGGGGCGGCAGTGAAAACAGGTAGGTATGAACGGGCATTTAGTGATACGGCAGTGAGTGTATACGGGCATTGTGCAGGGGATTTAAAATAAATAATTTGCTTAAGCCCAGCCGACCCCCAAAGGCCACATCAGGGGTGTGGCGGCAGGGGGGCGGGGATGAGTACAGGGGAGCTGGTAAAGGGCATTGTACGGGGATGATACAGGCGTGGGAACGGGGAGTGTGACAGGGGAGGGGAAGGGAAGTGTAGTGCAGGGGAGGTAGGCAGGCAGGGTTGTCAGGGGATTGTAGTACAGGGGAGCTGGTTACGGGGAGGGCAGTGTGGTGCAGGCATGTTTGCAGGCAGTGTAGGGCAGGGGAGTGATACAGGGGGTGGGGTAGGGCGTTAGTACAGGGCAGTGTGGTGCAGGGCAGTGAGGCAGGGGGGTATGCAGGCAGGTATGTTACAGGGAGGTAGTGTAGACAGGGCAGGGTGCAGGCATAAAAAAAATTTGCTATAGCCCCCCACCGAAAGGACCACATCAGGGGTTTTTGGGGAGGGGGGGTGGTGCAGGGCATGTAAATACAGGGCAGCTTGGTACAGGGGAGTGATACAGGGCAGTTGGGACAGGGCAGTGAAATTCAGGGCAGTGTGGTACAGGCAGGTAGGCAGGCATGTAGGCAGGGGATGTTGTACGGGCTTGTAACAGGGCAGCTTGGTACAGGGCGGGCATGTGGTGCAGGGGAGTGTGGGCAGGGCAAGGGAGTAGGCAGTGTATACAGGGCATGTGATAGGCATGTAGTACGGGGAGTGTTTTGCAGGGCAGTGTATGCGGGCGTGTATCAGGGCGTGATGAGTACGGGGAGGTAGTGTAACAGGGGATGGTCGGGGGTAAGAAAGATAATGTTGCTTATGCCCAGCCGACCGCAAAGGACCACATCGGGGGTGTGCAGGGGAGGGGGTGCAGGGCGGAGTGCGGGGATGTAGACAGGCATGAGTGCAGGGGAGGGAGTACAGGGCAGTGAGGCGGCAGGTGTGCAGGCGTGTAGGGCCCGGCTTGTATGCAGGCATGGGTGCAGGCAGGGAGTACGGGCAATCAGGCAGTGTACAGGCCTGTAGTACGGGCGGGTATGCGGCAGGGATGCATGGCAGTGTAAAAACGGGCAGTGTAACAAGGCATGGGGGTGCAGGGCATGTGGGGCAGGGAGGTAGTACAGGGGAGCTTGGTACAGGGGAGGGAAAACAGGGCATGTAGAAAAGGCAGCGGTAAGGGGAGAGTCAGGGGAGTGAGGCAGGCAGGAGACAGGGGATGTAGACGGGCGTGTATACGGGCAGGGGTACGGCATGTAGGTAGGGCATGTTGTACAGGGGTTTTATACGGGGGAGCTTGGTACAGGGGGGGCAGTGTGGGCAGCATTGGTGCAGGGCAGTGTGCAGGGCTGTGTACAGGGCATGGAGGTGGCCGGTAGACAGGCAGGTGGGCAGGCAGTGTATCAGGCCGGATGCAGGGGAGTTTAGGTAGTAAGGCAGTGTAGTGAGTACAGGGCAGTGTGTGCGGGGGGTAAGATAAGAAAGTTTTTTAAAGCCCACCACCGCAAAGGGCCACACAGGGGGTGTGCAGGGGAGGGGGTGCAGGCGGGGGGTGCAGGGGAGTGTAGTGCAGGGGAGGATCAGGGGAGTTATGCAGGGCATGTTACAAGCAGGTGGTGCAGGCGTGTGGGACAGGCATGTGGTACAGGGCAGTGGACAGGCAGGGGAGGGGGGCGTGGAGGCAGGGGAGGGAGTACAGGGCAGGTAGTAAGGCTTTTTGGGGATGTAGTCAGGGCATGAGACAGGCAGTTTAAACAGGGGGGTTTTTAGTGCAGGCATGTTTTTTTCAGGCATTTTTATCAGGGCGCTTGTAAGGCAGGGGGGGTGGGCAGGCAGTGTATGCAGGGGAGGTAATACAGGCTTTTAGGTAGCAGTGATACGGGAATTAAACAGGGCATGTTGTGAGTACAGGCAGTGGGGTGCGGGCAGTGGGGCAGGCAGGTAGGCAGGGCAGTTAGGCAGGGGGATGTAGTGTGTACAGGGGGGTTTGCAGGGCTTTTTTTGGGGAGCATGTTGTAGGCAGTGTAGTACAGGGCAGGTTACAGGCAGGTGAGGGAGGGGAGTGGAGGGAGGCAGTAAAAAAACAACGCAGTGTATTCGGCATGGGTACGGCAGTGTATAAAGGGGATGGGACAGGGGAGGGTATGCGGGCAGGGGGTCGACAGTGTAGTACGGGGAGTGTATCAGGGAGTGTTACAGGGCATGCTGTGCGACCAGTGTCACAGGGGAGGTTTGGGGAGAGCGTGTTTGTGCAGGCATGTGGTACAGGGCTGGTACGGGCAGGGGATGAGCAGGGCGGACGGGCATGTGGGCAGGCACTGTACACAGGCAGTGAGTGCAGGCAGGTTAGTGCAGGGTTGAGTGAGGGCAGGAGGCAGGCAGTGTATGGAGGGCATGAGGGAGCCATGAAAACAGGCCAAATTTTGGCGGGGGGTGAGTACAGGGCAGTGTGGACAGGGAGTATGCAGACATGTTGGCAGGGCGTGCGTGCAGGGCATGTGGGACAGGGGGTGAGTTCAGGGCAGTATGTACGGGCAGTGTGCAGGGGGAAAGGGGTTTCAGGGCATGTGTGCAGGCACTGAGTACAGGGCAGTGAGTGCAGGGCAGTGGGGCAGGGGAGTGAATGCAGGGCAGGTATACAAGGCATGTAGGCAGGCACGTGGGCAGGGCACGAGACGGGGGCGGGTGCAGGGCACGTAGTACAGGGGAGTTTTGCAGGGCGGGTTTCAGGGCATGTGGACAGGGGGGTGTGGTCAGGCAGTGTGGGGCAGGCATGTGGGGCAGGGCAAGGGGGAAAAGGGCAGCGGGTGCAGGCAGCGTGGTACAGGGCAGTTTATGCAGGGCAGGGGGTGCAGGGGAGTGGTACAGGGGAGTTATGCAGGGGTGTAGTGCAGGGCAGCGTGGGGCAGGGCACGTATAAGGGGATTTAGTGCAGGGCTGTTTGGGCCAGGGCATTTTAGCGCAGGGGGATGAGCGAGGGCAGTTGGGGCCCGGCATTTTACGCAGGGGTGTAGTACATGGCAGTGTATGCAGGCAGGTAGCGCAGGCAGTGTACAGGCAGTGGTGGCAGGACAGTGTAAAAGGGCAGGTAGTGCAGGGCAGTGTACGAGGCAGTGACCAGGGCATGTGGCACGGCAGTGTACGCAGGGCAGATGCAGGGGATGTGTGCAGGGGAGGTGGTGCAGGGAGTTAGTGCGGGGATGTAGTGCAGTGCGGGCATGTATGCAGGGCAATGTATACAGGGCAGGGGTTTCACGGGATGTATGCAGGGCAGTGGGTAAAGGGAGTGTAGTGCAAAGGGCATGTGGCCAGGCAGGGGGCACAGGGCAGTGTAGTGCAGGCAGTAGTAAGGCATGTCTCAGGAAAATAGTACAGGGCGTGTAGTACAGGGCGGCGTAGTCAGGGGAGGGATGCAGGGGAGTAAAGGGCAGTGTCGACAGGGCAGTAGAAGGGGATACAGGGGGTTTTAACAGGGTGTATGCGGGGGAAAAAGAGGGCAGGTCGTACAGGACAGTAAACAGCGCATGTATGCGGGCAGTGTAATACAGGGGGGGAGTTAACAGGGCAGTTAGAACAGTCAGTGTGGTACAGGGCGGGGTAGACAGGGCAGGTAGTATGGGCGGAGTGTATACAGGGAGGTAAAGGGAACAGGGGGTAGTCAGGGATGTAGTGAAAACAGAGCATGTATTTTATAAGGGGAGTGAGTGTAGAACGGGGGAGTGAGGTTTTTACAAAGGGGATGGTACAGGGCGTGTGGTACAGGGCAGTGTATTAGTACAGGGCGTAGGGGAGTACAGGGGATGAGTTTTTACAGGGGGGTAAATAAAAGGGGGTTAACAGGGCTGGTAAGTAGACAGGGCAGTGAGTACAGTGCAATTATAAGAGCTATACGGGGGTGTCGTTAGTATAGAGCAGAGACGGGAGTGTAGCAGGGCAGTGTAAACAGGGGATGTTGTACAGGGGTGAGTACAGGCAGGATACAGGCAGTGTGACAGGGCAGTAACAGGCAGGTATGCAGTGTAAAACAGGGCGTGTGGGTCAGGGCCCCCCGTAGTGCAGGGCAGTGTGGGTCAGGCAGTTGGACGGAGGAGTGCATGGCAGTGTGGTCAGGCAGTGTGGTCAGGGGAGTGTGGGTCAGAGCAGTTATCCAGGGCAGTTTTGGCAGGCATGTAGTCGGGCGGTATAAAAGGGCAGTGGGGCAGGGGGTGTATGCATGGGGAGTGGGTACAGGGGAGTGGAGGGAGGGCAGTGTGGGCAGGGCATGTGGGTCAGGGAAAATGGTGCAGGGATGTGTACAGGGGAGTGGGACAAGGGGTGGGTGCAGGGCAGCATGGTACAAGGCAGGTAGTGCAGGCAGTGTGGGACAGGCATGAGGGGGGCATATGGACAGGGAAGTGGGTGCAGGGGAATTGGTACAGGGCATGGTGCAGGCAGCGGGTACGGACAGTTGGTGCAGGCATGGTACAGGCAGTTGTACGGGGAGTGTGGTGCGGGCAGTGTGGGGCAGGGAGTGTATGTATAAGGGCAGGAAATACAGTGCAATGGTAAGAGAGTAGTACAGGGCATGTCGTTAGTTAAAAAGCTATACAGGGCTGTATGCAGGGCAGTGTAGTACAGGGGAGGTTGTACAGGCGGTGTAGTACGGCATGTAGTAAAGGCAGGTTACGGGGGGTGAGTACAGGATTAGGCGGGGAGTAGTAAAAGGGGGGTAGTACAGGCGGGTATACGGGGAAGTTAAAGGGGAGTTTCAGGGCAGTGTAGTGCAGGGGGGTGTAGTAAAGGGCGGTAAATAAGGGGTAATAAAGGCAGGTAGTGCAGGGGGGTTATGCCGGGGGGTGTATGCAGGGGGGTGTAGTCCGGGTGGTTATACAGGGGAGTGGGAAAAGGGCGAGTAAAAGGCAGTGAGTTGTACAGGCATGTATGTAGACAGGCTGTTCAGGGGAGGGGGTGCGGGCGTGTAGTGCAGGGGATGTATACAGGGCAGTGTGGACAGGGCAGTAAACAGGGCATTAAATGCAGGGCAGGATAAAGGGCAGGGGGGTTTAGGGGTTTTATGCAGGTAGTGTGGGGCGGCGTGTGGGCAGGGGAGTATACGGCATGGGTCAGGGCAGTGTAGTGCAGGGCGGTGAGTACAGGGCGGTTATACGGGGGGTGGGGTCGGGGGAGGGTAGTACAGGGGAGTGGGTCAGGCAAAGGGTGCATGGCAGTGAGTGCAGGGCGTGGACAGGGCTGAGGCGGGGAAAGGGGGACGGGAGTGGGAAGGGAAAAATTTGGACAGGCAGTGTGGGCAGGGCATGTGGGCAGGGCTTGGTGGGTGCGGCATTGAGCAGGGGGGGTTAATCAGGGCAGGGAGGCAGGCAAGGGGGCAGGCAGAGCAGGCATTGGGCAGGGCTAGTACGGGCAGTGAACAGGGCAGTGTGTCAACCCAAAAGTGGGCGGGGGGTGAGTGCGGCATTGGGTCGGGGAGGAGTGCTGCGTGGGTTTTAGGGGGGTGGGGCGGGCAGTGTGGGCCCGCGTGGGGCAGGCAGTGTGGGGGCAAGCAGGTTAGTCCAGGGAGTGTGGGGCAGGGGGGTGTGAGTCGGGCAGGATACAGGCGTTGGGGCAGGGGAGGGGGGAGGGGATGTAGAAAAGGGCAGTGGGTCGGGGATGTGTACAGGCGTGGGCAGGGGATGAGTCAGGCAAGGGGGCAGGGGATGTATACAGGGGAGTGTGGGGAGGCATGTATACAGGCATTGGGTCAGGGGAGTGATGCATTTCAGGGTGCAGGGGGGTGTAGGCAGGGGGGGGTTGCAGGGGATGTAAAACAAGAATTGAGCAGGGGAATTTGGGCAGGGAAGTGGTTTTTCAGGCAGTGGGACAAGGATGTGGGGGGCAGGGCACGGAAAAGGACAGTGTTAAAAAGGGGCATGTGGTGCAGGGGAGGTGGGACAGGCAGTTGACAGGGCAGTGTGGGACGGGAGGTGCGGGAGGTGGTCAGGGCAGTTAGGGAGTACAGGGGAGTGTATGCAGGCATTAGTGCAGGTATGAGTTTACCGGCAGTGTAGTACAGGGGGAGTGTGGGGCAGGCATGGCACGGGCAGTGTGGTACAGGGGAGGTGGGACAGGGGATTGGACAGGGCGTTAGTGCAGGCAGTGTAGGGAGGCGTTAGTGAAGGGAAGAAAAACAGACAGTAAAGGCTGGGGAGATTAGTGCAACATTTTAAAATTAATCGGGGTTTTTTTTGGGTTGGGTTTAAGAACAGTTTTGAAAATAAAAGAGAGAGGTGGGAGTGGGAGGGGGGCAAAAAATATATAAAATTTACGGTAAATAAAATTTTAAAGAGTTTTAGACCCACTGCAGGCCCAACGTTTGGGGGTGACGGGAGCTTAGTGCTTCGGCCGATTTTGGGGCAGTGTTTTCCCGACCAAACCTACCACCCCCATGTGGTCAATGTTACAGAATACCTTGGGGGTCATCAGGCGAGGAAATTTTTTTCACTCGACCGTGCACAGCAGTGAACAAACCACAAAAAACTCGCGGTGCGTGCACACAACATGCCGGTAAATTTTCAACACACACAACACACACACCCACACACACAAACACACACACACACACACACACACACACACACTAAAAAACATGGATCGGCAGACAGCAACACACATGCGCCGCGCAACACACCTCTCTCTCCTGCCTTCTCTTTCTCTCCTTCAAACAACACGCGCGCACCAGCGCCAGGGGACGCATAGAGAAATTTTCCCCAGCAAAAACATCGTTGGTTTTTGTGGTGGTGGGTTTTTGGTGTCCTCCCTCAACCCCCTCTTTCCTGTCACGCACGCGCACACCCATGCCCTTCACGCCAAGCGGGGGCGCACGCACGGCACTCTGCGCGCAAACACCCATAAAAACACCGACCCCACCCCTCCCCCCCCCCCCCCCCCCCCCCCCCCCCCCCACACAAAAACCCTCTTTCCCCTCTGTCTTTCTCGTTCTGTTTTTTCACGAACAAGTGGAAAAGAAATGAGGCAAGGGCAGTAAAAAAAAAAGTAAACAAGTGGGTAACTTTTGCTCCCCTAAGAAAACCTAACACAATAACTTTATTCAAACTGGCACAGCCTTTAAACTTAAAAATCAACAAATCTAACAACAATCAAATGGGGAAAAAAAAAGCGCAGGCCAAAAACAACTGCTTCAAGAAGACTTGGGAAAATTTGGACTTAAGAGGGGGGGGGGGGGGGGGAAGATCTTTAAACTCCCCCCCCCCCCCCCCTTCCCCATCCTTTAATCCCAAATCTTTGCCCAAGTCATTACTAAAGACAGTTCAGTTTTGGCCTGCGCTTGTTTTTTCTCCCCCTATTTTATTGTTCGTCTATTTTTTGCGACTTTATTCAAGTTTAAAAGCGGCTAGCTTAATAAAAGTTACCTTGGGGTTGGTTTTCTTACGGGGGAAAGTTCCCCACTTTTTTACTTTATTTTTTACGAAAGGGTTTCCCAAATGTGTGCGCGCAAAACCCCGACACGGGCACAAGAACGTTGATACTCTGCTCAACACTCATAAATATCTTTTTTTTTTCTCTCTTCGTTGTCTCTCTCTCTCTCTTCGCTGCCGCCTCTCTCTTTTTCGCCGCCCCTCTCCCGTCTGTCTCTGCACACCCCACGCACACCACTTCGATGCCCTTTTCTTCAGTAAATTTAAAGTCCAGCTTCAGGTGGGAAATTTATTTCCCCCTTTTTTTTCCCTCTTTGTACCATTTTGTCGTTTTTTTTTTCTTTTTAATCTTGACTGCTTTCTTTTTTTTTTTTAACCTTGTATGCCCATTCACATGTTTTTGTTTCAGAAAATCTTTTTTTTTCATTTCCCCCTTTTCCCCCCTTCTCTTTTCTGTTTTCTTTTTTTTTTTTTCTTTTTTTTTAAAATTTTTAAAAATAAACATGCCAGAATTTTTCTGGTGACTAGACGGGGAACTGAAAAAGGCTTCCAATGGACACCGGGTGCACATCCGCGGCGTGCCATAGGGTTGTATGACTATTTTTGGGCGCCCCATGACTTTAAGGGGTTTTTTTACGATTTAAAATAAAATTAAAACTGAGGGTTTAAGAAAAACAGGCAGACTTTTGGTAGAGCATTGTTCGTCACCATCGGGTGCCATCTTTTTACACTGTAAGGTTTGATTTCTTCCCACAGGGACACCCTGATACGGACCTTTGCGTTCGGGGGTGCCAGCCAGAAACTTTTAATTTAAAAATCTTTAGGTTTAAAATTTTTTTTCCTGCTATTATTCCAAGTCCAGTCCTCCAGATCATTTTGCTTCCCCCCCCCCTCCCCCCGCCCTTATCCCCCCCCCCCCCCGCACCACCACCACACATACCTTTTGTCTCCAGGTTTGATAATGTAGAAGTGGCCCGTGTTATACTTTGTTTTACGTTGGTCTTTTAGTTGCAGCGCTCTACTTAGTTTGACTTTGTTTAAGGTCAGTCCTTAGGTTGTAGGTTTTGTTTTTGCCCCAGTTCTCCCAGTTTTCCATCCCCCACCCCACCCCCCACCCCAGTCACTCCCCCAACAACCAGTCTTTATTTACTTTTCTTGTTTCAACGTACAAAATTTGTTCTTCTTTTCCCGCCAGAATCTTAATATTAATATGAAATACATCCATATGTGTCTATGGTTAACGCTTACCATCCACTTCTTTGTATGGAACATGACATTGTACTGTTACTTAACATTGTGTCCTTTTTCAGTTTCAGGAGGTTGACAACTCAGGACATAGGGTAAGCGTCAATGATAATCGTTCTCGCCTGTCTCTCAGTGTGTTACGAAGCATGTGTGTATAATCTTTCGCCATCTGTCTCTCAGGGTGTTAAGAAGCATGTGTGTATAATCTTTCTCCATCTGTCTCTTAGGTGTTATGAAGCATGTGTGTATAATCTTTCTCCATCTGTCTCTTAGGGTGTTATGAAGCGTGTGTGTATAATCTTTCTCCATATGTCTCTCAGGGTGTTACGAAGCATGTGTGTATAATCTTTCTCCATCTGTCTCTCAGGGTGTTAAGAAGCATATGTGTATAATCTTTCTCCATCTCTCTCTCAGGGTGTTATGAAGCATGTGTGTATAATCTTTCTCCATCTGTCTCTTAAAGTGTTATGAAGCATGTGTGTATAATCTTTCTCCATCTGTCTCTCGGGTGTTATGAAGCATGTGTGTATAATCTCTCTCCATCTGTCTCTCAGGGTGTTATGAAGCATGTGTGTATAATCTTTCTCCATCTTTTCTCTCCGGGTGTTAAGAAGCATGTGTGTATAATCTTTCTCCATCTGTCTCTCGGGGTGTTATGAAGCATGTGTGTATAATCTTTCTCCATCTGTCTCTCAGGGTGTTATGAAGCATGTGTGTATTAATCTTTCTCCATCTGTCTCTCAGGGTGTTAGGAAGCATGTGTGTATTAATCTTTCTCCATCTGTCTCTCAGGGTGTTACGAAGCATGTGTATATAATCTTTCTCCCTCTGTCTCTCAGGGTGTTAAGAAGCATGTGTGTATAATCTTTCTCCATCTGTCTCTCAGGGTGTTATGAAGCATGTGTGTATAATCTTTCTCCATCTGTCTCTCAGGGTGTTATGAAGCATGTGTGTATAATCTTTCTCCATCTGTCTCTCAGCGTGTTATGAAGCATGTGTGTATAATCTTTCTCCATCTGTCTCTCAGGGTGTTATGAAGCATGTGTGTATAATCTTTCTCCATCTGTCTCTCAGGGTGTTATGAAGCATGTGTGTATAATCTTTCTCCATCTGTCTCTCAGGGTGTTATGAAGCATGTGTGTATAATCTTTCTCCATCTGTCTCTCAGGGTGTTATGAAGCATGTGTGTATAATCTTTCTCCATCTGTCTCTCAGGGTGTTATGAAGCATGTGTGTATAATCTTTCTCCATCTGTCTCTCAGGGTGTTATGAAGCATGCGTGTATAATCTTTCTCCATCTGTCTCTCAGGGTGTTATGAAGCATGTGTGTATAATCTTTCTCCATCTGTCTCTCAGGGTGTTACGAAGCATGTGTGTATAATCTTTCTCCCTCTGTCTCTCAGGGTGTTATGAAGCATGTGTGTATAATCTTTCTCCATCTGTCTCTCAGGGTGTTATGAAGCATGTGTGTATAATCTTTCTCCATCTGTCTCTCAGGGTGTTATGAAGCATGTGTGTATAATCTTTCTCCATCTGTCTCTCAGGGTGTTATGAAGCATGTGTGTATAATCTTTCTCCATCTGTCTCTCAGGGTGTTATGAAGCATGTGTATATAATCTTTCTCCCTCTGTCTCTCAGGGTGTTACGAAGCATGTGTGTATAATCTTTCTCCATCTGTCTCTCAGGGTGTTATGAAGCATGTGTGTATAATCTTTCTCCATCTGTCTCTCAGGGTGTTATGAAGCATGTGTGTATAATCTTTCTCCATCTGTCTCTCAGGGTGTTATGAAGCATGTGTGTATAATCTTTCTCCATCTGTCTCTCAGGGTGTTATGAAGCATGTGTATATAATCTTTCTGTCTCTCAGGGTGTTACGAAGCATGTGTGTATAATCTTTCTCCATCTGTCTCTCAGGGTGTTATGAAGCATGTGTGTATAATCTTTCTCCATCTGTCTCTCAGGGTGTTATGAAGCATGTGTGTATAATCTTTCTCCATCTGTCTCTCAGGGTGTTAAGAAGCATGTGTGTATAATCTTTCTCCATCTGTCTCTCAGGGTGTTAAGAAGCATGTGTGTATAATCTTTCTCCATCTGTCTCTCAGGGGGTTAAGAAGCATGTGTGTATAATCTTTCTCCATCTGTCTCTCAGGGTGTTATGAAGCATGTGTGTATTAATCTTTCTCCCTCTGTCTCTCAGGGTGTTATGAAGCATGTGTGTATAATCTTTCTCCATCTGTCTCTCAGGGTGTTATGAAGCATATGTGTATAATCTTTCTCGATCTGTCTCTCAGGGGTTAAGAAGCATATGTGTATAATCTTTCTCCATCTGTCTCTCAGGGTGTTATGAAGCATGTGTGTATAATCTTTCTCCATCTGTCTCTCAGGGTGTTATGAAGCATGTGTGTATAATCTTTCTCCATCTGTCTCTCAGGGGTTACGAAGCATGTGTGTATAATCTTTCTCCATCTGTCTCTCAGGGGTTACGAAGCATGTGTGTATAATCTTTCTCCCTCTGTCTCTCGGGGTGTTATGAAGCATGTGTGTATAATCTTTCTCCATCTGTCTCTCAGGGGGTTATGAAGCATGTGTGTCGGTGATCCTGCACTTCCCTGCAGTAAGACTCCCTTGATCCAGGCCCCTCTAATTGAAGGAAGACGTATCTGTCTTTTGTGGTAGAGATAACTGCAGTGGGTTTACGTTGAGCAGTTGCGAGTGGTTTGGTTTAATCCAAAATACAAAGCTTAGACCTACACAACAAATGATGGAAATCATTTTTACGTATCTAGATCACATATGCCTGTAAAATCTTTAAGATTGTGACATTTTCGTACAAGAAACAGCAGTAAGCATGCACACACAACACAGGTGATATGCTGGAACATGGAGACGCCATCCACTCGTAGGCCAGCCTTCCCTCCATACTTATTTGAACACCTACGAAGATATTTTTTCTGTATTTACTGGATCATTATTTTGTTGTGAAGCACTTCCTATCCTCAGCCATTTTGAAGAATATTAGGAGGTTTTTTTGTAGTAATATGTATCTATATCTATCTCTGTGTGTGTGTGTGTGTGTGTGTGTGTGTGTGTGTGTGTGTGTGTGTGTGTGTGTGTGTGTGACGGGTTCTAGAATTTCCACACACACACACACACACACACTCTTAGTCTTGTTTTCCACATCACTTGTCTGTTAGCGGATTTTTCAACGACAGTTAGCCATGAACCACCCAGGTTTTCCTTTTGCGCTAACAGAAGTCCTTTGCGGCATCCACTCAAAGTTTGACGCCTGATGGCGATAGTAAGAAAGTTCCGTTGCTTGAGAATTCGCGTTTCATCAGGATACACCACACCCGATCAGGAGGGGGTCATCCCGATAGATCCCCGCACCGAACCGATAGATCCCCGCACCGAACCGATAGATCCCCGCACCGAACCGATAGATCCCCGCATCGGTAGATCCCCGCAAAGGGTTAGGGTTAGGGATCTATTGGTGTCGGGAGCAATCGAGGTGCACCCATCAGGAGCATCAGTTAACTGGCTGTCGGGCAGCAAGTCCACACGTGACCTGGCACAGACCCTGTCAAATTAGCATAAGCTGTAACCCTGTCAAATTAGCATAAGCTGTAACCCTGTCAAATTGGCATGAGCTGTAAGCATGCCTGATACGGACACGCATCTCGCTATGACTTCTTGTTTAATTAATTAAAACGAGTTAACTGGATATCGGACGAGTACGCATGTCGCTGTGACTTCTTGTTCAGTTTACTAGATATCGGATGGGCACGCATCTCGCTTTGACTTCTTGTCAAAAGTTAATGGACCGGCACGCATCACGGTATGACTTTTCGTTCAGAATCAGGTCAACAGGTTATTGGACGGGCACGCATCTCGGTATGACTTTTCGTTCAGAATCAGGTCAACAGGTTATTGGACGGGCACGCATCTCGTTATGACTTTTCGTTCAGAATCAGGTCAACAGGTTATTGGACGGGCACGCATCTCGGTATGACTTTTCGTTCAGAATCAGGTCAACAAGTTATTGGACGGGCACGCATCTCGGTATGACTTTTCGTTCAGAATCAGGTCAACAAGTTATGGACGGCCACGCATCTCGTTATGACTTTTCGTTCAGAATCAGGTCAACAAGTTATTGGACGGGCACGCATCTCGGTATGACTTTTCGTTCAGAATCAGTCAACAAGATACAAAACGGCACGTATCTCGCGGAGACTTCCAGATCAAATCCAGTGTACGGTGAAGACCGAAATCCTTGATGGACGTAAAGCAGTGGTTAAAATGGAACGATTATGTTGCCGAAAAAGACGTGAACCTCCAACAATGTTTCCAATCTCCCTCCCCCTCCGCCGTGTCTCCCTTCGCCTATTCGCCCTCTTCCCTTCCATTCTCATTGATCAGGATGCGATGGAGTGGGAACAGACATGACGTCAGCCAGAATAGACGTCAAAGTTACGTTTGGTGACCTCTTTTTCACCCCAACTGTCGAGCATTTTTTGCAGGTTAAAGTCTGTGAAACTCGTTCAGTGTGTAACATGAACGGCCAGGCCGTTTTAGGTCTGTTGAAGGAGGGGGATACACAGTGAGAGGGAGGAGAGGGGAGGAAGGAAGGGCATGCTGTGTAGATATGATGTTGGGTAGAATGGCCAATAAATGTCCAATAAAAACGTAACGGCGCCAAGTGTCATACTGTGTGTTGAAACATAGGTGACATGCACATCAAGCAAATCCCATTATATTACAAAAGGCTTTTTATTGTTTGATCTGTTCGATGTTCTCGTTACCTTCTTCGTTGTAATGCCTTTTAGTGAATGGTGAATTGAAGAAGACCGAAAAAAAAAAGCGGAAGTGAGGAAGGCAGAGGGGATGATGGTGTTCAGGCCACATTCAAGGAAAATCGCTGATAGTTTCTTTCTTTCTTTCTTTCTTTCTGCGTACGCAGGCTGATACTCCTGCGGACACTCCCTGTATAGCCAGGCAGTGGAGTTTTGTGTGTATGACCCTTTTTTATCCCGCCATTAAGGCAGCCATACTCCATCTTCGGGGAAGGTGCATGCTATGTGTCACGTGTCATCCATACCAACGGCCAAACTGGCCTTCTCTTCCGAAAGTTGGTGATGGGATTTTACGTGTGTGCAAGATGTTATGCGTGCGTTCACACACGGAACCTCGGTTTATAGTCTCATTCGAAGGACTATATGGGGAATGGAGTCAGAACCAGTGTTAACTCCAAGGGAAAAATCCCCCTATACCGAAATTCGAACCCGCAACCCCAGGATCACGAGTCCGACGCTCTACCCAACTGAGCTATTCCGGCCCCCATCGCCGATAGTGATAAAATACGATCTCTGCTCAGCGATGGTTCCTTCTCCAAGTCAGTGTCTCTGTGTCCATTTACGCCACAATTCACATACTAAATCACAATTTACTCTATACCAATGTAAAGCTTGGATTTTTGATCCCAAGGGATGGACAAAGGTGAATTTCAAAACCCTAATGCTGCGGCCATAGTAAACCCGGCTGTCTTGAGTTCTTCAAAGTCAAAAACAGTAGGCCTACCGTGATACACACGTCATGACGTCGTGACGTAAGCTGGTGTATTTGGATCATTTCTTTGCCGAAGAAGAAGCTATGGTTCGAAATGTCGCCGTTTTCCATCCCATGGGATCAAAATCCCTACCTTTTCTTTGGTATCGTTTTACCTGCTTAGATCCCGCAGTCATCTGTACGCCGTTTATGAGTTACTCGCTTCACGGTGCAACAGTAGACAGACTTCTCTTCCTTACTTGACAAGGTGGGTGCCTGAGCACTCCGTTGTACTTGTAGTTAGCGGCATTCTACTCGTCCGTGAGTGATGGGAGAAAAGCAGCCTCCAAGATTCTTGTGCTGGAATGGCGTAGCTATTAGGCATGCCCATGAGGTTCCAGACGGTTGACGTAGCCTATCTGTTTACAGCTGTCGAGGCTTGCCCATGAGGTTCCAGACGGTTGACGTAGCCTATCTGTTTACAGCTGTCGAGGCTTGCCCATGAGGTTCCAGACGGTTGACGTAGCCTATCTGTTTACAGCTGTCGAAAGGACCCCGAGAACGTTCTCGCGATAGCCTAGATCCTGCGTGGTTTGTTGAATGCTTACAAAAAATACTGGACACTATTATCATTCGTGATACAAACTAGGCATACCTGGTGCTATTTTTCATTATCGGTCGGATGTTAACATTATGTTCTTTCAGGCCTGCAAGCGTTCCAAATTTACACCTAAATGGTTAAATCTGTCGGATATTATTTCTGTGCAGCCAACACTTCGCTTCCTTTCTTCTCCCTTCTTACCCCATTCTCTTTCACACACTCTGTCCACACCCAATTTTTGTGAGAAAAATATGTAGGCTGTCTGATCCGTCAGTCAATTTAAGATTAATGAAAAATGTTGCTTATAGCCATTCAGTTTCACAGTAGTATTAAACAAAAGTAGCGTGTCCAGAATATTGGACGTGATCAAGAAGAAAAAAAAAACGGATAAAAAAGAAGTTGGACAAGTCTACTAACATTTCTTTCTTTCTTTCTTCTTTAAAAAAAAATTCTTCATTTAAAAAAAAAACTTTCTTTCTCTCCCCCCCCCCCCCCCTCCCTCCCTCTTCCCTCTTCTCCCCATCTTCCAGCATATTCACATCGATAGTTTTTACGTGCCCGATATGCATGTAGAGTTCTTGCCCTTGATCAGTGGCAGACGACATTTTAGCCAAGTAACCTACAGAAGACCAAAGATTGATCAAGGCACAGACTTTACAATTTGATATGTCACGGTTCATAATAGAGGAATTTGACCTCTTGATCATGGATGGGAGTAAGCGTGGCGAATGTTGGCGTCATAGCGGTTAGTCACTGGGCTTAGTTTTAGTGGTTAAAAGTGTGAAGTGAAGTTGCTTTAAAAAACTTTAGTTTGGAACTTTACGATTAAAGTTAACCTACTTTGAAAAATAGGATGGCGAAATCTTTTCTAAAATTTCTTATGCGTACGTGCTTGTGCTTTGCGTTTGTTTGTGTGTGTTGTGTGTGTGTGTGTGTGTGTGTGTGTGTGTGTGTGTGTGTGTGTTGCCGAGGACTCGTACATGGCTGTGTTTCTGTCTTTATCGTGATGTATTCTTGATGTTCATAACTGATGCGAATGTTCACTTGTGTTCTGTTTGATGTTTGTGTCATTATCATTTTCGACGAATTCACTTCAAATCCGATTTAAAATTTAAAGGGAAAAAAACCGAATTAATTTAGAATTGCACGAATCAAACTGGAACGTTTGTATGCGTTGCTTCAGTTCAGTCTGTACACATTGTGTTGGGACATCACATGAACTTGAAGCGTCTCAAACTTGATAACTTGCAACCTTTTACTAACAACCCCCAAAATAATGTAACTTTTAATGTAATTTATTTTGAATGTGTTTTCTCTTATCTTCTTTTTGTGGTTTAAAAAGTCTCTCTCTCTCTCTCTCTCTCCTTCTCTCTCTCTCTCTCTCTCTCTCTCTCTCTCTCTCTCTCAATCAGTCGCTCTCTCGCTAGCAGTCTCTCTGTCCTCTCTCTCTCTCTCTCTCTCTCTCTCTCTCTCTCTCTCTCTCTCTCTCTCTCAATCAGTCGCTCTCTCGCTAGCACTCTGTCTCTCTCTCTCTCTCTCTCTCTCTCTCTCTCTCTCTCTCTCTCTCTCTCTCTCAATCAGTCGCTCTCTCGCTAGCACTCTGTCTCTCTCTCTCTCTCTCTCTCTTCTCTCTCTCTCTCTCTCTCCTCTCTTCTCTCTCTCTCTCTCTGTTGTGTTTGTGTGCGTGGAGATCTGTAGACTTTTTATCATATAGATATAGACAGAGTTGTGTGTGTGTGTGAGGTTATATCATGTTATTGGCTTCTTATGTGCAGGAACTGGCTGGTATCACGGATATGCTGGCTCTGTCTAGAATCTACCAGTGAGTTGTCTCCCTTCTTGCTGTACTTACTTTATGCTCAGTGCATTTTTTTTTTAGGTTTTGTTATGTCCAGAAAAAAAATGGGGAGAGTGCTGAGATAACGTACAGAGAGAATATGGAAGAGGGATGGGTGGGGGGTGGAATGACGTTTATCTCGTCAGAGAGTGCCGAGATAACGTACAGAGAGAATATGGAAGAGGGATGGGTGGGGGGTGGAATGACGTTTATCTCGTCAGAGAGTGCCGAGATAACGTACAGAGAGAATATGGAAGAGGGATGGGTGGGGGGTGGAATGACGTTTATCTCGTCAGTTTTAGGGGAGGGGGTGGATTTCCTCATGGAGGCCACAGTTTGAAAGAAAATGATGATGGTAATAATGATTGTATTCTTGTTTTATGGGGGAATGGGGGAAAATGAAAGTCTGTTCACTTAACGTATGAACATTGTACATATGTACGCACTAGCACACATGGAAGCGCGCACGTGCACTTAACTATACGGACACACGAAGACACCCGCATCTACATGCACTGCCTCCACCCCCCACCCCCCACCCCCACCCCTCCCCGCTACGCACATTCCTATCTCTTTCTCTCCTCCCTGTCTCTCCCACCCCACCCTCTCACCCCCTCTCTGTCTCTCTCTCTCTGTATGCACATCTGTCTCTTTTTTGTCTCTAGCTCAGGGTGGGAAACAGGTTTTAACAAATTATGCTTATCTCATTGTCCTGAGTAAATAAACTTTTATTGTTTCGTCTTGTTCCGTTACATCTTTTCCTTTTATCCACCATGGTCTGAAACACAGTGCCTTTTCATGAGAAGTTAACATTTTATTAATGATCAGTACATAGTGAATATGTGCTTGTGTAACCTAATTTTGAATCGTGGACAGCCGTCACACGGGGACTTGGCATGTAGCTTTAATATCCATCAGTGTTGAAAACACTACAATGCTGGGTATCGTTTTGACTCAGCACCCCCCCCCCCCCCACACACACACACACACACACGCACACACATGCACACATACACACACACACACACACACACACACACACACACACACACACACACACACACACACACAACTTTAACTTTTTAAAAGTTATACAGAAACAAAACTGGGGCCAAGATGCTAATGTACTGAAACAGCTGGCATTGTCACTGATACGTTCTAGACTCTCTTACGGGCAGGAAGTCTTTTTCAGTGCTCCGAAAAGTTTACTTAATAAGATGCAAAGTTTGGATTGCAAAGCTTTCAAACTGGCTCTTGGTGTGCCGTATCATGCATCATCTTTGGGAACATATAGCGAAGTAGGAGTATTACCATTAGATGAACATCGACGGCTAGCTGTCGCAAAATATGTCTTTCGAATTTCAACACGTGACAGCAACGTTGAGAATGAAGTCAGTTTGAGATCTGACATTAGCTTCCCAAAAAGGGCAAAATCAATTTCTTCACTCACAACTATTGGAACTTTCACTTCAGATCTGTTCAGTGAATCAAAAGTTAACATCAGCGATATAAATCGACCTAAATTTCCCGCATCTCCCAGCCCGCCATGGGAACTTCAAAAAGCATCATTTGATATTAGCCATACGTCGATGAAAAAAAGTGACAATGAAAACCTGATAGGCCAAATAGTAAAAGAGTATATTGAAAATTCGTATCCCTTTCATCTTAAAATTTATACAGATGGGTCTCTTTTGGATACCAAAGAAGCAGGTGCAGCATTTACAATTCCTTCATTGAAAATTGAAAAATCTTATTATCTTGGAAAAAACAGATCAATTTTTACAGCAGAACTAACTGCCATTCTAATGGCTTTGTATTTTCTACTTGACTTTTCAAATCCAATATTCCAAGTCCTCTTTTGCGTCGATTCAAAATCAGTTTTATTCGCCCTAAGTAAAACATACCCTATAGTAAGACAAGATCTGATTACAGATATTCATCACCTAATACATTTCTTGATTATAAAATACATTTCTTGATTATTAGGGGTACAAGAATTAGTTTCTGTTGGGTTCCTTCTCATTGTGGGATTCAGTTTAATGAGAGAGTAGACAGAGCAGCAAAACGGGAGCAAAAAATACTAGCGAGTCGGAGGTTATCTGTATCCCATTGTCTATCCATGAGGGATACAGTCTTCTAGAAAATGCATGCTGGAAACATTTTAGGAAAAAACAACAAAATTCGGGATGTTCTCTTGATACTCGCATAAACCAGCTATTAAACTTTGACACACTTCATTCTTGTTATCAATGTAGTTTGCCGTTTTCTCGGATCATAATTTCGCTAATATATAAGATCAAACTAAACGCTTTTAAGACGAAGTTTTGCAAAAATATAACATGCCTTTGTGGTGAAATGATAACAAATTCCCACATACTTTTCCACTGCAAACAGTTAAAACCTCATCTACCACCTCTACCGAATTGTTCTCTGGATACAGTTGTTACCGATTTATCACTAATGTGTAAAATTGCTATTTCATTGCGTCAAAGTCCTATTTTTTCTGTTTTGTAAAATGGGAACTAGTGTTTCAGTAACGTCCTTGTTATGACCGGTTATTCTTCGATGTTTTATAGTTAGCTTTCCATTTTTTGCTGTTGCTGTTCGTATAGATTATGTTCGTCTAATATCACATAATGTGTATAGACGTTAAATTGAAGACCTAACACACACACACACACAACCACACACACACACACACACACACACACACACACACACACACACACACACACACACACACACACACACACACACCAAACCCTTTCATGGCATATAAAACAAGTCAAATGCTCAGTGAAGTTGACTTTGACAGGTAATTTATAATTCTAGTTACTTAGAAGCAGATTGAATTTTTTGTTGTTGTCATTTGTAGGTACCGCTAGCTTATGTATGCATAGTGTGGCGGTTTTTGCTGTTGGTGACGGTTTTTTTTTTCTTTCTTTCTTTTTGTCTGTCTATGACGATGGAGATCTATCTTTTCCCGCTCCTTTCTGTGTTTTGTTAAATCCCAACTACCATTTACAAATCCCAGCATACCTAAGAAATACGGGTGGAGGTGGGGGAGTTTGGGGTGTATTGCTTTACAGTTTCAGAGAGGATTTTTTTCCTGTTTCGTCTTCCATACTCCTCGGTAGCATTACTACCACACCGCTTATTCCAGCCACAGCCACAACCAGATTTGTCCCATTAAAACCTCAGCTCCGGCGGTCCACAGGGAGCAGTCGGTATTAACTTACCATGAGCCATCCTAGCATAGGAGACACTGCGCTGCTTCCTAAATACTGCCACGGTGAATAGAGCCTGCTCTGATCCAACATTTGCAGGACACCATTAAGGCCCCGACTGATAACATTGATAGCATGGTCTGTCTTACTGTCTGCCTCACTCGGTATGTCTGTCCGTCTGTTTGGCTGTCTACCAGTCTGACTTATATTTATCTTCCCACTGCTGCCTCCAGGCTCTGTGTGACTCTGTTTCTCTCCTCTCCTCTCCACTCTTCTCCTCACCTCTCCTCTCTCTCTCTCTCTCTCCTCTCTCTCTCTCTCTCTCTCTCTCTCTCTCTCTCTCTCTCCTCTCCCCCTCTCTCTCTCTCTCACTGCTGCCTCCAGGCTCTGTGTGACTCTGTTTCTCTCCTCTCCTCTCCCTCCTCTCCCCTCTTCTCCTCACCTCTCTCTCTCTCTCTCTCTCTCTCTCTCTCTCCTCTCTCTCTCTCTCTCTCTCTCTCTCTCTCTCACTCACTCACTCACTCACTCTCACTCGCGAGCGCTGCATGCGCACACCTGAGCTCATTTGAAAGGTATTTATCCATGGGATTTGCATCCCACGTCGCTTTTAGTCGTAATGCGGTGGTCTGTTATTAATAGTTTGCAATCTGCAATCTGTCAATATTTTGTAGACCAATAACAGATAGTTAAGAAACTGCACAGTCATGTAGCACACGCTGCATATCGTCAGAAAACACAAAATCGGGTTTGGCCAGTTTACCTGTCCTGAAGATAAATCCTCACCTTTCTTGTGTTTTTGAGACGCTGTAAAGGTAGATTCTTTGCTCGGATAAGAAAGCAAAAAGACACAGAGAGAGAGAGAGAGAGAGTGTGTGTGTGTGTGTGCGTGTGTGTGTGTGTGTATGTGTGTGTGTGTGTGTGAGAGAGAGAGAGAGAGAGAGAGAGAGAGAGAGAGAGAGATCGGCACTCCAGATTAGGCAAACTGTTATTAGAAAGTAAATGCGAAAACTCTATTGGATTCAGGCCATAGACGTCTTTGTGCTGGGCTAGTGGGAAAGGATGGAGAAGGGGGGTAGGGAGTGGGGATGGGGTTATCGGGTCAGTTGTGGATAGAACTTTTTAAAAGATAGAGGAAGGGGCTAACATGCTGTAAATCCTGTAATAGCGTTCTCTGACATTCTCACACACACACACACACACACACACACACACACACACACACACGCGTGCGCGCGCGTAACTAAATTGACTGTAGCTTGGACATTGATCGCACATATTCTAACGTATCACGCAAATCAACGAACTTGCGCTTCTGAGCATGGAAAGAAGGAAAAAGTACACTTCTGTAAGATCTATTTGAAACATACTGTACCTAATTTAAGAAAATCATTCATTTAAGAAATAGTAGGTATTATCGAGGCTTCAGGGAGAGAAATGCTGGTCTCTGCACAAGATTTTTTTTGCCTCCCCCCCCCCCCCCCCACTTCACCTCCCCGTCTCATGAATGTTCAATGGTTGCATCATTCTGTTTTCAAATTGTAGGGGGGCGTTTCACTCTAATTAATTTTTAAAAGGTGAATTTAAAACCAGGTGCCTGGGCCGTGCAGTGACCAATATGTAAGTTGACATTGTATCGTCAGACGACTGACGATGAGGTTGGTTAGTTCTGGGATACACAGAAAACAGGGCAGTAGGTCTCGCCACAGTTTGGAACGAAGAATGGAGCAGCTACTACCATTGTTATTTTTCGTAATGCTTTAGTTCTTCTGCCTCTATGCCTTCTGTTCAGCGCGCGAAGCCTTCTTTTTCTTTCTTTCTTTCTCTTTTTCATGGAAGGTCGGTTCTTGTGCTGAGAATATTAAAGATAAAGAGACTGTCAACCTCGGGGTATGTCAGTGGAGGAAGGACTAGCGCACAGCCCAAACACACTCACAGCTTGCTTACAATCTCATTCATATATCATGCATTCGTCACATCAAACCACTAGTAAAGTCTATAACTTTACTACACATAATCATGGAAAGAAACATCAATGCATATGGAGTCAAAACAAATAAAACATTCTCTCTTTCCTTGAACTTCACAAAACCATTTATCTAAATCATCATTAACTAACCCGGGTATAAATAGATTTCTACTTTACCTGGCCAGGTGATCTTAAACTATTCACGAATCACTGTCTTTTCTTTTCTTCTTTTTTTTTCTTTCTTTTCTTTTCACTGTCACTTTCACAAACACCAGTCACGACACAACTGCTGGCACTGGTCAGGTTGGACCGCTGGCACTGGTCAGGTTGGACTGCTGGCACTGGTCAGGTTAGACCGCTGGCGTTGGTCAGGTTGGACTGCTGATGAAAGTGGCGCTGCCAGGTATGAGGTCGAACCCCGGTTCAGATCGAACAGTGACTACTAGACATCGATCTGTTCTCCTTTCTTTCTTCCTGCATTAACGCATTGCACTCTCTCTTTTCTCTCTCTCTCTCTCTCTCTCTCTCTCTCTCTCTCTCTCTCTCTCTCTCTCTCTCTTCTAGTCTGCTCTATCAAATGGACATGGTTGCTTTTCTTTTCTTTTTCTTTTTTCTTTTTTTTTCTCTTCATCAGTTAGCAACTCTCTCTCTCAACATCTCTCCTTAGTCCTTCCTCTGCAGACTCTATCTAGTGCTAATGCTTCAACTCGGTTCTGTTCACTCCTCTCATCTCTCTGCTCTTCTTTCGTGCAGAGCCTACACCCAGAACCTCTTCCTCTCTGTCTGTTTTTCGTTCTCCTCCCCCCATCTCTCACTCTCCTCACTTTCTTATCCTCATCCTATGTGTCAAAGGGTGAGTACCATTGGTCAGAATTTTTCACGCCTTATACTGAGGTTACCTCCCTTCTAATTCCATTGGACGTTCAAATCGTCACAGTCACATCTACTGGCCTTGCTCTCTGTGGTGGTCAATGGGTCATTTAATTAATTAGCTTGATTTTACCCCCACCACACAATACCTTCCCCCTTCCTACTTCGACCGGCGACGTCTGGCTTAACTGTGGGCGCTGGTCGCAAATTGGCTAGATCAGTCTGACCCAGGCGCCGAGACCCGTCTGGCCAGACCTCTCGAGACGTCGGTCCAGCTACTTAGTCTGTCTGCTGGACAGTGCTGTCTCCGTGAGGACTAAAAATAGCCTATTCGCTGTGCCTAATTGGCTGACGCGACACCGAAGTCGTCTGCCTGGAGACCAGAATGTTTGGGTTTGGACTTATGTCCGATTGAACTGGCTGGCGACTAACCACGAATTCGGTTTTTCTATTTTTGTCCGTGACAGAGACACTAATAGAAGTGCACTGGATCGAAGGACTGTTGATGATGACTGTGGTTGATGAAAGCGAAAGGATGTTAATGCATGCGAAAGCAAACGTCGTTCGTACATACACGTACCCACATCCATGCGTATGCACATACACGCAATCACCCACACGCACGCAAGCACGCATATACGCATGCATGCATGCACGCATGCTTAATTACTTCTGCGTGCATGCACACTCTACACTCTTGCATACATTATTTGGTCAGAATGCCTTCATGTTATCGTTTGTTCAGTCGTGCACACTTTTTGGTAATGTCCATGTTCACACGCAGTATGCATGCTTAAAACTAATCATACTGTATCACAAACCGATCGGAATTATTGGCATATTTTTGTTCTGATCATCAGCAAGGTATTCCAGAGGTATATAATAATTTTTGTCCTTATCGTTATCGGCAATGTATTCTATAGACACATAACCCAAAGAAGGCGAAGAAGTTTGGTTTGCTGATAAATCAATGGCGAACCATTTTCCAGTTTCTTCTTTGTCTTCTGCGCTCTCGTCCATGCTGATCGGACAGTCTGGTGTTCTGGGCCAAGTACGCCGTCAGCCTCGGAGACATGCTGATCCTCACAGCGTCTCCCTGAGGTCCACAGCATTTCTGTTGTAGGCTATCAAGGATGCTAACGTCTGTGGGCATAGGCAGCCGTCAGTGTGAGAGATCCTCAGGCTGAAGAGATGTGACAGGAGCTGATGATGTGCTTTTCTTTCTTTGAAGATTGTGACCGGTTGTGCTCTGTCCAGCTGGCAGATGCCATTTCTGGTTTCATTTTGTTGTTTTGTTAATGACTGCCAAGACGGGTAGAGGTTGTGTCACACCCCGCCTACCCTTTGTCTTCAGTGTAAACAAGGTGGTCTGAATGGGAAGAGAGGAGGGATGGGGGACGGGGTTTAGTGATCAGCTAAATTCCGCACATCAAATAAATCCGAGTGTATCCTCATTAGTTTTCTTTTTTCGAATGAAAGAAAGCTTGATGATGCTTTTCCTTTCTTGGGCTTCTCTCTCTATCTCTCTCTCTCTCTCTCTCTCTCTCTCTCTCTCTCTCTCTGTGTCCCCCCCCCCCCCCCCCCCCCCACCTCACCCGCTTCCGACTCGCCTACACCCACATATACACAAGCACCCACACGCACACTCACACAAAGATTATTTTTCTTTTGCAAGACATCTGTAATTCGCAGTTTAGCAGTTAATTATGTATGGACTTGCGTGTATTGTGTAACATGTAACAACGATTAATGAAACACACATCAGATCGTGATATCTGTCTGCTGTGTCTTGAAATGTTTGTTTAAAACAATCCTTCAGGGAGGTGGGGAACGGTGACACCATCGGAGACTTTATCTGTGTGTCACACAAGCACGCGCACGCCGTACACACACAAACGCACACACCCGGGCGTACGCGCGCGCGCGTGCACACATACACGCACACACACATACACACACACACGCACACACATGCACGTGTACACACACACACATACACACACGCGCGCGGGGGTGGGGGGGGGGGGGGGCTAGAGAGAGAGAGAGAGAGAGAAGGGGGGGGGGGTGGATATTGAAGATGCCGTGGGAATGATACATAGCTTTACTTGGAAGAGATGGTAAATACAAACTCTCTCATTGCAGATTGGAGTTCTTCGTGTTCCACGTGCCAGACATGTCCCCTCTCAACGTCACGGGCTCAGGGCATCCCACTCAGGTCAGCGTCATGCAATACAGTATTCCTAGAAAAGATAACAGTCTGTGCAGACTCTGGCATCAATGTCGGAGATTGATGTCATATGGACATGGAGTAAACATGTAATAAATGTATGTGAAGTAAACAGGTAGTGATGAAAGGGTCGATGAAGTGTAAACAGCGGAGTCTCGGATTCAGGTTCAGTTTATATTCTGCTTAATCTTGCAATAGAAAAAAAAAAAAGTTGTTTTCAAGGACCAGAGTTCATAAGAAGAAAAATTTCTCCGTGCAGAGTAAATGTGTTGTTAAGGACTAGAGGTCATAAGAGAATTTTTCCCAGTTACGTATCGCTATTATTAGTGTTTCTCATGCATTGTAAACAGTAACGTCCGCATGTTGGTGATTATATCTGTGCAGTTCACGCTCTGATGTTCCACACCCGTGTTTGAGGGTAAAGGGAGATAAATCAGATTGTGCTGGTGTTGCATTGATGGTCGCAATGATAGTGTCCCCGTGGAAAGTGAGGCTTTGTAGTCACTGACCGGCAAACGGAGCCGCCGACACCGCCGCTAATGGCATAGATTGTTACTCGCTTTCTCTCTCTCTCTCTCTCTCTCTCTCTCCTCTCTCTCTCTCTCTCTCTCCTCTCTCTCTCTCTCTCTCTCTCTCTCTCTCTCTCTCTCTCTCTCTCTCTCCTCTCTCTCTCTCTCTCTGTAAGTCATAGCTTTTCTGGAGTGCATTCATCACTAATTTACAGCTTTCCCTGAGGCCACAATTGGGATACGACATTCGCATGGCCCGAATGGCCCAGTGGTTAAAACATGGTTCTGAAGGTCTCAAAAGGGTTTAGGCTCTAAAGGGGGCGGCGGGAAGGTGGGATAGGCAGAGAGACACAGGAATCTGTTCTGCTATTTCCAGTCCTCTTCAGAGCTGACCTATGAATGGAAACATCTTCTCGGAGACTCGGCGTCCAGGCGGGTACTGGTCGGCAGCTTAAGGTAGAAAGCTGTTTTCAGGCGTTCTTGTGGGTCCCCCCCCCCCCCCCCCTTTACTGTTCGTGTTTCCAACCAAAAATACTGGTGAACCAACTCGATCGTAACAGATACGTTCTCGCAACAGTAGGTTCAGTGTTGTTTTAGGACCAGGATTGATGCTGTCAAAAAAAAGGAGCGAGCTTTTCTCCACAGTTTCACTCTTCCAGTCGGCCTAATAGCAATGAGAAATATTGTCATTTCATTACTGAAGAATGCTGTCTTCCAGCTGTTAATATTTCTGTGAATTTTTGCCCAAAGTACTGTTTGCAACTTTTCCTGTTGATTTCATGAGTCACTAACTAGCTCCTTGTATGAGGGATGTTTTGAATACCCAAATCCATGAAGATTTCTTTTGAAAGTCCTGTTACTCACGCCAACAGAGGCTAAAGCACGAAACTGACGAAAATTCAGAAACTGTTGCATACCTGTATTGTTTCTGAATCCTTGAAAGTGAAACCTACTTGTCTCTCAAATTCACTTGTCCTTCCTAAACACAAAAAAAAAAAAAAGAGTTTAAGTAACAGCCGGTTGTGCACGGAGAAGTCAGCAGCCAAATCCAGCGATGGCATGCTCTATACACATGTAATGCACGTCGGAGAGGGAGAAATGAAAGGAATGGATCTGACGCTTCCCTGTTGACCAAGATGAAATGCCTCTATGCGTAAGAAAACACACCTATTCTCGGTGAGACAGCCCTTTCCTGGGGCTCCTGAAAAGAACCGAGATAGGGCTGGGTTGAGGTCGTGTGTGTGTGTGAGTGTGTGTGTGTGTGTGTATGTGTGTGTGTGTGTGTGTGCGTGTGTGTGTGTGTGTGTGTGTGTGTGTGTGTGTGTGTGTGTGTGTGTGTGTGAGTGTGTGTGTGAGTGTGTTTGTGTGTGTGTGTGTGTTTAGGGGGGAAGGGATGAAGGTGTGGGTGTTAGAAAGGTTGGGATAGGGAGGGGAAGGCAAAGCTGTGATAAAGACTGAAGGGACGTGCAGTCAGTCTGCACTACAGTTGACTTGTAAGTCACCCATTTTTTCACTGACGCGATCAAAAACTGGTTGCCCAGTGGACAAGAAGAGAGAGCATTTCTGCTTGTCTGCCAGGTTTAGTTGTCCCGAACAATCGTAGGGGTGGATATTTCGAGCCATGTTTTTTCGTCTCCTTTTGGCTGCTTCTGCCAACAATCGCCACATCCTAAACATAAAATGCGCTGACAACGATCAGACGACAATACAGTCATTTTTTGTCTGTATTTAACACAAGATTGAATGCATAATATTGACATCATGATCGATGGGTGGCCAACAGACTGCCAAAGTTGAGATGTGTGATAGATGGTGTACCACTTTGAAAAGACGTCTTCATTTTGGAAGAAATACTTTTGGCCGTATATCAATCTGTAACACTGACCATCGAGTTCCGATTTTACAACTCTTAACTTCCTCTCCACCCTCATAGATTGCTGTGAGCCATAGCATCTTAAAACTAGCTTGGAGAAGAAAATAGACTCGTTTGACTCGAAGTACTGGAAAAGAGTAACGGAGTTCCGATGAAATGATCTCAAAACGATGAAACAGGAACCACTCCAGTAAAACTTCAGTCTCATCCACAGTCTGCAAACGCCCTCTGGGCAAACAGGCAGACAGGGACATGTCGCAAGACTGTCGTCTTCAAGACTGCAAACCGAATCGTTCGCTGGAAACGACAGATGAAAGTGTCGTTGGATGGTGAACGGACTGAATCCTTCGCTCGAAACGACAGGTGAAATTGGCGTTACACGGTGAACAGGGACCTCCAGGTAGTTGGTAGAGGCGGGAACGGATTCAGTAATACCAGTGTGGCTGTTGACAGCAAACATCGGTATGATTTGTTTCGTAAGTTTCACAGGGTGAGAGAGTCGAAGTCAACAGGCCTCCCACGTTCACAAGTTTTCTCGAAATTCCGAGGAAATCAACTTGGTGCTTAGAAATCATTTCCCGAGAAAAGTAAAACAATAAGCTAAGCCAGACGGGAAAGGCATGAAACTCTGTGCCGCAGGCTTACTTTGGCACCAATGGTTGTTTTGTGACATCGCCAGAAGCTGAAAAAAGGAACTTTTTATTTTTGAATAGTATGTCGGCTACCTGGTCTGTCAAGTCGAACCTACTTATTTTAGGGGTACATTAACATGGCTATGCGATCTCTTGTTTTCCCACTGGGTTAAAAGGAAAGAAGTTAAAAAGATTATGAGAAAATTAAATCCAAGCTTCCCAACAGAATCTGTGCTTGCTGGAACCTTGACATAATTTTGACCAAAATGTTGCAGCAGAGAGTGTAGTATTGATACATATGTTTTGTGTGTGTGTGTTTGAGAGAGAGAGAGAGGTGTTGACAAGAGAGAGAGAGAAGAGAGAGAGAGAGAGAGAGAGAGAGAGAGAGAGAGAAAGAAAGTTGTCCGTATGTATATAAGAACGTATGTGTATTGCACAATGTGTGTATGTGCATACGTGTATATGCATGTGTATTGGACGATGTGTATGTATAACGTAAGAGAATGTGATGCGGGGGGAGAGGGGGGGGGGGATAGAGAGGTGTCAAATTAAAATGTTTTTTAAGCATTGCGATTCCACAGCTGTTGGTGACATGGAGTGAAAACCAGAGACGTGAAGATATTGATATTTGATCGCAGAAATCGATGAGTGACTCGAAACGGCAACATGTAGAAGTGAAGTGGATGGGGAGGACGAAAGTTGGGATGACGGGAAGGGGAGGGGGTGTGAGGGGAGGGAGTTGGCAGCGGGGAGAGTTAAGCTTCGTGTCTCGGTGGGCAGAGCTCGATCACGTGTTCGCTTTCGCTGGGTTTTGAATTAAACAAAATGAATTGCTCACTGCTTAAGTGCCCGCGGACCGAGTGGGACCACAAAGTGATGGGATGAAGGAAATGGCGAGAGCAAGAACAAAGCCTTTTTGTTGAATTTGAATGAGAGACTCGTCAATTGTGACAGGGGCTTTAGAGAGTGTAGCCGAGTTGCGCGTTGTGTGGCGTAGTTGTTGGTAAAACACGGGAGGGTGGAGAGAGACATGGTGGGAAAAAAGGGGTAGTGGTGGGGATAGGTTTGAGAGTTTGGGGGTGTGTATTGGGAGATGTATGTTGTGAGGGTTGGTAAGAAAACGACGTAAAGAGGGAGAGAGACACAGTTAAGGAGGATGGGTTGGAATAGAAACCTTCGTAGGTGAGAAGGGAAAGCGTGTTGGGGGCGGTGGCCGCAGTGCAGTGCGAGCTGTAGAGGCAACTAACACAGTGTGTGTTTGAACGAACGGTGTCGGTGTCAACCTCGGGTGATGTCAGTGGAGGAAGGACTAGCGCACAGCCCAAACACACTCACAGCTTGCTTACAATCTCATTCATATATCATGCATTCGTCACATCAAACCACTAGTAAAGTCTATAACTTTACTACACATGATCATAGAAAAAAACATCAATGCATATGGAATCAAACAAAATAAAACATTCTCTCTTTCCTGAACTTCACAAAATCATTTATCTAAAACATCATTAACTAACCCGGTATAAATAGAGTTCTACTTTACCTGGCCAGGTGATCTTAACTATTCACGAATCACTGTCTTTTCTTTTCCTTTTTTTTTTCTTTTCACTGTCACTTTCACAACACGACACAACTGCTGGCACTGGTATTGGTCTGCTGGCGCCTGGTCAGGTGAGACTGTTGGCACTGGCGTTGGTCTGTCGATGAAAGTGGCGCTGGCCAAGTATGAGGTCGAACCCCAGTGAAGATAGAACAGTGACTATCAACATCGATCTGTTCTCCTTTCTTTCTTCCTGCATTAACGCATTGCACTCTCTCTCTCTCTTCTAGTCTGCTCTTATCAAATGGACATGGTTGCTTTTCTTTCTTTTTTTTTTTTTCTTTTCTTTCTTTTCTCTTCATTAGTTAGCAACTCTCTCTTTCCACATCTCTCTTTAGTCCTCCTCTGCAGACTATCTCATGCTAATCTCTCAACTTGGTTCTCTTCTCTCCTCCCCTCATCTCTCTCTCTTGCCCCTCTCTCCTGCAGAGCTTCCACTCCGAACCTCTCTCTCTCTCTCCCTGTTCGTTCTCCCCTCATCTCTCTGCTTCTCTCTCGTCAGAGCTTACACAGAGCCTCTTCCTCTGTCTCTCTCTGTTCGTTCTGTGCAGACTATCTGGTGCTAATGCTTAAACTTCACTCCTCTCATCTCTCTGCCTTTCTCCTGCAGAGACTACACCCCAGAACCTCTCTCTCTCTCTGTCTCTCTGTTCGTTCCCATCTCCCTGCCTTCCTGTAGGCGAGAGCCTACTCCCCCGAACTTCTTCCTCTCTCTCTCTGTCTGTTCGTTTTCTTCGTTCCCCCTCTCTCTCACTCACGCATTACTTTATGCCCTCACTCCGTGTCCAAGGGCCAGTACCATTGGTCAGTATTTTTACCGCCTGATACCCGAAGTTATCTCCCTCTAATTCCATTGGATATTCAAATCATGACAGTCACGCCTACACGCCTTACTCTCTGTGGTGGTCAATTGGTCATTTAATTGATTAGCTAGATTTCACCCCCACCACACACTACCTTCCCCCCTTTCCTACTTAACTGGCGCCGTGTGGCTTAACTCGTGGACACTGGTCACTCTAAATTGGCTAGATGAGTCTGGTTAGGCGCCACGACGTCTGACCAAACCTACCGAGACCTGTCGGTCCAGCCACTCAGACTGTCTGCTGTCTCCCCGCTGTGCTAAATTGGCTGGATGCGACGCATGAAGCCGTCTTCGTGGCGCCAAGATGTCTGCGTTTGGACTTATGTCCAGTTGAAGTGGCCGGCGACGGACCACACTTTGGTTGTGTTGAATTTTGACCGTGACAATTTCCCCCTTGCAAAAGACTATGCACCGCATTGTCTCAAAACAACGGTACAAAAAAGACAACAACCGAATTTGCTGAACCACAGCTACACGTGCAAAGTTTGAAAAATACTTTACAACCAACGGTTTATAAATTATAAAATATATCATTAGTGGATACCACTCCAATGAGTTATCATTGACGTGCGCTCTTGCGTTATTTCAACTCATCTTATAACGACCTCTGTGCGCACTTATGCAATTCCCCTACCTGCGGATTTGCCATCTCTCCTCTTCACAACTACTTTGAAGAGCACAATATCATATGATCACGATCCATGACACTTCACTGAGGAATCTCCATCCTCACTTATTGCAAATAATGCCTCACTACACAAGCGACTGTATGCTCCAAGCATAACTACATTTACCTGAACAAATCTCACACGAAAATATGAACCATAGCCAACTGGGAATGAACCCATATCCAATCAACATAACTGTAATCAACACATATTATCAACAAAGCACCCTGGATACGACTGACTTCCTCTGAGTTGCAGCTTGCTAGACTACGCGGCTTAAATAGTCAGCTCCGACATTCTGTCGACCTGGAATGTACTGCACTCGGTACCTGTAGGGCTGCAATGCCATTGCCCAACGCAGAACTCTGCTGTTTTTCAACTGCGCCTCCTGCAGGAATTTGAGTGGTTGATGATCAGTCTCTATCACGAACTCTTTCCCATACAAGTATTTGTGGAACTTCTGCACGGCCCACACGACAGCTAAACACTCCTTCTCCACCTTTCCCCTTTCTGGCTGCTTTGTGTCGCCTCCGACAACAAAACCTAGGAACTCCTACTGTCTAGCCCTTCATACAGTGACACATCCCTGTATGACTCTTCTGGAAACTTAGGCAACAAAATCTCCCCTTCTTCTGCTGGGTCTCTTTCACCTCATCAATGATTGCTGCTGCGCCTATGTGCTGAGTCTCACGCTGAATATATTTGCGGAGAAAATTCGCATGGAAAAGTTTTAGTTTCCCATTCACATCAATTCGGTAATCCCGATCGACCTTTTCAGTGATGGTGAATGGTCCTTTCCAATGCATCAGCAGCTTGTTGTGACCCGTGGGAAGCAGTAACAGGACTTGATCTCCCGCCTTGAGGGATTGCTTC
Source organism: Conus ventricosus (assembly GCA_018398815.1). Lineage (NCBI taxonomy): Eukaryota > Metazoa > Mollusca > Gastropoda > Neogastropoda > Conidae > Conus > Conus ventricosus. The sequence continues at coordinate 39,860,636 of CM031602.1, read as the reverse complement.
CTCACCTTCCTGTCATATTGCTTCTTCTGAACGACCCTAGCCTTCTGCAACCTTTCCTTTGTAACCTTACATGTCTCATACCTGTGCCCACCTTTGGAACAGGGCGAGATTGGGCCGATCAGATCAATAGCCACTCTCCTGAACGGTGTGTCAATTAAAGGGGGATGTTTAAGAGGTGCCTTCCTCTTCACCCCTCTTGTGGCTGACCTTTGACACACGTCACATGACATGCAGAAACGCTTGATGTCTGCTATTGCTCCTGGCCAATGAAAGTCATCAAAGATTCGGTCAGCTGTTTTGCTGGTGCCGAGATGACCCGCCATGAGCGACTCGTGACCCACTGACATGACAGTGTCACGATAACCTGCTGGTACCTCTAACTGAGTGGTCACCTTACCTGTCTTCCCCTTGGTGAACACTCGGTACAACAGCCCGCCTTTCACAAGAAATTCTGTCTCACCTCCTCTAACCTCCTGTTTCTCTCCACCTCTTGCCAACTCCCAAGACTTCACGAGCGAAGGGTCTTGTTCCTGGGCTGCCCTAAACTCATCAGGCGACACATCTATGCCTGACTTCCTTGCTGGAACGACTAACGGTTTATCACCCTTTTCCTCCTTCTTGCTCCGTGTTTGAACTGCTGCCCCTGTAGCAGTCAACAACTCAGGATCCCCTGGATCCCTTGCACCTGGAATATTTCCGATGATCAAATCATGAAGGGGTTTCTCCATCACCAACGCAGACAACTCGCCTGAGAAGTAAGGGGTACGTACTTCTATCTTAGCAACTGGAAACTCCCTCACAGTGCCATCGATTAGAGTACAGGTCTGGATTTGCCCTGTCAAATCCCCTTTCTCGACCAGCGTTGTTCGTACTACCCCGCATGAACAACCAGTGTCTCGTAACACTTTCACCCTCTGCTGGCCAATCCACCCTTCTTCCACTGGTAACGAACCACTCAGCCTAGTGCCCTCCATCCCTGACACTGACTGCTGTCCAGTGCTAGCCATAGGCTGCACTCCACCCTCTTCAGACTGAATCCCTTTTGGTTCCACTCCAGGTCGTTTCCCTTGACGACCCTTATCCACCTCTTGCAAGGCTGCTGCCTTCTGGAACCTCATGCGACAATCCCTCGCCACATGTCCCTTCCTGTGACAAATGAAACACCTAATGTCCCTTTGCCCTTCCTTCTGCCCCACCACTGGGTTTGCAGACTTTGCAGAAAACTCCCCTAGTCTCCTTGCACTCTTCTCACCTGTGCCTAGCACCTGTTTCTCCTGCACCTTCGTGCCCAAACGTGCCTCTCTATACACCTCTGCGAACTTCAACAACTCTCCTGCTGTCTCTGGCTGTCTCTCTTTCAAATGTATGGTTAACTCAGGGCCGCAACCTGACAAAATCTGTTCCTTCATAACTAGCTCTTTCAACTCAGCGAACTCCTTCTTCGTACCACTCAACTCTAATTGTTGTTCAATAGGGGTGTTCTTTTCTTCCGCCATTATATCTCTCTTTTTTTTTGAACAAGATTTTATTACTACGACAGCCAAACTGGTGGTTTCCGACACGAGTGACGTAATAGCACAATCCTATGAATGATAATATTAGCTTGGGACAACGTAATTAGTTTTTATAAGACGCCCAGCGCCTGACCCAACTATGAGAGCGAATTATAGGCAATCTGTACGAAATCAGTACTCTGGGGCTGAAATGCCAAGCCTAGTATTAACTATCTTGGAAGCAATGCCAAGCCTAGTATTTAACTATCTTGGGAACATACAGTAAGACAACCCCTTGTCTTAGGATTACAATACTTGAATCCCACCCAGCTTCCTCTCTGAGAAGTTGAACAATTATAATAAATGGGCCAGAATATCCTGGCAGGCTCGCCAATAAATTGTCAACCTCGGGTGATGTCAGTGGAGGAAGGACTAGCGCACAGCCCAAACACACTCACAGCTTGCTTACAATCTCATTCATATATCATGCATTCGTCACATCAAACCACTAGTAAAGTCTATAACTTTACTACACATGATCATAGAAAGAAACATCAATGCATATGGAATCAAACAAAATAAAACATTCTCTCTTTCCTGAACTTCACAAAATCATTTATCTAAAACATCATTAACTAACCCGGGTATAAATAGAGTTCTACTTTACCTGGCCAGGTGATCTTAACTATTCACGAATCACTGTCTTTTCTTTTCCTTTTTTTTTTCTTTTCACTGTCACTTTCACAACACGACACAACTGCTGGCACTGGTATTGGTCTGCTGGCGCCTGGTCAGGTGAGACTGTTGGCACTGGCGTTGGTCTGTCGATGAAAGTGGCGCTGGCCAAGTATGAGGTCGAACCCCAGTGAAGATAGAACAGTGACTATCAACATCGATCTGTTCTCCTTTCTTTCTTCCTGCATTAACGCATTGCACTCTCTCTCTCTCTTCTAGTCTGCTCTTATCAAATGGACATGGTTGCTTTTCTTTCTTTTTTTTTTTTCTTTTCTTTCTTTTCTCTTCATTAGTTAGCAACTCTCTCTTTCCACATCTCTCTTTAGTCCTCCTCTGCAGACTATCTCATGCTGATCTCTCAACTTGGTTCTCTTCTCTCCTCCCCTCATCTCTCTCTCTGCCCCTCTCTCCTGCAGAGCTTCCACTCCGAACCTCTCTCTCTCTCTCTCCCTGTTCGTTCTCCCCTCATCTCTCTGCTTCTCTCTCGTCAGAGCTTACACAGAGCCTCTTCCTCTGTCTCTCTCTGTTCGTTCTGTGCAGACTATCTGGTGCTAATGCTTAAACTTCACTCCTCTCATCTCTCTGCCTTTCTCCTGCAGAGACTACACCCCAGAACCTCTCTCTCTCTCTGTCTCTCTGTTCGTTCCCATCTCCCTGCCTTCCTGTAGGCGAGAGCCTACTCCCCCGAACTTCTTCCTCTCTCTCTCTGTCTGTTCGTTTTCTTCGTTCCCCCTCTCTCTCACTCACGCATTACTTTATGCCCTCACTCCGTGTCCAAGGGCCAGTACCATTGGTCAGTATTTTTACCGCCTGATACCCGAAGTTATCTCCCTCTAATTCCATTGGATATTCAAATCATGACAGTCACGCCTACACGCCTTACTCTCTGTGGTGGTCAATTGGTCATTTAATTGATTAGCTAGATTTCACCCCCACCACACACTACCTTCCCCCCTTTCCTACTTAACTGGCGCCGTGTGGCTTAACTCGTGGACACTGGTCACTCTAAATTGGCTAGATGAGTCTGGTTAGGCGCCACGACGTCTGACCAAACCTACCGAGACCTGTCGGTCCAGCCACTCAGACTGTCTGCTGTCTCCCCGCTGTGCTAAATTGGCTGGATGCGACGCATGAAGCCGTCTTCGTGGCGCCAAGATGTCTGCGTTTGGACTTATGTCCAGTTGAAGTGGCCGGCGACGGACCACACTTTGGTTGTGTTGAATTTTGACCGTGACAGTCGGGCAGACTTGGTCAATCTTTCATCCATTTTTCGGTGAACTTTATTGACTTATGTTATAGCTTAAAGGAAAAAAAAAAGGCAGCCCGCCGTGTGTTGTCCCATTGTCCGAACTGAACGGACAGACTTTAAGTGGTCCATGGTGGCCCTTGTACTGAGAGCCAGTTGGAAGACCGAGGTGGTGGAGCGGCGTATATGGGTTCGCAGGTAGGGGGAGGGGTTCGTAAGGAAGAAGTTCTTCCACGATGGACAAGCAGTTGGTTGCATTACTCACCCCTTTGATTTTGTTTTCTTGTCGGAGAAAGAAAAGAAAAAGGCCCTGCCACGCTACAAATCGTCACTTAGACGCAGTTGTCGCCGGCGACAGTTTGGGCAGATCTTGTTTGCCAAATTTCCGCCGAAATCAAAATCGTCGCCCTTTCCGACAAAATGGGCGAGGATGCAAAATTTGAGAGAGTAAACTATAGGACTGATTTGGCTTCTGTTCTGATATTACTTATAGTATACATTTCCACAATGTAGGAAGGGGCAGGCTGCTTATGCCGGTGAGCCATCATTTTCGAACCAACGGCCAAACAGCTCTAAACTGGCTCGAGGCTGCCTTGGAATCTGAAGGCTTTCGCTTGGTAGGAAACTAAGATTGCTAGTTTTGATGCGTGTTGTAAGGCAAACTAGGTGTAAATTGTTTTTGCTTTTGATTAGATGTATGTCGCTAGTGTAAGACATGAACAAACTTATGGAATAATACACATGAACATGTATTCGGTGACATTTATTGAAACGTCCTTTACTTTGCTTTATGTGTACACAGTATTTTCATTAAGACTGCGCACAAAGCAAAGAACAACGAACATAACCAATTTAACATGTACATTTTGCATCAAAACTATTCTTACAACTCGAACTGTATTCTATTTTTGAATCTTATGACCACAGTTATTGCTAATGGTGGTGATTGTTTTAGTGTCAGTAAAAGTAGCAGCAGCAGCAGCAATTTTAGTATCGGCTGATTTACTGCGGCAGCTGTAAGATTCAAAGCAGCAGCAGTAGTACACAAGGGATACTGTTGCAAAACTTTATTTTTTGAGAGTAAGCTGTCATCTCGCCCACCAGTTGCATTAACCAGTTTAAGTCTACACTTCTGCAGTATAAAGTGTGCTACCTAGACTGAAGCAATTTGTCAGCATCAGATGTCACTGGCGACGAATTGGCAGCTGGCATCAGTTCGGAGACTGAGAGTAGACCCAGTTTGTCGCCACGACAAATTTGGTTTCGATGACAATTTGGGTAACGAGGCCAGTCCAGATTTTCGCCGGTGACGATTTGGGGAGGCAACAGTTTGGGACGGAACAGGGCCCTAATTAAGCTCTCTCTCTCTCTCTCTCTCTCTCTCTCTCTCCTCTCTCTCTCTCTCTCTCTCTCTCTCTCTCTCGATCGACAGTTTGGGGCATAACAAGCCCCTAGTCAAGTACTCTCTCTCTCTCTCTCTCTCTCTCTCTCTCTCTCTCTCTCTCTCTCTCTCTCTCTCTCTCTGTCGACAGTTTGGGGCATAGCAGGGCCCTAGTCAAGTTAACTCTCACTCTGTGTGTGTGTGGGGGGGGGGGGGGGTGTCTGTCTGTCTCTCTCCTCACCCCCAGCTCATAGCATGTGCATGCGGAAGAGGGTGGGAGAAGGAGGATGTAGAGGGTCGGGGAGGAAGGGGTGGGGTGGGAAGAAAAGAAAAGAAAGAACTATAGTTTGCACAGTAAGAGGTATTAGCCACAACAGTCTCTGTATGTAGACCGTTTTTATACCCTTGAACGAAAGATGTCGTCAAAACATCGTTCTTAGTATACTTCCCTCGTGTTTCTTCTGTCAACCCACACCACTGTAGACCTCCATTAGAGTGACGTTTCACGCTGTGGAGCAGAACTGCACAAACACTCTTTATTTCCCTCTGCAACTGACCTTCCGAATGATCGATCTACCAGGTCAGATCGAACATTCCAGTTCTCTTACTCTTCTCAAACGCTTTCCTAGCAGTGTGGTTATCTTCGTTCCCAGGTGCAGCTATCAACCGAATATGAGACTTCAGAAATACTCTGTGTAAACTGAAAGGCTAGAATCGAGTGATCCTCTGAGCCATACCTCGCGAACAGTCCCTAGCGCGTGTCCGTGGCTGTCCAGTTGAAAACGCTGCTTATTTTCTTCTGGGAAGCCCTTTCTGTCGAAACGCTAGTACGCACACGCTAGATCTCACTCGCCGATATCAAGAAAAATGTTCGAACTCTAGCATTGGAGAGAGAAGACACAAATGTGACAGAAAATGGAGAAATGTTTCAAGTGATCGGAAATTACAATTATGCATTTCAAGTCGATTGTCACAAGATTAGATTTGAGAGAGAGAGAGAGATTCTGATTATTGTTTACAGCCCAGCCGACTGCAAAGGGCCATATCAGGGTTGCCACCCCACGTCAACTCCCAAAACAGACTGTGGGGAGGGGGGGGGGGGTAGGTTGAGAAGAGGGAGGTTTTATTTCAACACAGCGTTCGCTTCAGACCATCGAAAAACATACTGATCAAAACATTAAACGGTTTCTGTCGTACCAAGTCCTAATCTGTTTGCGCGATTTAACCGTTAACACAAGCCGAGCAACAGCTGGCATTCTGTCCTCCACATCCACCGCCGCCACCGACCTGCAACCAGTGCGCTCTCCTTCCTCCGCTGCCCCTTCCCCCTCCCCTCTCTCACCTACCTTTCTGAGCCACACACAACCTTCCAGTCAATCAATTACTTCCACAAAATCAACGTCCATCTTCCGTTGGTAAGTTTGTAGCTGTTGGAGACTGTAAATACGCATAAACACACAGAAGGGGTGGCCCACTTGACAGTCCTCGACTGCAGCGGTCGTGGCTGCCAGCAGATGGCGCGGCACGTGCGTCACGCTCCTACATGGTGTATGCACGCCGTTTGGGGCGACAGCCTGGGTGGTAATCATAAAATCGCAGTAGGGCTCGGGTGCCTAGGAGGCTTAGTGCGACTATGCCTTGGTCGCTGTCGATGCGTTGGCACCCAACATCAAAACGAGGCTAGTTCGCTGCCTACCATCGTGTTGTTTCTAGATGAGTCCCTATTCCCCCCCCCCCCCTCGCCCCCCCCCCTCCCCCCGCACCCTCCCCCGTCGCCGGGGATGTGTTATACCTGTCTGCCCACTTGAGATTCGGATGTTGGCGTTGAACCTGAATAATTCGTTCAACCAGCTGCAGTCATTGTATGATTACCTTCACTCTCTTTTCGTTTTCATCACTACGCCCGCACTTCCCTCTTCCCTCTTCTTCCTTAATACCTTCAGGCTTCCAGCCACTGAAATCTTCAGTCTTGTTCAGAGAAGCCAAAGTATAGGTCGGCAGACGACAGGCCTTATGATTTAAGGAAAAAAAAAAAGAAGGAAAAGAACATGAGTAAAGGCCAGTTTCGGTCATACAACTTCCATGTCTGTTTCCAGCATTCAGCAGGTTTCAGGGAACATACAGAATGATCTGACCAGCTCCAAATATTTTCATTAAACCCACTTTAGTGCACACACACACACACACACACACACACACACACACACACACACACACACACACACACACGTACACACTCTTTCTCCTCCCCCCCCCCCCTCCCGTCTCTCTCCACTCTCACACGCATATACACACAGTCTCTCTCTCTCTCTCTCTCTCTCCTCTCTCTCTCTCTCTCTCTCTCTCTCTCTCTCTCTCTCTCTCTCGCGCGGCGCGCGCACACACACACACACACACACACACACACACACACACACACACACACACACACACACACACACAAGCGCGAGAGCACATTCACACACTCACACACGCACGCGCACGCCCTTTTCCTGTCTCTCCTCGCTCTCCCCGGTGTCAAGGCCCAGCCATTCATTCAGAATGCACACTTCAGTTACGCAGTATTTTCTTTGCGCCTCTCCTCCCCCTCTTCCTCCTTCTCCTCTTTCCCCTCCCCCTCCTCCACCCTTTCGGTCCGAGGGTCTGCCTTTCGTCTTCCTTCTTCTGTTTCTCTAGCAATACTGAGAAGGAGTGGTGGTGGGAGAGGAGGTGTGTGTGTGTGTATGTGTGTGCTCTCGCGCGCGTGCATACGTGCTTCCGTAAACATTTTGATTTCAGTTTCGTCAAGGAAGCATAACTGCTTGTAGATCAGTCCACATAAGCGACACCACATCTAAAGTCGTCCTAACGTCTTTGTGACTGCTAGGTGTTGTGTGTGTGTGTGTGTGTGTGTGTGTGCGTGTGTGTGTGTGTGTGTGTGTGTGTGTGTGTGTGTGTGCGTGTGTGCGTGTGTGTGTGTGTGTGGTGCATCTGAAGTCGTCCCAACGTCTTTGTGACTGCTAGGTGTTGTGTGTGTGTTTGTGTGTGTATTCATGTGTGCATGGCTTGGTGTGTGTGTGTGTGTGTGTGTGTGTGTGTGTGTGTGTGTGTGTGTGTGTGTTTATTATATATAATCATCGTTTTAATTAATACCCAATCCCTACTAGGCTTTCCCATCTCTTTCCATTCCCTAGTCTTTCACCCATCGAAGAGAAGAGTGACTGTTCCTCCATTGTTTCCATCGTTTTCCATTGTTTCCATTGTTTCCATTGTTTCCCCATTGTTTCGAATGTTGCCTGTCGTGCCTGAAGAAGACCCAAAAGATCGAAACGCGTTGTGTCTGTTTTGTAATTTGTGTGTTCTTTTGTTTGGCGACTCAGTAATTCCATTTTTGCCTTTGTGTATCGATGTCCGCCAGCAGTCACCCCACTTTGAAACCAGTTGGTGAATGTTGTAATGCGAGATGTTGGTTAATGATGCAGACCGTGCTGTGCAGATGTTTGTCAATGTTGTGATGTAGGTATCGGTGAATGTTGTCGAGGCAACGTGTGCAGAGGTGTATGAATGTTGCGGGCCTTGTTGTGCAGATGTTGATGAATGTTTTGTAGGTGCTGGTCAGCGTGGGTGGGGCAACGTGTGTAGATGTGTATGGATGTTGCCGGCTGTGATGTGCAGAGGGTGGTGAATTTTGTAATGCAAGGACGGCTATGTTGTGCAGAGGGTGGTGAATTTTGTAATGCAAGGACGGCTATGTTGTGCAGAGGGTGGTGAATTTTGTAATGCAAGGACGGCTATGTTGTGCAGAGGGTGGTGAATTTTGTAATGCAAGTACGGCTATGTTGTGCAGAGGGTGGTGAATTTTGTCATATAAACACGGCTGTGTTGTGCAGAGGGTGGTGAATTTTGTCATGTAAACACGGCTGTGTTGTGCAGAGGGTGGTGAATTTTGTCATGTAAACACGGCTGTGTTGTGCAGAGGGTGGTGAGTTTTGTCATGTAAACACGGCTATGTTGTGCAGAGGGTGGTGAATTTTGTAATGTAAGTACGGCTATGTTGTGCAGAGGGTGGTGAATTTTGTAATGTAGGTACTGGTCAGTGTTGTTCTGGGCATTGGTGAGCAGGTGTGTATGAATTTTGTTGTTGCGGGGCTCTTTTGCGCAGATCTGCCTGGTGCCAGCAGACAACGGACATTACGACCTGGTGCAGTCACGTGCTTTTGTGCAGGATCTCGCTATCTGTCAATGTAAGTGCTGTGTGGTGTGTGTGTGTGTGTGTGGTGTGTGTGGGTTGTGTGTTTACACGGCAGGAAGTAGAGTGGAAATAAGAAACCGAGGACACTGCACGAGCAGGGCGCAAAGAGCCCTTGAACTTGAGACTATTTCAAATGATGGTGAATGGGGATGATGAAGATTATAGCATGGAGTTCCACGCTGGTCCAAGACTTAAAAACAGAGTTGAAGTGAGGCTTTTTTTTTCATATGAAATATAGCAGTGTCGAGTGGACCGAGAAATATGACATTTGCTGAGTTAGTCTGGAAATTTGAGCAAAACTGCCAAGGATGTGTCCATTAAATTGATAAAACTTGACTGTGTGGTTCCAATCATTCCATTTGAACCTAGAACACTGCTCAGGGTAAAAACCAGTGGTGTGTGTGTGTGTGTGTGTGTGTGTGTGTGTGTGTGTGTGTGTGTGTGTGTGTGTGTGTGTGTGTGTGAGGGAGAGAGAGACATACATAATGAGTCTTCTAGGACTCGAACCTACGATCACCCAACCCACAACTGGTGGCACTGGCTATTACAAAACGGTTGCTGGCGAGATTATGTTTGACTGGCTTGAAAAAAATACCTGTAAAAACTGTAGATGTGTGAAAATAAGAGAATACTGCAGTGAACGGAGTGCACATTAAAGAATGCATATGTAGGATAGATTCATTTAGAATATCTGTAAGGTGTAGATAAATTCAGATCAAAGTCTGTGTCGGGTTTGTCCTGTTGACAAGAACAAATACGGACAGCACATGTTTCTTGGAATGGGCACTCTGACTGATTGTGTTGCAGTGCATGACGGAACATAGGGCCTAGTCAAATATGCATTTTGATATCTTTTGTTTTCTACATACGGACTCTTAACTTCTTTTGGTTCGAAATTATCAAAACTGGAGATCAGAACGTCAGGTGCAGCAATTTTGAGTCAAAAATAAATGTTTGAGGCGTTTTTTTTTCATCAGACGTTTAGATCTATATCTGAACCTAAGTATTGTGTCAGGATACAAGAGAAGTTATTAGCTTTTTTTTTAAAAAGTGATTTACGTCAGTGTGTCAGTTATGGATATTCAATCAGCTTGCTATTTTCACATTGCATAACCAGAGTAAGAGTGGCCTGTCGCTCAGTTGATTGTTACAGATGTGCTGCCCGCCCCTCTGAGCGGAACGAAATTGTATACCTGATATCCAGAATGGACAAAATGAATCGTTAAATTTCTGGTTATGGCCAGTAAAATTACACTTCACACGTATTCCTCTTGATCTATCGGCGAGTATGAAGAATTGTATTAGCATTTTCTATACAGCTGTGCCATATAACTACTGTACGCACATGCGTGTCTTCGGCTCTTGTCTTCAGTTAATGCTGCGTGCACGTGCACATATTTCGGCCATTGTACAAACGGTAATGTATGCATGTCCGTATGTTTCAGCTGGTGTACAACTAATTCTGTGTGCACATGTGTTGTTCAGGCCGTGGTGTACGAGGTGCTGTACAGAGGGGGGTTCGGTCTGACGGAGGAACTTCAGGAGGCAGTCAGCTTTATACGTCAGCAGAAAAAATCTTCTCTCGACACCAACGGCAAAATGTATGTGCTGCACATTTGTGTTTTTCTCTTTCATACACCATTTTCTTCTTAGTTCAATGTGTCCTTGCCCACAAACAAACAGCTACACTGTAACATGTGTGGAAGTTCTGTGTACGTGGAAACAAACAAACAGCTACACTGTAACATGTGTGGAAGTTCTGTGTACGTGGAAACAAACAAACAGCTACACTGTAACATGTGTGGAAGTTCTGTGTACGTGGAAACAAACAAACAGCTACACTGTAACATGTGTGGAAGTTCTGTGTACGTGGAAACAAACAAACAGCTACACTGTAACATGTGTGGAAGTTCTGTGTACGTGGAAACAAACAAACAGCTACACTGTAACATGTGTGGAAGTTCTGTGTACGTGGAAACAAACAAACAGCTACACTGTAACATGTGTGGAAGTTCTTTGTACGTGGAAACAAACAAACAGCTACACTGTAACATGTGTGGAAGTTCTGTGTACGTGGAAACAAACAAACAGCTACACTGTAACATGTGTGGAAGTTCTGTGTACGTGGAAACAAACAAACAGCTACACTGTAACATGTGTGGAAGTTCTTTGTACGTGGAAACAAACAAACAGCTACACTGTAACATGTGTGGAAGTTCTGTGTACGTGGAAACAAACAAACAGCTACACTGTAACATGTGTGGAAGTTCTGTGTACGTGGAAACAAACAAACAGCTACACTGTAACATGTGTGGAAGTTCTGTGTACGTGGAAACAAACAAACAGCTACACTGTAACATGTGTGGAAGTTCTGTGTACGTGGAAACAAACAAACAGCTACACTGTAACATGTGTGGAAGTTCTGTGTACGTGAAACAAACAAACAGCTACACTGTAACATGTGTGGAAGTTCTGTGTACGTGGAAACAAACAAACAGCTACACTGTAACATGTGTGGAAGTTCTGTGTACGTGGAAACAAACAAACAGCTACACTGTAACATGTGTGGAAGTTCTGTGTACGTGGAAACAAACAAACAGCTACACTGTAACATGTGTGGAAGTTCTGTGTACGTGGAAACAAACAAACAGCTACACTGTAACATGTGTGGAAGTTCTGTGTACGTGGAAACAAACAAACAGCTACACTGTAACATGTGTGGAAGTTCTTTGTACGTGGAAACAAACAAACAGCTACATTGTAACATGTGTGGAAGTTCTTTGTACGTGGAAACAAACAAACAGCTACACTGTAACATGTGTGGAAGTTCTGTGTACGTGGAAACAAACAAACAGCTACACTGTAACATGTGTGGAAGTTCTTTGTACGTGGAAACAAACAAACAGCTACACTGTAACATGTGTGGAAGTTCTTTGTACGTGGAAACAAACAAACAGCTACACTGTAACATGTGTGGAAGTTCTTTGTACGTGGAAACAAACAAACAGCTACACTGTAACATGTGTGGAAGTTCTTTGTACGTGGAAACAAACAAACAGCTACACTGTAACATGTGTGGAAGTTCTTTGTACGTGAAACAAACAAACAGCTACACTGTAACATGTGTGGAAGTTCTTTGTACGTGGAAACAAACAAACAGCTACACTGTAACATGTGTGGAAGTTCTTTGTACGTGGAAACAAACAAACAGCTACACTGTAACATGTGTGGAAGTTCTGTGTACGTGGAAACAAACAAACAGCTACACTGTAACATGTGTGGAAGTTCTTTGTACGTGGAAACAAACAAACAGCTACACTGTAACATGTGTGGAAGTTCTTTGTACGTGGAAACAAACAAACAGCTCCACTGTAACATGTGTGGAAGTTCTTTGTACGTGGAAACAAACAAACAGCTACACTGTAACATGTGTGGAAGTTCTTTGTACGTGGAAACAAACAAACAGCTACACTGTAACATGTGTGGAAGTTCTTTGTACGTGGAAACAAACAAACAGCTACACTGTAACATGTGTGGAAGTTCTTTGTACGTGGAAACAAACAAACAGCTACACTGTAACATGTGTGGAAGTTCTTTGTACGTGGAAACAAACAAACAGCTACACTGTAACATGTGTGGAAGTTCTTTGTACGTGGAAACAAACAAACAGCTACACTGTAACATGTGTGGAAGTTCTGTGTACGTGGAAACAAACAAACAGCTACACTGTAACATGTGTGGAAGTTCTTTGTACGTGGAAACAAACAAACAGCTACACTGTAACATGTGTGGAAGTTCTTTGTACGTGGAAACAAACAAACAGCTACACTGTAACATGTGTGGAAGTTCTTTGTACGTGGAAACAAACAAACAGCTACACTGTAACATGTGTGGAAGTTCTGTGTACGTGGAAACAAACAAACAGCTACACTGTAACATGTGTGGAAGTTCTTTGTACGTGGAAACAAACAAACAGCTACACTGTAACATGTGTGGAAGTTCTGTGTACGTGGAAACAAACAAACAGCTACACTGTAACATGTGTGGAAGTTCTTTGTACGTGGAAACAAACAAACAGCTACACTGTAACATGTGTGGAAGTTCTTTGTACGTGGAAACAAACAAACAGCTACACTGTAACATGTGTGGAAGTTCTTTGTACGTGGAAACAAACAAACAGCTACACTGTAACATGTGTGGAAGTTCTGTGTACGGGAAACAAACAAACAGCTACACTGTAACATGTGTGGAAGTTCTTTGTACGTGGAAACAAACAAACAGCTACACAGTAACATGTGTGGAAGTTCTTTGTACGTGGAAACAAACAAACAGCTACACTGTAACATGTGTGGAAGTTCTTTGTACGTGGAAACAAACAAACAGCTACACTGTAACATGTGTGGAAGTTCTGTGTACGTGGAAACAAACAAACAGCTACACTGTAACATGTGTGGAAGTTCTTTGTACGTGGAAACAAACAAACAGCTACACTGTAACATGTGTGGAAGTTCTTTGTACGTGGAAACAAACAAACAGCTACACTGTAACATGTGTGGAAGTTCTTTGTACGTGGAAACAAACAAACAGCTACACTGTAACATGTGTGGAAGTTCTGTGTACGTGGAAACAAACAAACAGCTACACTGTAACATGTGTGGAAGTTCTTTGTACGTGGAAACAAACAAACAGCTACACTGTAACATGTGTGGAAGTTCTTGTACGTGAAACAAACAAACAGCTACACTGTAACATGTGTGGAAGTTCTTTGTACGTGGAAACAAACAAACAGCTACACTGTAACATGTGTGGAAGTTCTGTGTACGTGGAAACAAACAAACAGCTACACTGTAACATGTGTGGAAGTTCTTTGTACGTGAAACAAACAAACAGCTACACTGTAACATGTGTGGAAGTTCTTTGTACGTGGAAACAAACAAACAGCACACTGTAACATGTGTGGAAGTTCTGTGTACGTGGAAACAAACAAACAGCTACACTGTAACATGTGTGGAAGTTCTGTGTACGTGGAAACAAACAAACAGCTACACTGTAACATGTGTGGAAGTTCTGTGTACGTGGAAACAAACAAACAGCTACACTGTAACATGTGTGGAAGTTCTGTGTACGTGGAAACAAACAAACAGCTACACTGTAACATGTGTGGAAGTTCTGTGTACGTGGAAACAAACAAACAGCTACACTGTAACATGTGTGGAAGTTCTTTGTACGTGGAAACAAACAAACAGCTACACTGTAACATGTGTGGAAGTTCTGTGTACGTGGAAACAAACAAACAGCTACACTGTAACATGTGTGGAAGTTCTTTGTACGTGGAAACAAACAAACAGCTACACTGTAACATGTGTGGAAGTTCTTTGTACGTGGAAACAAACAAACAGCTACACTGTAACATGTGTGGAAGTTCTTTGTACGTGGAAACAAACAAACAGCTACACTGTAACATGTGTGGAAGTTCTTTGTACGTGGAAACAAACAAACAGCTACACTGTAACATGTGTGGAAGTTCTTTGTACGTGGAAACAAACAAACAGCTACACTGTAACATGTGTGGAAGTTCTTTGTACGTGGAAACAAACAAACAGCTACACTGTAACATGTGTGGAAGTTCTTTGTACGTGGAAACAAACAAACAGCTACACTGTAACATGTGTGGAAGTTCTTTGTACGTGGAAACAAACAAACAAATCACAGGTAAGTGTTCGACGCATACGCCGCCTTCAGATACAAAGACAAGACAGGGAATAACAAAAACCATGGTTTGATGTCGAGTGCTGAACATGGTAAGGGCTTAGGATTACAATGGAGAAATGTTTAGAAGAAAGCAAATGTGGGTCTTTTAAAACCACAGTTTGATGTTCGGTCCTGTATTGGGAATTCAGATTATATTAAACCCATAGTTTGATGTCAGGTCCTGTACTGGATAAGGAATTTAGGTTACAGTGCAGATGTGTTCGGATGTTTTAAACCCATAGTTTGATGTCGGTCCTAAATTGGGGATTTCAGATTGTATTAAACCCGTAGTTTGATGTCAGGTCCTGCACTGGATAAGAAATTTAGATTACAATGGAGATGTGTTTGGAACAAAGTGAACGTAGATACTTAAACTCATCATTGGTTGTCGGGTCCCTAGCATAAGTAGCAGGGTAAGGAATTTACAGTGGAGATGTGTTTTGGAACAGAGTAGATATGCATGTTTTGACCCTCCAATGGTCAAGTCGTGACAAAAAGCGGAAAGTGTTTTGACATGAGAAGAGAGACATATTTTGGTTTCTCCTGTCCTGTTCGTGGCATCCTTGCTGCTCATTCCGACTTCCCTTAAAGTGGCCACACCCATACTCATTCTCTCGCTTTCACTCTAGTTCCCAGGAAGCGTTCAGTATTGGGTCACAGCAACGTCTCCCACCAAAGAAGACGCTTCGCTGCTGCTGAGTTACATTTGAGGCATTCATCATGCTTGTTCTGACCTACCAGGATACACCCTGCAAGTGCTCCATCTAACAGTCGTTGCGTCGAGTTCACTTGGATTGCGAAATACTGTGTTTGTTGACGCATGCAGCATCCAGAAGGAAGTACTGGCCAACACCGACAGCAGTGGAAGCCAAGTTGTACGGCACCCTGGAGGAGCTGCGGTGGACGGCAGCCTTCATCGAGGACACCGGGCTGCTCATCTAATGGGAAGCGAACGAGGAAGAAGAAGAAGATCAGCAAGGTTGAAATGGTTTTGGATGTAGACACCAAGCTAAAGGAATAGCAAATGGAATTTTGAACTGGGAGGTCATGCAAAGATCAGACTGAGGCGCATCACAGCATATCATCAGAAAGCAGTCCTAGAAGTGGCAGTTCTACCTGTATCATATAAACTTGTGAAATCTGATACGTTGGACAGAATTGTAGCCCCTAAGCTAATCAGACATCAGGAAAAGCTGGTTAACATCACACGACCAGAAAATACAACCGGCCATGTCATTCGCAACTCCATTGTATCCCAGCCTTTCAGTACTGACGCAGAGTTCAACAAGGATGCTTATTATCGCCTCTGGTTTTCTCTACGGTGATAGGTTGGGTCATGAAGACAGTGAACCAACCATGTGGAATCCAGTAGACTAACACACAAGCTGGATGACCTTGATTTTCAGATGACATCAGCATGCTGTCACACTCTTGACGGCACATGCAAGAAAAAACAAGTCTTCGACTATCAGCGATGAATATATGTTTGAATGCTGAGAAGATCCAAGGCCAGGAGAACTAGCTTGGCATCAGTCCGCCTGAGGGAACAAGCAGTAGATCATGTCAGCAAGTCCACCTTTCTTAGAAGGATGGTCAGCAAAACAGGAGGTACAGGCGATGACATAGGGACCGGGATCTTCAAGGCAAAAGACACGAGTTGATTGTCCTCCAGTCCATCAGGAGGAATGCCAACTTATACCTCGCCACCAAACAGATTGTTCAGTAGCAATGTTAATTGTTCAGTAGCAATGTTAATCCTCTACTGCTGTATGGCTCAGTCTTGAAGACTCGCCAAAGGGCTGAATACAAGCTATAGGTCTTCATCAATACCTTCTTGCGACAAATATTCGGCATCAGAAGAACGGAAAAAAATCACAAATGAAGAACGTCGGCGCATAACCGAGCAGAGAGATAGTTGGAGACACCACACAGACCCCAGAATGACAAGGGATTGGACACATTCCGCACAGAGGTCCCACAAACGTAACGCCCACGGAAAACGACAAAGTGGACGGCCATTATCAGCATGGTGACATACCTTGAAAAATGAGCTGAAAACAGCCAGGATGTCCTGGGCAAGGCAATAAGGACAAAGGGCAACCCAACATCTATCACGCTGGAGATGTAGAGTGAAAACCCAGTGTTCAGCAGGAGCAAAGAGGACTGAATCGACTTGACGCTGATCATACTAACACAAACGAGAGAAGGCTGCTACAGAATTAAATTACACTTTCAAGATGACAATACTTCTCTATCATACAATGCATTGTACATACTCTGGCACTCTAGTCTGTTCTGCCTTCTCTTCTACTTGGTCGTTCAATGAAGAGAACTTTCAGTGTTATCCATTGGTAAATTATTAATACCATGTGACTGTTTCAATCCCGTCACTGAAGAAACCACACTCTATCACCAGGAGTCGATCTGTACTGTACTCTATTTATTTTCTTTTTTTCGTGCTGGCTTCAGGTTTGTTTTGAGTGTTGTTGCTAAATTTGAAGCCTTTAACTGAGGCATGTATATAGGGAGCGCACACTCATGCAGACTTACAACCACACACACACGCGTGTGTGTGTGTGTGTGTGTGTGTGTGTGTGTGTGTGTGTGTGTGTGTGTGTGTGTGTGTGTTGGAATGAACGAGTGAGAGAGTGAGGGAAGGTCAGAGGCAGTAGGAGGGAGGGGGGGGGGGGGGGGGGGGGGGGGGGGGGGGGCGGGGAGAATAAGATGGAAGGGGTGTCGAAGGCTGTGGCCGGCTTTGGCCAGAAGCCCCACATTGGCCGGACTCGGCTGCGACTGCACTGCAGGGGCAGCAGTCTTAAACCCACTTCCATTGAACTGCTTTGCCGACTGTTGGATCCCTGCAACATATGTGCCTTCACCATCCCTGCCTCCCATCACTGTTCCCTTTACCTTTCCTCATCCTCTTTCTTCTCCCCTCCCTCTCTTTTCGTTTCTTTCTGTCAGTCTGACTCTCTCTCTCTCTTTTTCTCTGTCCCGTGTCCTCTGTCTCTCTCTCTCTCTCTCTCTCTCTCTTTTCTCTCTCTATCTCTCTCTCTTTTTAACGAAATTTGATGAGATAACATCACAGTAATGGCTTTTGAATGAGTTTTTTAGCAAGTAATTAGGTCTTTAACTGCTTGTATATTTATGGGATAATCAGGAAAACGTTGTTCTTTTTTTTTTCCACTGCAGTGGATACTGTCCCCTCTTCTTCATAAAAGGCTATGGCATGCATGAATAAATAATTCACTCTGCGTGACTGTTTCGCCTTTCCTCCTCTCCCTCCCTCCCTCCCCGCCCTTCTTTCTCTCTCTTCTGTCCCCCTCCTCCCTCCACTGTCTGACTCTTCTCTTTTCTCTCTCTCTCTGTGACTGTTCTCTCTCTCTCTCTCTCTCTCTCTTCTCTCTCTCTCTCTCTCTCTCTCTCTCTCTCTCTCCCTCCCTCCCTCCCTCCCTCCCTCCTCCCTCCGTATCTCTTCTTTCTTTCTCCCTCGCTCCCTCCCTGTCTCTGACGAATGCACCCCACAGACACCCGCACTCCGTCCATTGTATAGCTACCCAAGAAAAGATTGTCTTTTGGGTTACATGGACGCTACTTAGTCATAATGGGTCTCTGTCAAAAACTTCTTGTAGTGATTACTGTAAAACAGAACCGTCAAAACCTGAGCCAAAATTCACCAGTATTTTAGCATTTCTGTTGCAAAAATTGAAGTTTCCAGTCACAGATCTTTGGAATAACTGTAAATCTGTCTTGTCAACACACTTAGAACTTTTATCCCTAAACTATCGCAAGAACACTATTTCAACACCACACACACACACACACACACACAACACACACACAACACACCACACAACACACACACACGCGCGCGCGCACACACACGCACACATACACACGTCTCCGTAAAAAGAAAGCAACTTTTTAAATTGCATGCAAGACAATTATTATTTCGTTTTTATGTTCAGTTTGTATTGACTGTGCCTGAGCACTTTGAGACACAGCTATAACTTGCTTAAATCGCTGATTAGCATTCCTAAGAGAGCTTCAAAGCAGCTGTTGGTAAATCATCTTCAGAGTCAGACTTCAAGCCAGCCTCCAGGCTTCACCTTTTGTACGATAAAGGACTCATTCTACATCAGATGCTCTGCGGCAGTGCTGCATTTTCTTCAACGAATGTTTCATTTTTAAATGACTACTGACGTTCACATAAAGACACTTCCTTGCAGTGAGTACTTTATACACATATGGTCTGGCGTATGCTGGAGGTTGGAGAGGTCTTGGTCAAATGGGAAGAGCGATTGCCCAAAGAATTGATGTCGTGAGTTTGAGCTACTCTGGAGTTCGATTTTTCGGTTAAACCACTATCTGCCACCTAGCAGATGTGGGTATATGATTCAGTTCAGGGAAGGTTAAAGGCGGAGGAAGGAGAGAGATGGCGATGCCATCTATCATGCCGTGGCATAGACACTGTGAACCTCAGACAGATCACTGCCCTACGGCCAAGGTCTAAGGGAATATTTGAATATGGAGGTTCTGTGGAATCGTATCACCGTGCGAACTTAGAAATGAATCAGATTAAAGTCAGATCTGCTTTTCATAAGTATTCAATGAATCTGTCAAGTTCGACTCCTCTGTACTCAAAATGTATTGATCATTGTGTTTTTTTTTAATTGATGTGCGTTTCACTGTGCTGTGCTGTGCTGTGCTGTGTTGTGTGTGGTGTGTGTGTGTGTGTGTGTGTGTGTGTGTGTGATGTGAGCGTGCGTGCATGCGTGCGGGCATGCGGCGTGTGTGTGTGTGTGTGTCCCTATCTGTATATCTCATTGTTGCAAGTCCGCCACTCTCTCTTCTCTCTCTCTCTCTCTCTCTCTCTCTTCTCTCTCTCTCTCTCTCTTCTCTCTCTCAACCCTGCTCTCTCGCTCGCTTTCTTTCTCTTTTTACCGCCCCTGCTCCAGCTTTCGTTCACTTAATTTGTTTTTCGTTAATTTGTTTTGCTATATTGTTGGTTTATTGCTCGATCTTTAATAATTTCACGCTTTTTTCCCTCCCAAAGGCTGGTTTAAAAGAAAAAAGTATGCTTAATCCATAACCCATAAACATAACCGCTGTCTGTCTCTCTCTCTCTCTCTCTCTCTCTCTCTCTCTCTCTCTCTCTCTCTCTCTCTCTCTCACACACACACAACACACAAACACGCTCTCTCTCTCTCTCTCTCTCTCTCTCTCTCTCTCTCTCTCTCTCTTCCCCAATCCCCTGCTCCCAGCTTTCGTTCACTTAATTTGTTTTTCATTAATTTGTTTTCCTGTATGTGTTGGTTTATTGCCTACATCTTTCAGGCTTTCTTCCCTCACGAAGCCTGGCTTTTTCTTCAGAAGTATGGTTAATCCATAACCCCTTGAACATAAAATCCGCTCGCTCTCTCTCTCTCTCTCTCTCTCTCTCTCTCTCTCTCTCTCTCTCTCCCTCCTCCTCCACATTCCTCCCCAGCCCTTCCGCTGGCTTCTACCTCGCGAATCGGCGCATTTCACTCGTTAATCCCTCGGCTATGAAAAATAGGTCTTGCTAAGCACTTGCAACAGCTGCATTGTTTGCTTTAGAAATCTTCCACTTAACAAGTGTCACAGCTGTGTGTTGCGGGCTTTTGAAAGCATGACAGGTCGTAACAGGTTAATTTCGCTGGCAGTGCGCTCTCTCTCTCTCTCTTCTCTCTTAGGGTGACTGACTGTTGCTGCGCACATCAAGGGAGTGGTTTCAGGAGGTAAACTCAGCGACAACTGCTGGTATTTCTTCAAAGTAAATATTATAGTTACAGTCGTCCGCCTTACGGTCATTGAGAACTGTTGTGGTTCTTGCAGTGTTTTGGCGGACACGTGGTCTCGGGGTTTGATGCGTGGTAAAGTCCAGGTATTCTTTTGGCGTTCATTTCGGAAACATGCAATCAGCAGCATATCACAGCGTAGTTGTTGATGTAAAGTGTTAAGAATTCTTAAATAAGTAAAATACGGTCTTAATTCATACCGTGTCTTGGCGGTATGCTGGACAGAAAAACTGTCTTTAAACGAAGCTTCATCACTCTGGCTTGAAAGAATTAAGAAGAAAGTAGACCCTTGAACGTGTGGTCTGAAAAAATTAAGCCAGTTAACGTGTGTAGTCAACAATGTACACACATGGGCAAGATTGCAGCACTGAAATTACATATACTTTGAAAGCTTGTTTACCCGTAAAGTGGATGTTACAAGTACCAAATTCTTGAAACAAAGAAATGAAAATTTGCAAAGAATGTGGCACGAATTTGCATGGAATAAGAAAAAAAGGTAAGATTAAAAGACTAACTGCAGTTGGTGACTCATAACACCGATTATTGAAGTATTGGAATAGCTGCTGTAAAAAGAAAGTAATGTGAATATCCAGATGAGTATAAAAT
>CM031602.1:39831874-39834374 GCA_018398815.1 Conus ventricosus | reverse complement strand
CCAGGTCCAGACAAAGTACGGTATGCAGATATCAAACAGCTCACAAAAGAGGAGAGAGCCCAACTCTTCAGTCTCTACCAGGAGAGTTTTGATAAAGGCTATGTCCCAGAAGACTGGACACACAGCTACCTGAAAGCTTTACCAAAACCAGGAAAAGATCATCATCGGCTAAATGGCTACAGCTTACTTGCTGTGCAAAATATAGCAGGAAAGCTCATGGAACGAATCATAGCAAGAAAACTCGCAAGAGATCTTGAAAGTCGACAAATCTTCCCATCAAATCAAGGAGGCTACAGAACAGGTTAAAGTACATGGGAAAATGGGCCGCTTTTGTCTATGAAGTATGCGAAGGATTCCAAAGAAAGGAAGAAACACTAGCTGTTGCAATAGATCTGGAATACAACAAAATCCAGTTCTCGCTTCTCATGGAACTACTCTTTGACTATGGAGTCAGCAAGACACTTACACGACGGATAGCAGCGGCACTTCAGGAGGGAAACATGGTTTGATTAGCTGTGTTGTGTGCCACTGACAACTATTTTGGTAGAGGCGTGTACAGCAGACCTGTGTTTTAATTGACCAGAGTGTATATGTTGACCTTACACGTGGTTCGTTTGGTTGTAGTGTGTGCCGCAACCCTGGGGTTTGATCGGCTATAGCGTGTGCCACTGACTTTACACGTGGTTCGTTTGGTTGTGGTGTGTGCCGCTACCCTGGGGTTTGATTGGCTATAGCGTGTGCCACTGACCGTACACGTGGTTCGTTTGGCTGTGGTGTGTACTGCTGACCTGTGGTTTAATTGGACATAATATGTGCTGCTGACCGGTGGTTTGATTGGCTGTAATATGTACTGCTGTCCGGTGGTTTAATTGAATGTAATATGTACTCCTGTCCGGTGGTTTAATTGGCTGTAGTGTGTACCGCTGACCGGTGGTTTGATTGGCTGTGGTGTGTACTGCTGTCCGGTGGTTTAATTGGCTGTGGTGTGTACCGCTGACCCGTGGTTTGATTGGCTATGGTGTGTATCGCTGACCGGTGGTTTGATTGGCTGTAATATGTACTGCTGACCTGTGGTTTGACTAGCTCTGGTGTGTACTGCTGACCGGTGGTTTGACTGGCTGTGGTGTGTACTGCTGACCGGTGGTTTGACTGGCTGTGGTGTGTACTGCTGACCTGTGGTGTGGTTTGGCTGTGGTGTGTACTGCTGACCTGTGGTGTGGTTTGGCTGTGGTGTGTACCGTTGACCTGTGGTTTGACTGGCTGTGGTGTGTACTGCTGACCTGTGGTTTGATTGGCTGTGGTGTGTACTGCTGACCTGTGGTGTGGTTTGGCTGTGGTGTGTACTGCTGACCGGTGGTTTGACTGGCTGTGGTGTGTACTGCTGTCCGGTGGTTTAATTGGCTGTGGTGTGTACTGCTGTCCTGTGGTTTGATTGGCTGTGGTGTATACTGCTGACCGGTGGTTTGATTGGCTTGTGGTGTGTACGTGGCTGACCGGTGGTTTGATTGGTTGTGGTGTGTATCGCTGACCGATGCTTTGATTGGCTGTGGTGTGTATCGCTGACCGGTGGTTTGATTGGCTGTGGTGTGTACTGCTGACCTAGCTGTGGTTTGACTGGCTGTGGTGTGTACTGCTGACCTGTGGTTTGACTGGCTGTGGTGTGTATCGCTGACTGGTGGTTTGATTGGCTGTGGTGTGTATCGCTGACCGTGGTTGTGATTAATGTGGTGTGTACCGCTGACCTGTGGTTTGACTGGCTGTGGTGTGTATTGCTGACCGGTGGTTTGATTGTGGTGTGTATCGCTGACCGGTGGTTTGATTGGCTGTGGTGTGTACTGCTGACCGTGGTTTGATTGATTGTGGTGTGTATCGCTGACCGGTGGTTTAGTTGGTTGTGGTGTGTATTGCTGACCGGTGGTTTGATTGGCTGTGGTGTGTACCGCTGACCCGTGGTTTGATTGGCTGTGGTGTGTACTGCTGACCGGTGGTTTGATTGCTGTGGTGTGTACTGCTGACCGGTGGTTTGATTGGCTGTGGTGTGTACCACTGACCTTAACATTATTTGATTGGCTGTGGTGTGTACTGCTGACCTGTTTTTTGACTGGCTTTGGTTTGAGCCACAGACCTTACACGTGGTATAATTGGCAGTGGTGCCTGGCGTTGATCTTTCACTTAGTTTAATTCGCTGTACTTTGTGCTGCTGACCTTGCACGTGGTTTAATTGGTTGTGGTGTGTATCGCTGACCTTAACTTGGTTTGATTGGCAGTGGTGTTTGTTGCTGAATGTGCACGCGGTTTGATTGGTTGTAGTGTGTGCCGCAGGGCGGGGCTATCGAGCGGGCCACGCCCCCTCTGCCGTACCGCATCGCCAAGGCACTTGACCCCGTGTTGTACCGGAACGTGGAGCTGGACATTGTCCAGGAAGAGAAAAGAGGTGGGCGATTGTGGAGTTGCTGTTCTAAGTTTGGCTGGCGTTGCCTTTCTTGCTCTGTCTGCTCTT
>CM031602.1:39824374-39829374 GCA_018398815.1 Conus ventricosus | reverse complement strand
AATTAGTTGAATAACCAATCTCATAACAACCAACTAAATGAAACTCCTATTTTTAATGAATTCCCGTTTAGTTAAGTCTGCTTTGTGAATTGTAGATGCACACCACAATTGAGGGCCCCAAGAACACAACAACATTGATCACACAAAGACAACACATCAGACACACACAATAACAATGGCGTAGAAAAAAACATGGATCCAGATGATGCGCTGCACAAACCCAACTCACAACAACACACACACACACATCAACACAACGTCACACTGGGAATGAAATACACAACATGCCAATTCAAGCTGTATAAGGCTCGCCTTTACAAAACACAACCGCACCGCACACACACACACCACACACACACACACACCCGCGCGACACCGCGTA
The DNA here is from genome assembly GCA_018398815.1 of Conus ventricosus. Taxonomy (NCBI): domain Eukaryota; kingdom Metazoa; phylum Mollusca; class Gastropoda; order Neogastropoda; family Conidae; genus Conus; species Conus ventricosus. The sequence goes on along the minus strand of CM031602.1, from coordinate 39,828,992 downwards.
CAACATACAGACACACACAAACACACAAATGCGGGTCATCAAATTTTCAAAAGGATGCTTAAGAACATAAATTGTACGAAGTATGCTATTTTGACGGAAAACCCAATCAACTAAAACGACATTAGAGTGTTCTATGTCGATTTTTTCAGGAACGTTTTTCAACATTCATAAAATCGTTTTCAATAATCATGTTGTACATAGATGTTTATCATATGAATTAACTGTTAGGTTTACATTACACTTGAAATACTTCCGACCCAAAAATAATGACGGATCTGTGCGAAAACAACATGGGTTCACTGGAACAAACACACACAAAAACACCCAGTTTTTTTTTTTAACCAGTTCGTAAAACTTTTTTTTTTTTGTTAGGCCAGTAACAGGCTCAATGCCAACGTACATGCATACAGGCACACACATTTACGAACGCATATTCGTACTAATGTGCATGTTTGCTCTTCGGGCGCGCACGCGCGCACGCATACAACACAAACGCACGCGCGTACGCGATCGTGTGTCTGAGTGAACGCATTCACATCCACCAAGAAGCCGGTGGTTCGTACTCATTACGTAACAGTGGTTGTTTCATTATTTCTCTTTGGTTGTTTAAAAACGCTCTTTTTTCCCCCGAGGTCCCATGGAAACAACACATTGAAGGGAGGTTTTGAAACACTCGCACATTAACAATAATCAGATGGACATACCTGTCGGACCGTGCAAGCGCATGCGCGCGCAGACTCGTGTACACGTATGTGAACAGCATTCATGGTTAAATATGGTGCCATGAAAACTTATGTCTCCATTTTGTTCGCCATAAAAATTTCAACTCAGGACCAGCTGTGATTCCTGGGTACTTTTACACGACTCCCCCCCCGCCACCCGAACCCCCCTGTATCTTTCTTTCTCTCCTTCCCTCCTTCCCTCCCTCCCTCTGTGTCTCAGTCAGTTCTCTGTCTCTGTCTCTCAATCTCGCTCGGTCGCTCGCTTTTGTTTCACTTTATTGTCATGTGTTCTCTTTACCCTCACTCTCTCCACCCACCCCCCCATCCTTTCTCTCTAGCTCTTTAGAGAGGGGATGGGGCACGAGAGAGAGAGAGAGAGAGAGAGAGAGAGAGAGAGAGAGAGAGAGAGAGAGAGAGAGAAAACGCGAGGGAGAAAGAGAGTGGAGGGGAAGGGTTAAGGGAGCTGAGTCAAATAAGCATCCCTTCCCTGACATTCACTCGGCGGTTATGCGGAACATGGCGACAGTCATGAATGTAACTCTTAGAGTCGGACGTCTGTGTCGTTTCCCACCTGCTCCTGCCTCGGCCTCCCTCTCCCTCCCCCCTTCCCCGGTCCTGTCCTTCACCCCACCCCCTCCCATCTCCCCCTCCCCCTCTCTTTCTTTCAGGTCTTTGTTTTTTTTTTTCCCCTTCCCGTCTCCACCTTTCACAGCTGCAAAAGTATGCCAGTAGAACGGAACTAGCGAGCTTATTTTTTGAGTTGGCCATACTGTCGGTGACGTATACCTGAACTATCGATCGCGCTCCGGGCGGACAGAAGCAAGTCTTTTGCATGTGCGGTAAATAGGGTGGAGCGAGAGTGCGTTGGGGAATGGCAGACGTGTAGGTGGTTGTGGGCCGTTGATGCTGATGGTGTTGTTGATGGTGGTGGTGGTGGTGGTGTTGCAGAGATTAAACTCCGTTTGCAAGGAAGGGGTCTGTACGGGGTGTTCTGTCCCGGAGACAAGTGCCAGGTGAGTGTGTGTGTGTGTGTGATGTGTGTGTGTGTGTGTGTGTGTGGTGTGTGTGTGTGTGTGTGTGTGTGTGTGTGTGTGTGTGTGCTTGTGTGTGTGTGATGTAGGTGCGTGCGTACGTGTGTTTTGTGTTGATATTGTTTTATGTAAAATGAATGTATTTCTGTGTTTGTCGGATGTCTTTTCACAGAAGTTTTAGTTTCGTCAAGATCACTGCGTGCTGACTCGTCCATATACGCTACACCACATCTGGTCAGTTGTGAGGCCACATTGCGCGCGATTTACAGCTGACGGATAAATGAAGTAATTAATTATTAAGATGAGAGGATTTAGAAGAGGGTCTCATGGATACGACTTAGAGGATGTCTGCCTGTGCATTAGTTCAACACGCTGGTCAGACGTTGGATACTTACTTAACATTGCCGTAGCCATTGTTATCACTGTATGTTTGTGTTTGCTTGAGTGTATATATGTGTGGGTGGTGTGCAGGTCACGGGCCCATGTGTGTGTGTGTGTGTGTCCATGCGTTGCGTGTGTAATATATGTGTTTCTATGTGCGTGTGGATATGCGTGCGTGCATGCGCGTGTGTGTGCGTACATGTGCATGTGGATGCGTTTGTGTGGTCTGTAGACTTGTGTGAGCATGCTCCTGCATGCACGCATGTATATGTCATATACATGTGATGTATGTGTACCTGTGTATATGGTCGTACCCGCATTTGTGTGTATGTGCGCGCTTGCATGCTTGCTTGATCGTGTGTGTGTGTATATTTGTTGAGAACGAATGTTCAGAAGATTACATAATTATAATTGATATCAGTAAACAAGAACAAGAAGCAAAAATGATGATGATTTTGAATACTAACTGGTAGACGATTGTTTACAATTGTTTAGCGTGTGAATGACTTACAGTGGGTTTGGAAAAAACAAATTCGTAGAACTGATAAAAACAAACAACAACAAACAAACAAACAAAAAATGCGGGTTGAAAGAAAAAAAAACAAACAAACATACGAAGCCAAAATTCTCTGTTATCCAATGTTCATGCCTTTGTTGTTTTTCTTTACTGCACGAACCTACGACAGTTTTGCCGACTATGAGATCTTTACTGTTTTTACTTACATTGTCGGTAATATTCTGTGTGCATCCTGTGAACCATACTGCCTAATATCTTTGCTAGGACATTGTAATGAGATGGAACGTATGGAGATAACCTGTTAATGGGTGTGTGTGCATTCGCGTTAATGTTTTCTGGTAATGTGAGTACGCTAACGGTGTGTGTGTGTCGTGTGTGTGTGTGTGTGTGTGTGTGTGTGTGTGTGTTCAGTATTTTTGTGATGTTTCGTAAAAGTTGCGGTATGTCGTATTGATGAATAAAGTAAAACCTAATCATCTTGTCTATTTTCTGTAAACTTTTCTTCATGTACAATTTATATGTTTGCGTTTCTCTGTATTCGTTTCTGTCGTTGTTGGAAATGGAAATAATAAATCCTTATTGACCAGACTAGAAACTTGCAGTGTTTAAAATGTGAAAACATTATCCAAAAGAGAACCGTCGTTGCTTAACTGCTCTATACGACTGAAAATGCTGTCGCCTCACATCAGTGTTTAATCTCGTTTGTGAACAGTGCTTTTCTTCGGCATTCTGTAAATTTTACATCTAACGACGCAAACAATTACCACTGTAGATAACAAAAGGTTGAAGGTCGGGACAGTACATGGTTAGAGATTCACCTTGTCTGGAACGCTGCAGTGTGAGGGAGCCAAGCCCCTCCGCCACCTGACTGAACCGGGTATCCATTTACTGCTGGGTGGACAGCCAGGATTTTCAATAAGTGCAAATTTGACCCCACGAATAGTTCGAACTCGCGACAGAAGACAAGCCTTTCTTTTTTTAAAATACGTACTTCTCATTTGACCACAGGGCCTTCTTCTTATTAGGCTGACTCTAGAACTCCCGTATTGGAATTGAAGATCAACCCAGTAAGTGTTCGGTTGGTTGGTTGAGGTCCGTGCGTTTTGCTACACACTTTTAAAAGCTAGTTACAAGCTAGTCCTGTGTGATTCGTCCATAAAAGCCGGTTTTTGTCGTTGATGAGGAGTAAATTTGTGTGGACTTTTAGGAAAGCGATGTACTTTTAAAAGCATAACAATATTGGAACGTTTATTGAGCGTTTCCCGTCTGTCACGGAAAGTCACAAGATGGGTCGCTCTGACCATCCAGTGAATTGCGTCCCTTTCCTCTCCCAACCCCACACCCCCTTTCCGCCACCCTCTCCCTCTTCTCCCCATCCCCTTCCCTCCCCTTCCCCTGAGGCACAGTCGGATATCGTGTATGATCAAGAACGTGTGATGAGTTATTCTGGTTTCTCCGCGTATCAACGTTCAATCTTACACGTTCGTAAATAGCACACGTTCGTAAATAGCAGAAACCTTGTTTGAAAAGGATTTCCTTTTTCCAGCAGACACGTAAACAGTGGATCCATAAATATTTATTAGGTGGGTCCACTGGTTTAAGACATTGTAGAAAATGGTCGAACGATTTATGAACTCTCTCTCTCTCTCTCTCTCTCTCTCTCTCTCTCTCTCTCTCTCTCTCCTCTCTCTCTCTCTCTCTCTCTCTCTCTCTTCTCTCTCGCTGTCTCGCTCAATAATGACTGAACAGCAGAAGAAAGAGCCATATGCAAGATGTTTTTATTATATCAACCACTTCGTTGCAACATGTGTGTGATGGGTCTCAGACGTTCCCCTCGTTATTAGAAAATGATCATCATGCACAGGGATGCAGGGGTATGGAAAGAAGCATACATATCTTCACAACCTGTTTGCGCTCTCGCGTAGGCATACGCACACTGAGACACTGACATCGGGCCTGCACAAAGA
>CM031602.1:39800891-39819274 GCA_018398815.1 Conus ventricosus | reverse complement strand
ATGAAAATTATAGTAGTGATTTCAGAAGATAGTAGTAACAGTAACGTTTCAGAAGATAGTAGCTTCGTGTTGCGACTATCTAGTGAAATGATCCCTGTGTGAAATTTTATGTCCTCTTTCTTAGTATTATTACTATCCAGGGTCACTGATCGGTGGTCATTTGGCCTATTAGTGTAGAACGAGTTTATGTGAACAATTTATGACGTTGCTGACCAATGGTCAGTCTCCTTGACCAGTGGTAATTTTTGCCTAATTTCACTGTTTGACTGCCAGTCAGTTAGTATGTGAACAATTTATGACGTTGCTGACCAGTGGTCAGTGTCCTTGACCAATGGTCATTTTGGCCTTATTTCACAGTTTGGCTGCTAATTAGTGTAGAGCGACTTCATGTGAACATAACTGGACGTTGCTGACCAGTGGTCAGTGTCATTGACCAGTGGTCATCACCCAATGTCACTGTTTGACTGTTATTATTGAAGAGAGGGTTGTGCTGGGCTAGGGAGGGAGGGGAGGGGAGGGGGTGGGGTGGGGTGTGGTAGGGGCGCACGGACCTCCCCGTTAGAGTCAAGCTGTCCTTTGGCTCACCGGAGCCAGTGAGTGAGTGTCACGTGCAGGATTCGCCTCCACTCCCGAGGAATCACTCCTCCTCTGGGGGTGGGGGGGGGGGGGGGGGGGGGGGGGGGGGGGGGGGGGTAGGGGGAAAGGGCAACGTGCCCCAATTCATCTTCCCGTTAGGTAAATCAAGACCGACGTCCTCCCCCACCCCCCACCCCTCCCTCTCCTTGTTGCAAAATTACTCCCCTCTTTTCAACATTCTCTTTGTCCCGACTGACAAAACGTATCAATCAAAGCCACAACGCACCTCCGTGTTTGAGAGAGTGAGTGAGAGAAAGAGAGCCAGACAGACAGACAGACAGATAGAGACAGAAAGACAGACAGACAGAGCGACAGACAGAAACAGAGAGAGAGAGGCAGACACACAGTCAATCAGACAGACAGATCCTGGGCCTGAGCCAGAGGCATTCCTCCCCTTCCTGTGCCAAACCCAAATCCCTGGTGAATGATTTTGAGGCACGGCCCAGCAACACTCCGTGGCAAGGCACGAGCACAAATCCATCTCTCCGTCACCTAGGGTGAGGTAAGTTTGGGCCAATGCCTGGAATCTCTCCATGGGGGGGGCCTCTGGACTTATAATACCAATTTCTTTGCTTTTATCCGAATTTGCAGTATTTTCACTGATATTGCACTTAAGGCCCCCCGCTATTCTACTATGCGTTTTTGTCATTGCTGTGCATTTTTCCTTGGACATGGTGACACTGTGACAAAGTACCCCAGCTCTCTGCAGGAATCGTCTCCTATCCCTCTTCCTGAGTAACCCTATGCCCCACCTCCCCCCCCCCCCCCCCCCCCCCTGCTGATAATGTCTACCAGAAACTTTCTCTGTTTACTCCCTGAGCGGAAGAGGGTGGTGGGTCCTGCATATTAATGAGGCTCGCGGCGTGGCTTATCTGACAGACTTACATCAAAATTTATAGCTCCGTGGGCTTAGCTCCCTTTTCTACTAGAACGCACTGTGACCTTGACCTTTGGAGGTGGTCACCGTAACAAGTGTGGTAAAGAAGGTATCAACCCTTGCTACAAATGTGCTAAGTATACAGTTTGAGTGGCTTCAAATATCTGAATAAAGGAGGTTTTTTTTTGCAACAAAAGAGGGTTTTTTTTACCTTTCTGACCTTCCTATGACCTTGACCTTTAAGGGAGGTCACTCAAAGTGGTATGCCTGGAAAGGTCATGTTACACACTTGCCTTGTGCCAAGTTTCAAGATTCAGGCTTTCACTGTTTCGAGAAACCAAACTGTTTGCGAGACTTCTATTGGATGTGTTTCTGTGGGATAGTTTTAGGTGATAAAGGTTTTGTTGAATTTTTGTGGTTTGGTGGAGGACCTTTTTTTTTGGTTTTTTTATTTATTTTCTTTTAAACTTTAATCTTGTTTTTTTCAAAATGGGGGATCTCACGTTGAACCGTTTCTTGTTGAAGAGAGACTTCCACTTCTTTTGAAATGAACACGAGCGATTTTTTAAGCCTCGAATTTGTGGTAGGAAAGTTTGGTGGGTGCTCAAAAAATTTTGGGGGACTGTGGGGGCTTTACCATCGACGGGGGGTGCACGCAGAAAATTTGCTAATTGGGGTTTTGTCATTTGGTGCTGTTGTGTTGTTTGACTAGGACAGGACGACATGAAATTCTGCTACAAAGGTGTGGTTTCAATCCCCCTCTTCTTGCGAGGGGAGACATCGAGTGCTCTTGAGGTGGGAGTGCTTCGCTCCCCCTTGTTTGGGAAAAAAATTTGGGGAAATAGAGGGGAAAAAATTGACGCGATTTAATGGAAGGCGATTTATTTTCTTAGATACCCCGGGACAAACTATTGATGATCTGTGAAGGTTGCAGGATTTATGGCTCCCCTTTTCAAAGGGCGCCCAAAGAGATCTGGGTAACAAAGTGAAATTGTTCCCTGAAACTGGGTACGGGGCCCACGGACTGTCGGGAAAAACTGTGGTTACTGCAGAGCCTGTCGCCTACCGGTCATGGGGCAAGGGGGATCCGCTGTGGTTTCAGAAAGCGAGTGGGGAAACCCGGGACATGGTCCGTTTGGGCCCCCGGTTTTTTTGGGGGGGGGGCTTTTTTGGGGTGAAACCCAGGTGTTAAAAAAAAGGGATGCGGCACCCCCAACTCGATCTTAGGGGGAGCTGAAGCCACTGTAGGTTTGCCCCCTGCTTAGTTTCCCCGTCAGTTCGGGGGCCCAACGAGGAAAGGAACATGCTGCTGTGGGGCGATAAATTGTCCAGAAGTGCAAGAAGGAGGACAGAGCGGGGAATCGTTTTCTAAGTGAGTGAAAAGGTTGTTTCTTCACTTTATTTAGTTTTTTTGTTTTCAATACCTTTTTTGGTATCAAGTTCAATATCGGGCGTCACGAGCCAAAGAAAAACAAAAAAGTAGTGTGAAATAGTTTCCAGAATCGTAGACAATTGGCAAGTGACCCTTTAATATGGTGGTGTGTGTGTGTGTGTGTGGTGTGGGTGTGTGTTGGTGTGTGTGTGTGTGTGTGTGTGTTCTCGGGCACTGTACATTTGGTTATTACAATTAAAATATTAAATCAAACTAGAGTTAAATTTGGTATTACAAGAACATTTTTTTGCCTTGATCTTTGGAACCCTATTTTCCCCTAACAATTTTCAGTTCCCCTGAAGCACCCAGAATTTTCTGCAGAATGGCTCCAGAACTGAGGAGAGACAGCCCCCCCTTCAAAGAGCGCTACCCTGGTCGAAAATTTTGGGGAGCCCCTATTTTACAAAGGGGAGCGGAGGGGGTTTTTACCCCAGCAGTCCCCCAAAATTTTTTTTTTTCCCCCAGCATTTGCGAAGGTAAAGAAAAACGTTTTTGATTTTCCTTCACCCCAAAAATATGGGTGGGTAGGACAACCGTTCATTTTTTTTTTTTTTTGGGGGGGGGGGGGGGGGGAGGGGGAGCTAGTAGGGAGGATGGGGTGAAAACAGTCCTGTTGCTTTTTTTTTTTAATTTTTATTTTTTTATAAAAACCCCCAGTTAAATAGGCTTAGGAGCTGGGATACTGGCCTATGGAACTGTAGATTTTTTTTCCCACCCCAGTTTCCCCCCTTTTCACCCCGGCCTTCAAAATGAAAAACAGTACTTTTGCAAGAAACACAAAAGTGGTCGGGGAAACCCTTTTTGTTTTAAGATTCCTAAAGCTTTTTTGCAGTTAATTTTTTTTGTTGTTTTTTTTTTACTTAAAAAAAACCTAGATTTTTTTTTAACGAATAAAACCCTTTCCCACTTCTCTTCCCCCCTCTCCCCCCCCCTCCTCTTTTTCTTTCTCTCTTTCTCCTTTCTTCTCCCCCCCCCCCTTCGCTCTTTCTTTTTTTTCTCTTCCCCTCTCTCCCCCCTCTTTTTTCTTTCTTTCTTTTCTCTCTTCTCTCTCTCTCTCTCTCTTTTTTCTCCTCTTTTCTCTCTTTCTCTTTTCTTCTTTCTCTCTTCTCTTCTCCCCCCCTCTCTCTCTCTCTCTCTTTTCTCTCTCTTCTCTCTCTCTCTCCTCTTTTTCTCTCTTCTCTAGTCTTGGTCCCTGTCTCTCTCTCTTTGTATGATTGCGTGGTGCGTGCGTGCACGCGCGCGCCGTGTGTTGTGGGGTGTGTGGGTGGGTGGTTGTGGGTGTGTGTGTGTGGGAGAGGGGAGAAGGGGGAGAGAGAAGGAGGAGAGAAAAGGGGGAAGAAGAGAGCCCAGAGAGGAAAAGGAGAGGGGGAGTTTGTAAAAGATGGTATTGGGTACGGTCATGCAAAGGAACTTCCCTTGTTTTTGTCGGTTAAAAGCAACCCCCCAACCCCCCAAAAAGGACAGAAACCCCATGCGCTGGAATTGTTGAGGAGGAAGTTGTACGCCCATTTTGTGAAGCAGGCCCTTGGAGAAAACTTGCTGGTTTGTCGACAGTACGCCCCCAAAATATATGGTTGTCTAGTCATCTCCCGGAAGCTGAAAAGGCGTTAGAAGAGTCGATTGAAGGAACTCTACCTTGCGAAAAACTCAAACAGTCATAAAAAAGTCGTCGTCCCCAAGCAAGTAACGACAATCCTGATTAAAGCAAGTTGAAAAGGCGAGGTTTCTTTCAAGAGGTGTGGGGATTTTTGGAAAGATTTTTCTGGGCCCCAAACATTTTTGGGAAAAGGGCTTTGAATGAGGAAACTGGAAAAAATGCCAATCCCCTAAATGACTGAAATTTTTGCATAACTTTTATTTTTATTCAACAAAGCATACAATTCGCGCGTAAAACATTCAAACTGGCGCTCCACACCCATCAGTGATACGATTTTGGTACGCTTATTCCAGGTCCCGGGGTTCAGCAGTCTGATTCTCAGCACTAAAGCACAGGGGGAAAGGGGAGAGAGCAAGGGCAAAAAGGTGATGATTCCCCTAATGTTGGATGAGATGTCGACCAAAAAAACACGTACAGTGGGATGGCAAACAGTTCATGGTATTAGTTCTTTCACAGCTTCCCCCCGTGTTTTTTTACCCGAGGACCCCGACTTGGGCACTTATGGAGGAAAAAACTTTTTCGTCATCAAGACAATTTATTTAGTACACAAAAATCATCTTACCATTGGCAAAAACAGAAATGATGTGCAGCAGGGATCAAAACGAAAACAAGTTTCAAAATGTACTGTTCAAGACCCAAAGAAAACAGACAGACTTTTGACTCTGTCCTCTGTTGCTTTTGATATAGTCAGTATCCGCCTACACAGTGAAAGAAGCACACCCAAAAAAGAGAGAGGAGAGAGAGAGGGGAAGGGAAGAGAGGGGTGAGAGAGAGGGGGAGAAGGAGAGAGAGAGGGGGGGGGGGGGGTTTGGTTTTGTGTGAAAATGTTCAGACTTTACCGGTAAAAGGCACTGGTGGGGGCAGGCAAAGCCACAGACACGTGGGGCCCCACACCCCACACCCCCACCCCAACAACACACACACACACACCCAACAACCAAAAAATGTGCCTCCATTCGCGCACACACAGCAACCACACCACACACCCCACACCCCAAAACACCCACACACACACCACACCACACAAACAACCCCATGCATGCATCACACACACACACACACACACAAACACACCACACCAAAACACACCACACACAACACACCACAAAACCCCACACACAACACGCGCGCGGCGCGCACGCGCGCGCACACAACACACCCCCCAAAAGCCCTTGGGGTTTGTCGAAAATTTTTGGATTTTTTGTGAAATCAGCTGTAGCAAATATGTACGAAATTTTTTTAACACACACACAGTAACGCACAACACAATGCACAACACAACACACACACACACACACACAACACAACACACACACACAAACACACACACACCACACACAACCCCAAACAATGCCTTGGTTTCGTCGAAAAAAATGAGATCTTTTGTGAAACTCGGGTGTAGAAAATGTACGAAATTTTTTAACACACACACGCACGCAGCACGCACGACGCACGCCGCCCCCCACGCCGACGCACGCACCACACACACACACACACCACACCACCCCACACACACACACACACACACACACACAACACACACAAAAACAAAAATGTTGGGTTCTGTCGAAACAATGAGATCTTTTTGGAAACCAGTGTAGAAATCGTCGATTTCTTTTCACACACACACCACACACAACACACACACACACACACACACACCCCACACACACACACACACCCACACCCCCCAAACCCCAAACACACAAGCGCGGGCAGAATCCGGCCAGGCGCCGTAGAGCCCCTGTTCTCTTCGAGTTTTGAGCTACAGTCAACAAAGAGTTGGCAGAACTGAACAAGGGGGATAAGCAGGGGACCCAACCCTTTTCTGCGGCTTCAAAAATTGTTTTCTTGAGCAGTCTTTTTTTCTTGTCTGGTTGTTTCCGCTCAGTAAGCCTCCGTGTTGACGTCACTGTCTGTGCGGTTTAACACGCAGCGTGGGGCTGACAAAGGGTACAAAATCTCTCTGTCTTCCCCTGTCGTCTGTATTGCCCCCCCCCCTCCCCTATCTTTTTTTCCCCCCTCTCGCTTTGCTTGATTTCCCAGGTATCTCCTTTTCTCTCTTCCTTTTCCCCCCACATGGTGGTGTGTGTGTGTGTGTGTGCGGTAAAAATGGCATGTTAAACGTAGCGTAAAAAAAAACATGAAACTGAAAACCCAAAAACTGTTTATGTTTATGTGGAAATTAAGCATGTTACAAACAAGCAAAAAAAAAATCTCACAAACCCCAAACTTTCAAGTTTATTAAAATTACCCCAACACTTTCCCAAAAAAAAAAAAAGCATGAAACACGCAAAAAAAAAAAGTGTTTGGCTAGTAATGTTTGTTTTCGTCTGCGTCTGGTGAATGGGTTGAAAACGTTTTTGGGGCAGCAAACAGTGGGCTAAGTATTACCGAAGTATTAAATTTCTCTCTTCTCTCTCCTCTCCTTCTTCTCTCTTTTTTCTCTTTTCTCTCTCTCTCTCTCTGTGTGTGTGTGTGTGTGTGTGTGTGTGTGTGTGTGTGTGTTTTTGTGTGTGTAAGTAAAGTAAGTTTAAAGTAAAGATTAGGAATAGAGTTTGTTAGAACTTACCGCCCTGCATTGACAAACAAAGCAAAGACAAGACGATGCTTTCAACCACTTGGGTCTTCTTCAGGCGAAAAATAAATACATTTAACATGTGGGACAGTACCCGAAAAAAAAAAGAATGAAAAAAAGCTTTCCGTTCTTGCCAGTGTTTTGGGGGCGGAAATGACATGCGGCCCGGGGGATTTGGGAGAGGAAAAGGGGGGGGGGGGGGGTTGGTCAGGGGGGTGTGTTGGTGTATGATAGGGGTTGTGTGTAGTTTATTGGGGTGGGGGGTTCTTTGTGATGGGTTTTGGTAAGGTGGATTGATAAAAATGGGAAAGGGAAAAAAAAAGGGGGGGGGGGGGGGGGGGGGGGTTTAAGGGAAGTAATACAAAATAAGATTAAATGTGGAGGGGTTTCTTGTAAATACTGTATGAAGTGAGTGAAGGGGGTGTGGTGGTGGTGTTGTATGTGTGGTATGTGTGTGTGTGTATGTGTGTGTTGGTAGGGGATTTTGCCAACTGGTGTGGAAGAGGTGAGTATGTGTGTTTGGTTATTGTTGGATATTGATGCCTTGGGGGTGTAGTGTGCCCAGTTTGGCAATGAGATGGGATTCTTGAGTTGTGCGTTCAAAGCTGTCACTCTGTGACTGCCAGAGTGCCATGACTTTGACATGGTCGATGTTGTGTTGGGTGTGGTTGAAGTGTAGGGCGACGGGTTTGGGTCGGTGGTGGCGGATATCGGCCAGGTGTTCAGAGATGCGTGTTTCGAGTGTGCGTGACGTTTCCCCTATGTAGATCTTGCCACACAGCTGGCAGTGGATGGCATATATAATGTTGCGGCTCTGACATGAGAATGTGCGTTTGACTGTGAAGGAGTCTTTGGGGCCCTGTAGGATGGTGTCTGGTTTGGTGAGGGGGCAGATTTTGCAGTTGGGTTTGGAGCAGGGGTGAGTACCTGGTGGTGTAGCTGTAGTTCTGTTCAAACTGGACCGCACGAGGAGGTCTTTGAGGTTTTTGTCACGTTTGAATGTGATCATGGGTTTGGTATGGAAGGCGGGTTTGTGGTTATGTACAATGTGCCAATTGGATTTGAGGATCCTACAGATGGGGAGGGTGTGCGGGTGGTAGAGGAGGTAGGCTGTGGGTCTGTCTGTCTTGGTTGGATGCTGGGTGTCCAGAGCAGATGTTCTGGATACAGCTATGGTGCGGCGGAGTGCTGCATTGATGATGGAACTGGGGTATCCGCGGTTGGTGAAAAATTGTGACATTTTGGCTGCTTGTATAGTGAAGTCTTCCTCGCTGGAGCAGAGTCTGCGAAGACGGAGAAATTGTGAGTATGGGATGCTGTCTTTAGTGTGTGGGTTGTGGGAGGATGAGTAGTCTAGGTATGCATGTGCGTCGGTGGGTTTGTAGAAAATGGAGGTTTTGAGTAGGCCTTCTTCTAGGGAGATGGTGATGTCTAGGAAGTTGACATCTCCCTAGAAGAAGGCGTGTATCGGAATGCGAGAGGATGGGATGGGGGTGGGAGTGCTACCAGAGATAGTGGAATTTCTACTATCTCTGGTGCTACTGAGGGAATAGAAGGTTGGGCGCTCGTTAAAAATAGGCGGGCTCTCCTCGCTGGCCAAGATGGTGTATTGTGAATGCGTGCGCCGTGGCCGGGCGTTCGGTGAAAGAGCGCTGCCTGACTGTGACTACCGCGGCCTGGATTAATGTGCTCTGTTTTGTGGGGAGCCACACATGCGGGCACCCCTTATGGGGTTGGGCTGAAAAATCGCCCTCGCGGCCGCTGTACCCCCCAAGTTTTAGGGACTCATACAGCGCTCCAGCGACTTTCGTCCTGCTCCCCTCTTGTATTGGCTCACGCGGCACAGGACCATCGCCACCCGAGCATGTAGAAGGCCGCCCGGTGGTCCTGAAGATATTTGGGGACAGCAGGCAACACACACCGAGGCCCATCGTTGGTCGACCAACAACCTGAATTGAACCAACGTTCAAGAGCAACACGACCAAACTTGAACCAACATTCAAGAAGAACACGACCTGAATTCAACCAACGTTCAAGAGGAACACGAGCTCAGAGAGAGAAATGCTACGACCCCCACTGAAATCTACCCACTACTGCCAGGCGACAGCAGTTGCCACAATGGTGCAGACCTATGTCTGCAGGAACCTTGTCCTTAAGGGCCTCAGGCCGATAGGACGTTAATCACCCATAGCAGTAACAGTAACACTGACGAGCCGAGGACCTCCTAGAATATGTTTCTTTCATGGCATATCGCCAGTGCATCACCCAATTAAATATATACCCCCCACCCCACCCCCCCTCCCCCAAAGGGAATAAATAATGGGCAGTCATTAAAAGTTACAATGGAAGATCGATATTTTGTAAAATGAAAAATAAAAATCGATCTATTGATACTAAATCATTTTGTATTAAATGCTCACACAAAGCACCTCGAACAATCCCTAAAATTTATAATGGCAGGAAACGCCGGGTACAGAGAGAGAAAAGAGAGAGAGAGAGAGAGAAAGAGAGAGAAGAGAGAGAAGAGAGAGAGAGAGAGAGAGAGAGAGTTTAGACTTCAGATTTTTATTCAGTTAGGCCGTTGGCCATTTAAAGAGAGAGAGAGAGAAGGGAGAGAGAGGAGAGAGATGGGGGAAGACCGAGGGGAAGAGGGGGAGAGAGAGAGGAGAAAAGGGGAAGAGAGAGAGGGGTTTGGGTGCTGGCTGGGAAAGACACCAGTAAAAAACCAGCCCGGGGGAAAAAAAAAAACAAAAAAAAAAACCCCGGGAACAAAACTCCTAACTAAATGGGGGTTCCTCAATTAGAAAAAGAAGAAAAGAAGGCGCGTTATCCGGGAAATTGGTTTTTCCCTTTTAAAGGACCAGGGTTTTGATACCCCCCCCCCCCCCCCCCCCCCCCCCCCCTTCGATATCCCCCCTTCCCCGCCTTCACCGGCCTCTGCTCGTCGCTACTGGGACATACCCAAAGATCAATACTTACCCCCTTTTCCCCATCCCCCCGGTTTGAAATTTTTTCCAAAGCTCAAATTCCCCCCCACCCGGGAAAAGGTCTTCTTTGGGGGAAAGGGGGACAAAAGGGAAAAAATTCCCCACATCAAACACACACCCCCACACAAAACACACACACCACAACACAACCACCCCACCCAAAACCCCACACGGGACCCCCTTTAAAGGGGGAAATCTGGGGGGGAAAGGCCCCTAAAGGGGGGGGGAAAGTATTGATTCAAACGGGGGGAAAGTTTCGGGAGGGTTAAACCCCATATGGGATGCATAAGCTATTTTGGGAAAAATTTTAACACACCCCTTCCCCCCCCCTTTTCCCCCCCCCCCCCTCCCCCACGTGCCGGGCCATCCCAGGGTTAAAAACCAGTGATCCACTAAACCCCAAAATGGCCCAAAGGGTTTTTAAAACAAAATTTTAAAACCCCATCCGCCACCCCTCCACCCCCAACCTCCTCCCGGGCGTCTTTCATCCCCGGGCCCAATTTTTCTTTTTCCTTTTTCCACCCCAAAAAGCCCTAAACCCAACAACAAAAACAGTGTACGAGTACCCCCAAAGAACATTAAACACCCCCAGTCAGTCGCTTTGCGATTAAAAAAATTTCGGAAAAAAAAAAAATGATTACGGTAATGATCCCCTGGTTTGTCAACGGTACCGTCCACACATGCTTTTCCAACAGGGACTTGCCGGGCATTCGGATACACGTTTTTCATAAAATTTGATAGTTGGTACAATTTGTTTTCCCATACCGTTCCCTGTAAAACCCTGCGCCGACTGCAGGGCGGAAAGGGGAAAGGGGTTGGGGGTGGGGGGTGGGGGAGGGGGTGGTTGTCTTTTTTTTTTTTAAATAAAAATTTGGGGAAAAAAAAAAAGAAAAAAAAAGTGGGGTTTAATCTTGCAAGCAGACGCATACTGAAACCCATTCACGTTTTAATTGTCCCCAAAACGAAAGCGAAGTCGGGGAAAATTTTCCCTTTAAAATTGCAAGAGCAAGTTTCCGTATGTCATTTTTCAGTGACTTTTCGAACTGCAAACCCGAGGTCATACCCCCGCTGTGTTCTTGTCTGTTTTTACAGCAAAAAAATTCCTTTCCACTTTTCCTCTCTTTTTTTTCAAAATCTCCTCGACCCCGTTGTCTGTATGAAAATGAGTTTTTTTTCCCGTCGCAAAAGTGGCGGAAAAAAAAATGTGTAAACTAATGCGAGCACGTTTTTGTTTTTTTCCAGCTTGACGCTTTCCCAAGCTTGTTCTCCAAAAGGGGCCCTTTTTTCGGGGCACAAAATGGGTATTGCAAAAAAATTAGGGTTCAAAGCGGTTCTTGCATCTTCCCCCGCTGTGCCCAAAACCGAAAGGTTGTATAGTGGTTGTAAACCCCGGTTTTGGGTTTTCGGTTGCTTTGTCCATTTTAGATGTAAACCAGTTTGCCCTCGTTACGAAAGTGGAAACCCGGGTTCAGTGCTCTGGGGGCCGACTTGCTCTGCTAAACCAGCCCGTAAAAATGTTTTGGGCCCTCCCGGGGAATTACAGAAAAGCTTGGAGTGTTTTGGGGATCGAGTTAGGGAAAGGGACTTTGGCCAACTGATTTTTGAAAGGGGTCAGTAAACTTTTGGATTTAAAACCCCCAAAGTTAAAACCCTGCGGAGGGGAGCCAAAAAAAAACGGAATTCTTGTTACTATTTAGCGTATTTTGAAAGTGTCAGTGTTTTGGTAAAAGCCCCTTCAAAAAGGGGGTTTTTAAATTATGAAAAAGAGGGGAAACAGTTTATATTGTGGGCCCTTTTTGTGGGTTTTTTGTCCAGATTTGCTCCCCAAAAAGGGTTTTGTTGAACATTTGCAGTGCAGTCAAAAACGGAAACTTGTTTTAAAAATTTAAATAAAAGCATTGAACGTTTTTTAAAAGAAAAAATTTTTCTTTTTTCGAATGTTTAAAGCAGAAATATTGCTGATTAACAAAATAAATAGAAAAAACAAGTTTTTTTTTTTTTGAAGGTGAAAAAATTTTTCTCCCAAACCCCCCCCCCCCCCCCCCCCCCCGTTTTTCCCCCCCCCTTTGCAAAATCTTTTTCACAGGTCCCTAAATTTATGGATACTTCAGGGGGATGTGTGCCTTTGTGTTGCCCCCATGGGGCATCTTTTCCTTTTCCCGCAAGAAAATTCATACCCAGTACCTAACCTTTTCAGTTTTTTTTATGTTGCGCCAAACCCGGGGTTTTTCCACTTGACCCAGTTTTCACCCCTGTTTTTCCCAAAAGCCCCCTGGCCTTAAATTTTTTGTCCACATTCACACACACGCACGCCCCCACCACACACACACACACACACACACAAAACACACACACACCCACACCACCACCACACACACCCCCACACCTTGGTTTTAACATTCATACCCCACTGGAAAAAACTGCATTTTAAAATTTTTTTTACTTCATATTTTTAAGGGGGGTTTTTTTGTGAAGGAAAATTCTTTGCATTTTTGTGTCTTTATTCTTTTTTTTTTTTCCCTTTTTTATTTTGCCGTTCCCTGCACATCTTTATTTTTTAAATTGTTGTTTAAGAATTTCTGTTTTTCATAATGGGGGGTAGGTGTTAATTGGAGATGCACCTTGGGCGGGAACACAAAACCACACTTTGGGGCGCGAACACACCAACAACACAACACCACACAAAACACAACACACCCCAACACACACAAAACCACACACACAAAAACACAAACACATGCATGGTGTTGAAACAGTCACGAAATATATAAACACGTAAAATTTCCCTTTGCACAGATAAAACCAAATGTACATTTACACACCCCAAACCCATCTTAAAACGGGTCTTTTCCCAAATTTCCCTTTAAATTTTGACTGTCAGTTGCATGAATTGGTTTTTAAACCTAATTCCCCATTCATATATTGGGCCCAAGTGTGGCCTTTTTAATTTCCATCCCTTACTTTTTTACCCAGTCTGGTTTTCCCCCAAAATTTTTCTTTTACCCTTTTCCCCCTGCTTAAAAATATACTCGTTTGGGAGTTGAGGGGTTTTGAGTTTTCAGATAACGGTTGGTCCGGTTTCCCCATGGGACAGTATCCCTTCTTCAGGTAAAGCCTTCGAGTGTGCCCCAAAATATTTATCCCCTTCGATTTGAACAGTTTAGGCTGAAATATGTTTGAAATTTTAGGAGTCCAGGGGTTAACTATGGTCACCAGTTGTTTTAGAAAACAGCATTTCCAAGCACACCTGGTTTTTTCAGGGGTGATGAAAATGCTAGCCCGTAGTCTCAAAGCCACTTGAAAATCGTTATGTAGCAGCTTTTTCATGGTAAGTTGGGTGGTCAGGGTTTCTTTTTTTTTCTCTTTTTTTTTTTCTTTCCCCCTTGGTGCAGAGGTTTTTTTTTATGGGGACCTAATCTGTTGGTTTTGTGAAAGGGAAAAAAAGGGCTTTTGATTGGTTAGTTTGATGCAGGCATTTTCGGGAAGTTAAAAATTTTCTTTGTATAAATTTTATAGTTTCAATTACCTGAACCCTGGGTAGCTCTTTGTGGTTGGGGGTTATAAAAACTTTATGGAGTCCCATCTGAAGCCAAATGTCATGTTTTTTTTTATTTTTTTTTTTTTATTTTTTGGGGGGATCATAATGAAAATTTCTTTGGGTTGCATGGGCCCGCATTTTTTTCGTGTAGTGCGCGCAGTGTGGTGCAGGGCAGTGGGTGCAGGGGATTGTAGTGGGGCAGTGTAGTACAGGGCGTGTGTTCAGGGGAGTGTAGTACCGGGCGTGTAGGGCAGGGGCGTGTAGTGCGGGGGGTTTTGGGGGGGGGGTAGTACGGGCCCGTTTTAGTACGGGGAGTGTAGTGGGGAGGGCCGGGGGGTACAGGACAGTGTGGGAAGGGCAGGTAGTGCGGGGAGTGTTTGTGCGGGGCGTGTGGTGCAGGGAGGGTAGTAAAGGACAGTAGTTTCCCGGGCAGTGTTGTACGGGCAAATGTGCAGGGCAGGGTGGTGCAGGGCAGTGTGGGGCAGGGCGTGTAGGCAGGGGAGTGTAGTACAGGGCAGGGGTTTTTTTTTTTTTTTGTGCGGGGGGTGTTGTGCAGGGGGGTGCAGGGCCCGTGTAGTGCAGGGAGTGTAGTGCAGGGCAGTGTAGTACAGGGCATGTGGTGCAGGGCGTTTTAGTGCAGGGGGGTTGTGTACAGGGCAATGTGGGGACAGGGCAGTTTTAGTGCAGGGCAGTGGGTTTTACAGGGCATTGTAGGAGAGGGGAGCTTGGTACAGGGGAGGGCAGTGTTTGGGGCAGGGGAGTGTGGTGCAGGGCAGTGTAGTGCAGGGCAGTTTTAGTACAGGGCAGTGTTTAGGCAGGGCAGGTAGTACGGGCAGTGTGGGGGCACGGCAGTGTAGGGCAGGGGAGTGTGGGTGCAGGGCAGTGTAGTGCAGGGCAGTGTAGTGAGTACAGGGCAAGTTGTACGGGGGGTGTAGTGCAGGGCAGTGTTTGTGCAGGGGAGTGTTGTTACAGGGCAGTGTGTCAGGGCCGGGGAGTGCAGGGCAGTGTTTTTTGTTTGGGGCAGTGTTGTACGGGGGGTGTAGTGCAGGGGTGTGTAGTACGGGCCGTGTTGTGCGGGCCCGTGTGGGACAGGACAGTGTTGTGCCCGGACAGTGTGGCAAAAGGGCCCGTGTTGTGCCCGGGCAGTGTCGTTTCGGGCTGTGTAGGCAGGGCAGGTTTTTGTACAGGGCCCGTGTGGTGCAGGGCGTGTGGTACAGGGCAGTGTAGTGCAAAAGGGGGTGTTGTACAGGGCGTGTTGGGACAGGGCGTGTTGTGTGTACAGGGAAATGTGGGGAGGGGAGGTAGTGCAGGGAAAGGGGGGTGCCGGGGTTTTGTTGTACAGGGGGTGTTTCAGTGTAGTACAGGGCAGTTTTGGTGCAGGGCAGTGTAGTTTCCCGGGGAGGTGGTTCAGGGCCTTGTTGTGCAGGGCAGGGTAGTGAAAGGGCGGGTAGGCCCGGGCGTGTTGTAGGGCAGTGTAGTGCAGGGCAAAGTTGTAAAAGGGGGTGTTGCGCGGGCAGTGTAGTGCAGGGCATGTTTGTACAGGGCGTGTTTCGAAGGGCAAAGTTGTACAAAGGGAAGGGTAGTTCAGGGCAGGGTAGTGCGGGGGGTAGTGCAGGGCAGTGTTTGTGCAGGGCAATGTAGGGGCAGGGGCAAAGTAGTACAGGGCAGTGTTGGAGGGGGAGTGTAGTCGGGCAGTGTAGTAAAAGGGCAGTTTTAGTGCAGGGGTGGGGTGGACAGGGCATTGTAGTGAGGGCAGTAGTGAGGCCGGGGTGTAAAGGGGCAGTAGTTTCAGGGCCCGTTTCAGTACCGGGGGTGTAGTACAGGGGCCCGTGTGGGGTATTACAGGGCATTGGGGTTGGGGGGGGAGTGTAGAAAAGTGCAGTTTTGGTACTGGGGGTGTAGTTTCAGGGGGTGTAGTGTGGTACAGGGCAGTGTAGTACGGGCAGTGTAGTGGAGTTTCGGGGAGTGTAGTGTAAATACAGGGCAGTGTTGGGGTAGTTTGGGGGGTAGTGTAGTACCAGGGCAGTTTTAGTGCCCGGGAAGGGGCGGTGGGAGTAAAAGGACAGTGTGTTAAAAGGGCGGTGAGTAAGGGGGTGTTGTGTGGTTTCAGGGAGTGTAGTACAGGGGCAGTTTTTGTGTAGTCCGGGGGAGTTAGTGTAGTACCGGGAAGGGTAATTTTTGTTATAAACCCCGCCCACCGCAGAGGGGCCTTTCAGGGCTGTGTGTAGTACGGGCAGGGTAGTGTTGTACCGGGCGGGTAGTGGGGTACAGGGCCGTGTAGTGAGGGCAGGGGCGTGTTTGTACGGGCCCTTTTAGGGGTGGTACAGGGGGAGTGTTTTGGGGTGGACAGGCAGTGTAGTGTGGTAAGGGCAGTGTAGGTAGTTTCGGGCAGTGTTTGTGTTTGAAGGGCAGTGTGGTACAGGGGGAGTTTTAGTGTGGTACAGAGGGGAGGGTTTTAGTGTGGTACAGAGGAGGTTTTAGTGTGGTACAGAAACGTGGGAAGGGGGTACAGAGCAGTTAGTGTGGTACAGAGCAGTGTAGTACAGGGAGGTTAGTGTTGTACAGGGCAGTGTTTGTGTAGTACAGAGAGTGAAATACAGGGCAGTTTTGTGTTTGTACAGGGCCGTGTGGTTTAAAGGGGGTGTAGTGTGGGGAAAGAGCAGGTTGTGTGGTACAGAGCAGGTTGTGTGGTTTCAGGGGGTTTTTTGTGTAGTTCAGGGGAGTGTTTTGTAGTACAGGGGGTGTAGTGCAGGGCAGGGGGGGTGTTGTTGGGGGGTTTTAGTGTGGTTCGGGGCGTTTTAGTGTTAAATACAGGGAGTTTAGGGTAGTACATGGCAGTTTTTAGTGGGGACGGGGCCCGTGTAGGGTGGTAAGGCAGGGGTAGGGGTTTTGTACAGGGGAGTGTAGTGTATTTGTACAGGGAGTGTATTTTTAGTACAGGGCAGTGTAGTGTGGACCGAGCGTGTAGTACAGGACAGTGTAGTGTGGTTTCAGGGCAGTGTTGTGAAAGGGGAGTGCAGTGTATACAGGGCAAATGTTGGGTTTGTACAGGGCATTTTAGTTTTAGTACAGGGGAGGGTAGTGCAGGGGAGGGGGTTTAGTACAGGGGCAAGTGTGTTACGGGCGGTGTAGTCAGGGCAGTGTAGTGTGGTTTCAGGGGGAGTGTAGTAAGGAAGTGTTTGTGTTGTACAGGGCGTGTAGTGTGTACAGGTAAAATAATGTTTTTTATAGCCCCCCCGACCGCAGAGGGGGTATCAGGGGTGTGTTTTAGGGAAGGGGGAGGGTTTGTGTGTACAGGGGGAGTGTTAGTGTAGTACAGGGGGAGTGGGAGGCAGGGCAGGGCGGTGTTGTACAGGGCAGTGTAGTGTGGTACGGACAGTGTGTGTGGTTCAGGCAGTGTTGTGTTGGGACAGGGCGTGTATGTAGTACGGGCAGTGTAGTGTTTGTACCCGACAGTTAGTGTGGTTCAGAGCAGTTTTAAATTGGTACAGGCGTGTAGTGTGGTACAGAGCAGTGTAGTGTGGGGACAGAGCAGTGTTGTACAGGGCAGTGTTTGTGTTGTTTCGGGCAGTGTAGTGTGTATAGAGCAGTGTTGTACGGGGGGGTGTAGTGTAGTTTCAAGGGGGAGGGGTGGTACAGGGCCCCGTGTAGTGTGGTTTTAAAGGCAAACAGTGTAGTGTGGTACAGAGCAGTTTAGTGTGGGGGAAAAGGGGTCAGTGTAGTGTTTGTACAGGGGAGGGTTTTGTGTAGTAAGGGGAGGGGTAGTCGGGCAGGGCGGTGTAGTACAGGGCCGTGTAGTTTTGGTAGGCAGTGTAGTGTTTGTACAGGGCAGTGTAGGTGTAAAGGGAGTGTAGTGGGGGACAGAGCGTGTAGTGTGGTTTCAGGAGTGTAGTGTAGTTTCAGGGGAGTGTAGTGTATTTGTACGGGCAGGGAAATGTAGTACAGGGGGAGTGTAGGGTGGGACAGAGCAGTGTAGACAGGACAGTGTAGTGTGGTTAAAAAGGGCCCTTTTTTAGTGCAGGGCGGGCGGTGTAAATGTGGTTTCAGGGCAGGTAGTACAAAAAGCAGGGGTAGTACAGGGGGAGTGTAGTGTACAGGGGAGTGTTGTGTAGTACAGGGGTGGCAGTGTAGTGTGGTACAGGGCAGTGTAAATACGGAAAAGTGTGTGTAGTTTCAGGCAGTGTGTACGGACAGGGGTAGTGTAGGACAGGGCAGTTTTTGTACAGGGCAGGTTTTAGTACAGGGGAGTGCCGTAAGGGGCAGGGGTTGACAGGACAGTTAGGGTGTACAGGACATTTTAGTACAGGGCAGTGTAGTGTAGTAAGGGGCAGTTTTAGTTCGGACAGTGTAGTGTAGTAAAGGGGCGTGTTTGTACAGGACAGTGTAGTGGGAGGACGGACAGGTTTTAGTACGGGACAGTGTAAATGGAGTACAGAGCGTGTTTGTACAGGGACAGTTTTTAGTGTTTGTAAAAGGGAGTGTTGTGTGGTACGAGCAGTGTTGTGTGGTACAGGGTGTTTGTACAGGGGCCGTGGGTTTAGTTTCAGGCGTGTTGTTTCAGGACAGTGTAGTGTAGTACAGGGCAGTGTAGTGTGTTTTTGGGGGGTGTAGTTTAGTACAGAGCGTGTAGTGTAGTACAAAAGCAGTGTTGAAAAAACAGTGTGTGTTGTAAGGGGCG
>CM031602.1:39770891-39795891 GCA_018398815.1 Conus ventricosus | reverse complement strand
TACCACCACCAAAGTATGTCATCCGACAAAACGACATACCGTCACCTCCAGGCTCTTTCATTCAGGCTTTATCATCCAAGAAAATAATGTGCCATCACCCCAAGGCTCATTATCGAAGGAAAGGGCATCCCAAGGCTATCTCATTCCAGTCTCTGTGAACCACCCCTCCCTCAGTCACCATGCTAATTCATCTTGGAACACGGCACGC
Organism: Conus ventricosus; assembly: GCA_018398815.1. NCBI lineage: Eukaryota > Metazoa > Mollusca > Gastropoda > Neogastropoda > Conidae > Conus > Conus ventricosus. The sequence goes on along the minus strand of CM031602.1, from coordinate 39,795,683 downwards.
CACCACAATCGGGCTCGCTTCTTAGAAGATGATGCACCATGGTTCGCGGTCACGTCCTAGAACATGGCACACCATTAGTTAAGCTGCTTTTAGAAATACGGAAGATGCATTCACGCACACATGCACGCGCGCGCGCACACGCACACACACACACACACACACACACACACACACACACACACACACACACACACAACACACACACACCACACACACACACACACACATACACACACACACACACAGGCAGAGAGAGAGGCACAGACACATGCACATACACACAAACGCATGTATCCAAGCGGCTTCGCACTCCACACACACACACACACCACACACACACACACACACACACACACACACACACACACACACACACACACACACTCACACACACACACACTCGCGTACAACATACAGACACACACAAGCACACACAAATGCGGGTCATCAAATTTTCAAAAGGATGCTTATGCCTGGTTCACACGAGTGCAACAATGAGGCAACAATGGGTGGCAACTCCAAGTGCCTATGTGTTGCTACATTTTTTTGCTTCAAAAGTTGTACCAGCAACTCATTTTAAAAAAATTGGGACCCCTTTTGGAAATTTTTTCCCAATAAAATTTCCCTAGGGAATTTGTCACGGGCCAAAATTTTAAAAGTGGGGGGAGATAAAAATTTTGGGGGGGTTTTGGCAAATTTCCCAGGGACAATTTCAAGTTGTTTTTGGTTGGGGAAAGTTGGCAACCAAAAATACCCGTAGGCAACAAAAAGGGGCGGGGCGAAGTCCCATGCGTGGACAAAAACCCGGAAACTCCCGGGCCACGCTTTTCTTTTTTTTTCCACACGCATAAAAGCACAAAATTTTGTTGCTTGCATGAAAATTTTTTTTGTTGTGCGTGTCGGAAAACCATGCATGAAACCTCGGTGAGTTGTCGGGGAAACAGTAAAAAAGGGGGCCAAAAATTTTTGGAAAAAAAATTTTCTTTATTTTGGGAATTGCTGCTTGTGTGATAGATGGGTTTTTTTTTTCACGGGACCATCACTTTTGGCCCTAGTTTAGTTCTAGCTTAAACGGAGCCAAAAAAGCTGGCAATTTTTTCCTTTAAGTTGCTTGCAAAGTTGAACCTACGTGGCAATAAAAAGGAAAAGTAGGTCGGGACGTTGGCCCAAAGGGCCAGAAAAAAAAAGGGGGCCCGGGGGGGCTACGGAGTTGCCATTTTTTGGGGTTCCCTTTTTGCGTTCAAATTGGAAGCAATTTTCCCCCCCAAAATCTATTTTTGATTTGTTCCCCAATCGGTTGGCAATTTTTGGGGTCTATTTTTTGGGCGAAAAAGTTGCTCTCGGGGGTAAACCCTAGCATTAAAAACCAAAAATTTGGTACGAAGTATGCTATTTTGACGGAAAAAAACACACAAAAACCCCTGGGGAAAACAAAAAAACCCTTTTTTTCAAAAGCCACTTTAAACCCCCCAGGGATTTTTTGGGCAAAAGGGCCAAAAGCACCCTTTTTCCCTGTGGGGGGAAAGGAGAGAGAGAAAATTTCCCCGGCGAAGGACAGAAAAGAGAAGCGAGAGAGAGACAGACAGACAGCCCGAGGGGGGCGGACAACCAACCAAAACACACGAAAGGCAATTAAAAAGTAAGACGTCAATCCCCAAAAAAAATAACGATTTTTTAAAAACAAACATACTGTGCAGGGTTATCCGTTTTTTAAAAACTTTATACAAAAATTTTTAGATTTCATTTTTTGGGGTTTAACCCTATGTTTTTCCTGGGTCATTTTCAATAACACATTTTCCCCGCAACTTTTTCCCAATGAGTCTCTTTTCTTTCATGTGAAATAAAAATTTTAATGTTTTTTAAAATGTTCTTTTAAAGTTTTTAAAAACTGAGTTTATTTTTGAATAAAATCCACAAAATTATTCCGGCCTGTCTTCCACTGAAAGTATTTTTCGAAAAAGGTTTTTTTTTTTAAAACCTATGTCTCTTTCTGCCAAAACCGTCATCTTTTTAATTTTAAAATAGTGTCTGCGTTCCTTCAAACAGCCCTAAAAAAACTGTTCTAGACCCCCTCACTCGTTTTTTGCTAGGTTTAATTTAAAAATTTTTTAAACCCCAGCCCATTTTAAAATTCTTTTTTGGGATAGGGCTTTGTTCCTTTAAGTTTTGGGCAGAAAACCCCAATAGGTTTAAAATTTTTTACGAAAAATTTTTTTGTAACAGGTCGGGGATAAATATTGTTTTTAACCCGTTGCCCCAAATCAATGAGCAATGAGGAGTTTTTGCCCTAAATTTTAAAATGCCCCTTTGTTTTTTCTATTTTTAAAATTCAACCCAGTTCTTTGTTTTTTTCTTGCCCTCTGTAAAAAAATTTTTCAGTTTAATTAAAACCCTTAAAAGGGCCAAAATTGGGGAAGTTTAATCCAATTCAGTGTGTAAGTTTGGGTTTTATTTGGGGACTAATTTTGGGATTTTTTTTGGCTTGTTGTTTTGACCTTAATTTTCCTACCTTTGTGAAGAATGACAACAGAAAATTTTAAAAGGGACTGTCAACGTCAAAGTTTTGCCAGCAAAAATTTGTTTTCCCTTTAAAAGGTTTTTCCACTACCGCCCACACCCCCACCCCTTTCCTTTTTCTTTTAAGACGGGAATTTCAAATTTTTGGAAACGGGGCCCTAATTTAAATTTGCGGCTTAAAACTTTTAATTTTGTGAAGAAATTTTTTAAAACCGTTTTTCTTCTGGGGGGTTTTTGGAAAAAAAATTTTCTGTTTTTTCCCCTTAAACCTTTTTTTTTTTTTAAAACCCAAATCCCACAAACCCCCCCCCCAATAAACAATTATACCCCCTTAAATTTTATCCCCCCCCCCCCTTTTTCCCCCTAAATAAATGGGCTTTGAATTCAAATTTTTTTTTCCCCCTTCTAAATAGGGTTTCAAAAGGGGCCATTTTGGGTCGGGTTTTCGCCCTATTTTTTATTCTTTTACTGCCCAACATTTTTTGTTCTGATTGCGCAGTTGTTCTAGTTTGGGAAAAACTTTTTGTTGTCCCCAAACCCTCTTTGCGTTTAAAAATCGCCGTCTTTATTTGTACTCAAAACCTTACAAAGCCCCTTTATTCACCATTCTGTTCAAAGTCCCCCCAACGTCGGGCAAGGTTTTTAAAATTTCTAAAGTTTTTAACCTCACAGGCCCCAATTTTTAACCCCCGGTTTTTTGGGCCCGGCAAACTTATTTTTTTATTTAACGCATTATTTTTTTTCCAAAAAAAAGGTGCGGGTTTTATCACTTTTTTAAAATTTTCCCCTTTTTTGTTTTTTATTTTTATTTTTAAATGACCCGACCCTCCCACAAACTAATTTTTTTAAACTTTTAAATTGGGGAAATTGGGAATAATTTCTTAATCGCAATAGGGCGCTTTCCCTGACGGGAAGGACTTTAAAACGTTGGGGGCCCCTTCCCCTTTCATATAAGTTTTTCAGTGCCAGCTCACCCAAAATGAAACTAGAGAAATGATGTAATGAAAGACCCGGCGGATTTTCTCCCTATAAGTGTTTTGTCTGGCTCAGCAAAAAAACTTGAGTGGGAAAATTGTTGTTTTTTAAAGCCTAACATTTTAGCTAGCTCCCCTTCAAAAATTTAAGAGTTTCTTTTTTTTTTCAAGCAAAAATTTTAAACTTGTTTTTAGATTTGCATTTTAAGTTTGGGGAAGTAATGTCAAAGTTACTAAATTGCTTCTTTTAGTGAGCAAAAACCCGTAAAAACCCATCAGGTATTTTTTAACGGCTCATTTTGGTTCCTGATTTGTTAACTTTTAGAACCTTATTTTTCTTCTTGGCTTTGTTATATTAAACCCATACGACTTTGTAGAATATTTCATGGGCGCAACCATTTTGGCCCCGCATTCGTTTTTCCAAAAAGCAGTTCTAAAAACGAAGGACGGTTTTGGGGTTGTTTTTGGGTTAAAAAACCTTTTTTAAAAAAAAATTAAAAATGAGCGCTTTTCAAATATGCGGGTGAAAAAATATTTGGGGGGGCCCCACAAAAAATCTTAAAAATTTTGAAAATGATACTTTTTGCATTGCTGTGACCCGGGACTCCCTCTTTTCTTTAAAAGGTGAGTACCCCAAATTTAAGCGCTATTTTAAACCCCCCCTTTTAAAAAACGACCCATAAAGGAAAGGGGTTTAGCATGATGCAGTTTTTCGAACCATTTAAAAACCTTTGCGTGTTTTGGCATAAAACGGGGGGGGGGGTGTATGTGTCTTTTAAAATTTCACCATGATCCTTTGGTGAGTCAGTGTACGATTTTTTTTCTTTTACCCCTTCAGACGTTTTTTGGGATTAAATTTGAAAGGCCCCTTTGCCAAATGAAAAAACCATTTAACCCCACTCAGCAACATAATGGGACATGAAAGTTTTAAAAAAGGCCCCCCCCTTTAAAAGAATTTAATATTAAAATCAAGACAGGTTTTTAGAAAAAAACGTTGGTTTCTTTTTTTCATGGTCTAGGGACCTTTTTTTTGGGGGGACGCCCCGAAAGGTAAAAATATGACTGGATCCCCCTTTTCCCCAAAATTTTCTTTTCAGGAAAATTGTTCAGCGGGGTTTCCCTACAGAAAGAGCAAAAAAACGCGGCAACTTTGATTTAGAAACTTTCAAAGGGGCCTAACTAGGGGGGGGAATAGAGGAAAAAAACCGACTCTATTCAAATTTCTTTTGGGTTTGTGGGGGCAAAAAAAAAAAACGGGGCAAGATCGGGGCATAACTGATCCTTCTACTGGTTTTGACGCACAAAAAACAATACTTAGAAAATTTGGGAGGACCCCCAATTAATTTACAGTTGTTTTAAAATTTCCCAAGTATTCAAAGGTTTTTAACAAGTTTTTTCAAAAATGCAAAATCGAAAGTAGACTTTGCTGTTGGCACTGGTTTATTTCATGCTGCCTTCTGGGCCTCAGACTCCGGTGGGGTAAAAAAAACTAAATAATTTAAAAATTTTTATAGCAGGAAAGAACAGAAAGGGGGGGGGAAAAAAGACATAAATTCTGGCCAGTAATATTTCAAAAAAATAAAAGAACGGGCCCCGATTTTAAAAATCATCTAATTTTCCCGAAATCCAAACCCCCCAAAACCCTTTAAGATCAGCAAAACTTGCGGACTCTGTTCGCGATGACCCTGAAAATGAAAAGCAGCGCTTTTTTTGGATTAATGGCATAGGGGTTACTTGGGGCTTTTTCTTACTAATAGTAACCCAAATTTTTTAAAAAGGAAATAAAGTCCATAAGGCTCGCCATAAAAACCCAAAATTTGCTTGCAGAGAAAAAAAACCAGCACAATACTCCCCAATATTCCTGGGAAAGGGTCTATTGCTTTACCAGCTAATTTTTTTTTTTTTAAAATGCAAGGGTGATCAAGTTTTTTTTTACCCTGATTTATAGGCGGAGTTTGGGGGGCGATGGCGGCGGAGGCGCTGAACTTTGCTCTCCACCCCCGCCCGTAAAAGCCATTCCAGGGGGACTTTTTGGGAAAAACCAAGGCCCTTTTAACGCTTGCTAATGTGATCCCTTTCCTTAAACAGCGTTGTATTCGTTCTGTAGTGTTGTGTCTTCATATAAAATTTTTTCGGGTTTGTTTCTCTTTTTCTGTTTTCCCCGGTTCGAATTGGTTCGGTTAGTTGTTAGCAATTTAGTTTGCTGATCTTTCTTGTTCAAGATCTTTTAGTCTTTGGGTTTTCTTTCTTTAATTTTCCGGGCCCCCAAGTTGGCGCCTTTTAGCCTCAACGAGTTTTTTTTTTTCTCTTTTTATATGTATTGTTCACCCAGTTTTGCTAAATTTTTTGTTAATTCGCCTCAAAAGGTTTTAAAGCTGATCAAGGGGGCCCTTATTTTCGCATGGGTGCGGTGAGGCGTTATTGGGCTTTAAAAACTGTTTTTCTGAAAAATGGTTTTGCTTTTTGCCCTTTTTTTAATTTTCTCCCGGCCCGATTGATTTTTAAATTTTTCCCCCTTCCATGTTTTGTTTAATTTGGTTTACCTTTTTCGGGGTTCTTTGTTAAATGGGGGTTTTGAAGTTTTGAAAATGCCCCCCTATTTATTTTGGGGCTAGCAATTTTCCAAAGGGGTTTTATCTTTCACACTGGTTTTGTATTTTACTCTTGGGAAAAAAATTTGTTTGGGGCTGGTTTGTTGGGAAACCGAAAAAGATTTTTCCTTGATCGCCCCTTACAAACAAAAAGACCTTTTTCTAATTCAAAATTTATTTTTGGGGCTATAAATTTGGGAGGTTTTGACCAAACTTTTGTAAAATGCTCCAAAACCCCCCTTTTGTTAATTCGGGGCCGATTGGGGTGGCCTGGCGATGCCGTGTCAAAGGGTTTATTTTTCATATCGTTCCAGGGGCCCAAAAAATCATAATTTTTCTGCTCTTCAATGCCCGCCCTGGGGTTTTTTAAAAATTAATTTTTTTTTTTATTTTTTTAAAAAAAAAATGCACAAAACCCCATGGCTCGTTCTTAACCCGAAAAAGAAGACTGAAAGAACCCTTTTGGCGTGAAGGGAAATAAGCGGAAAAATTTTTCTGTTCCAAATAATCCATCACTATTGAAGCGGATCAAAAATTTTACGTCAAATTTTTCCCGACCCGGGGCGGATAAAGGGATTGTGGGCCCGGCTCTGCCTCTTCTTTATTTTCTAGAAATCGCTTTTAAAAAAAAAAGACCCCAAAAAAGGACAGTTGTACAGAATCTGGGGGGGGCAATTTGTTTAAAAAAATTTCATTAAAAATTGAAAGGGGGAGAAATATTTTCTTTACCCAATGCAGGAAAATAAATTTTTAACCCATTCTGATCTTTGGCAACCGAGTTGAAAGGGCGATTTGCGTTTCAAAAGGGGGAAACGAAATTTAAGATGGGCTTTAAAACCCCAAAAATAGACGCCCGCAGATGTTAAAAACCAAAAAAAAAGCATGCAGCTGTAAATTTTGCGTAGGGAAAAACCTTTTCCCCCTTGTTTTTAGTTTTAAAAACGCATGCCCCCTACTTTTAAGGAGCTTAAAAAACCCGGGCTGTCATTGAACTAACTTTTAAAAGAATAAAACGTTTTTATTAGATCCCCCGACCCCCCCCAAACAAAGTACGCATTTTGACATCTGTTTGAGTTTGACGTTGTTAGCCAACCCCGATTTAGCCAAAACTGATTTTAAAATCAAATGAGTCAAAAATTGCAATATATTTTGCAGGTGATTCATCCTACAAAAAATATCCCGAAGCGGGGGAGACACTATATGGAATTTTGTTTTAGCGTGCAGCAAGGGTCGCCCTTTAAAAGGGATTTTATTGCTGTTTTGGAAAATGAAGAAAAACCCTTCAAAAGAGCAAGTGGGAAAAATTTTTACCACTTTAAATTTTAAAAAAATGGCCAAAGTAAATTTTTCCCGGAAATCCTAACCAAATCTACGCTCGGGCCCCCCCTTTGACCCTTTTATTTATTTTACGAAAAAAAGAAATTGTTTGGGGGTGGGAGGGGTAGAAAAACCCCCAAAAGCAGGCCCTTTTTGTCTAAAATTTACCCTCCCTTTACAATTTTTAGGCTTGTGATTTTTTAAAAAAACAAAATCGGTTTTTGGTTGACCCAAGGTCAACCCCGGGGAAATGAGTTGTATGGAAGCGGGAGAAAAGTTTAGGGGACGTAATTAAAATTTTAATTGTTAAAGATGAAGAAGCCCCATAAAAACCCCTTTTAAAGTACATTTTGGGTTTTTTTTATAGGTTTCGCAAACTGTTATTTTAAAACCCCCAAAACAGGGTTAGACTATGTTTTTCCCAAATTATTTTCCCCCTTTATAAAAAGATGTCTGTTAAGGTTTATCCAAAAGTGGCCCCCCCCAGCACCGGGAAAATGCCAAGAAGAGAAAATTTGCGGCAAATTTTGTGTTTTTTAGAAAACCCCCCACATAAAAGCCTTTGATTAACCCAAAATTACGCAAATTTCAACAAAAACTAAGCCCGGCCCCTTTAAAAAAAAAGCAAAAACCAAAAAGAGGTATTCTTTCTGCCTTTAATGCCGTTAATATTGCTTTAAAAGGGGGGATCCGGGCCCATTTGTGCTGCATCAGCAGGAAAAAAGGTTTTTTTTGGGGGGTTTTTAGCAACGGGCATTGGGCACCCGCAGCTTTAAACCCCTAGGAGGTTTGTCTTTAGCTCTCGGCCTGTTTTTCATTTTGCTGTAAAGGGGGTGCTAGCAAAAAATTTAAAAAAATAAACTCCAAAAGCACACAGCTATGGTTCAACTAATAACAGCTAAACTTAGTTCGTTAAACTGACAATAAATAAAGCGCTTGTTGACTCAAACATCACGGATGAAGAATTTAATCGTTTACAGGTCGATTTTGATGACTACAAAAGACAAAAGTTTGATCTTCAAAGAAAGGCGAGGGCAAGTTTTTCTCAACAGCCAGACGCCGAGCAGATAAAAAAGGAAATTGCTTAAAAAAAGTAAACGAAACATTAAACTCTGTTCTAAACAGCTCACATTAACAACACCAAAAGGTGTTTATACTTTAGTTTATGAGTCCAAGCGCAAAAAGACCGTTGATATTGGTTCTGATTAAGTATTTTTTTTTAATTTAAATAAATATTTTGGCTTAGAAAAGAAAGACAGCATGGCTAAGATATATGAAGGACAAGACGAATTCTTTGAAGGAATGCTTGAGGGAGAGCGTTATCAAGAGCATGAATGATATTGATTTAGAAGTATTGACCCAACAAACGTACAGGCAAGCGTTGTTCATGCTATTTCTCAAGTTCCAGGTAAACTAACAATAGACCCCCAGTTAAAATAATGTTAGCTGTTTTAATCGACTATGTAACAATAAATGAAGAAAATCTAGAAGTCTGGGTCTAAAACTAAACAACAGACTATTCTTTCCTCTAATGACTTAACACCCGGTTGGGCAGACGAACTGCTTACACAGTTTGACGCTGCCGCTAAAAGAAGCTAAAATGAGAGGCTCTGGTTGGTCAGAGGGCGAAGTCTTAGAGATTAGATTAAAACAGGCTAAGTATGCACCGATTGTAGGCAAGGCTTACATTCCGCTACCTCGGGAGTTGGTTTTAAAGAGAGCAGTTTTAAACATAAAAAATTCAGACAAAAAATGTTTCATGTGGTGCGTTCTTGCAAGGCTGCATCATGTCCGCGAACACGCAGAAAGAGTGACTAAATATCAGCAATACGCCAAAGATCTTAACTTCAATGGAATATCCTTTCCTGTTAGTGTAGACCAAATTGATCAGTTTGAAGAACAAAACAACCCAATAACTGTTAATGTATACACATGGGATGAGGAAACAAATTTGGTGCCAATTAAAGTGTCCAAGAACAGTCCAACAATAGGGAACCAGCCAAAAGTCATGTGGACTTACTCCTAATGTTTTCCCCCAGCAGGGCTGCCCCATTACACATTGATACGAACAATGAGTAGACTAATGCAGCATACTTCAAAAGATCATGGCAAACAAGAATTCTGTAGAAAATGTTTAACAAGAATGCCATCTGTGCAAGCCGCGAGTGAACATATAAAACATTGTAAAAGTTCTGTAGACTGTAATACAGAACTAATTACGCCCCACCAGGATCTAAAGTTAGTTTTAAGAACTGGAAACGGATGCAACATTCTCCATACGTAGTTTACGCAGACTTCGAGTCGCTTATTGTTCCTTATGAAGGGCCAGCGCCACAAAAACTTCGAAAAACGGTCTTAATGAGTAATCATCAGATTTGTTCATTTGCTTTTGTTATTGTTAGGTCGGATGGCGTTTATTCAGAGCCAGAATTATATAGAGGGCCAGGCTGCAGAATACTCTTAGAACGGCATGCAGAAAGTGCGTATTGACTGTTCTAATAATCTAAACTTATCTGAAATACATATAATGAACGCCTGAAGACGACAACAGTATAATGACTCAGACACACATTGTTGGATTTGCGGTTTAGAGCTAAACGCCCAGAGTGTAAACCCACAGTAGAGACCATGATCACATTAGCGGAAAGCTTCAGAGGAGCGGCGCATAACAAATGCAATCTTAACTAAAAGTTTGATCCAAAGGAATGGAGCTGCCTGTATTCTTTCACACTTGCGGGGTTATGACTCTCACCGTATAATGAAAGCAGAGGACGAGCCTTTAGTGGTGTCATGCATTGCACAGTCATCTAGGAAAAGTAATGTGTTTCACTTTATTAACATGTCTTTTTTTTATTTTTTTATGGACTCTATTGCAGCACATGTGGGTTCATTAGAGTCACTAGCTTGTCCTTAAAGTCCCTGCCAATAACGGAAAAAATATTTTGACTCAACTCTTGTTAGAAAGGGTGTTTACCTTTTGAATACATGGATACAGTTGGGAAGGTTTGAACGAAGATCACTTCCGCCTAAAGGCGCGTTTCTTTCTAGTCATAGAGAAGGAAATCAGCGATTCTGATTTTACCAGAATGCTCAAGGATGACGTGGCAGATGTTATATTGTAACCGATGGGAGTATCATGACTCCTACTTGATGGATGAGTTATGTTTGTTGGCAGAACGTCTTTTGAAAATTATAGGAAGACCTGCATGAAACATTATTGCCTGGATCCTGCGCATTACATTTCTGCGCCCGGGATGAGTTGGGACGCTTTCTTAAAGTTTACTGGAGTACAAATTGATCTATTGTCAGATTTACCAATGATTCAGATGATTGAAAACGGATTGCGTGGAGGAATTAGTATGGCGTCGCATCATTACTGTAAAGCAAACAACAAATACTTGGACGACTATAATCCGAGTAAAAGGTCTAACTATCTTATGTATTTAGATGCAAACAATCTGTATGGTTGGGCAATGGCGCAATCACTTCCATTACGCAACTTTAAAATGTACACAGGTACGAATAATATTCAAAAGGCATTAAAGTGGTTGGGCAGTTTAACGCCCGATCAACAGCGCGGTTTCATTCTAGAAGTTGACTTAGAATATCCTCAGGAACTCCATGACCTGCATAATGACTATCCATTAGCAGCAGAAAGTCTAAAGATGGATCCAAGAGAACCGCCTAAACTTGTGCCTAATCTTCGCGGCAAAAAAAATTATGTCTGCCATTACAGACTTCTACAATTTTATTTAAGACATGGTTTGAAGTTGACAGCAGTTCATCGCATAATTGCTTTTGATCAAAAACAGTTCATGAAACCATACATCATGAAGAACACTGATCTTAGAACTAAATCCACAGATGCTTCAGAAAAAGACTTTTTCAAGCTGATGAACAACAGCTGTTTCGGAAAGACTATGGAGAATCCCCACAAGCGTAAAGATGTCAGATTGGTCACCAGAGAGAATGAAGCAATTAAGCTAACTTCAAAACCAAATTATCAGGACTTTAAAAGATTTCATGATCAGCTTTTTGGCATAATGATGAAAAAAAAGAAAGTCAAATTAGACAAACCCGTTTTTATTGGGTTTACTGTTTTAGAATTATCAAAGCTTTTGATGTTAGAATTTCTTTATGACTACTTTAAGCCCTCGTATCCTGAGTCCAGAGTGCTTTACACAGATACAGATAGTTTTGTTATAGATATCCCTACTGAAGACATCTATAAAGACATGGAAATGGAAGTAGCTAAAGGGCATGGCAGGGATGCATGATACATCTGATTACCCTTAAAGATCGCCTCTGCATTCATCGTTAATAAGAAGGTTTTAGGAAAGATGAAGGATGATTTATCTGGAAAGGTGATCAAGGAGTATATGAGGGTTAAGGTCAACAATGTACAGTATTTCGAGCCAGGAGAAAATCATTTTAAGAAAGCAAAGGGAATATCTCGCGGTTGTGCAGTCAACATATTGATGGCCCAATACAAAGAGAAGCATTGTTTGGCAATAAGACTTTTCATAATGACAACGTAAAACAGCGATCTAATCTACATGAGATCAACAACACAGTTGTACATGAGAAGTCGTTAGATAGAACAAACACAACCGTGTGTTGTTAATCCAGAGTTTTCATATGCATTTGGGCACTGAGAACCGCATAAACAGGGGGTTTTATATTTATTCATCAACTTTTATTATCAAGTCAATTCATAGTTCATCAATTAATTTAAAATCTTTTCTCATGTTTGCTTGACGAGCTAGTTCGAATTTTTTATTATGTCAAGATATTCTTTTTCCAATTTGGGGGTTTGGATTTGTAGGTGATCTAGGATGATTTAGCCATGCATTGATTTAATCTCGAAATGTTTCCTTATTGCATTACACGCATATGAAATGATTCCCGTTTCATTTCATGGTCTCTTCCTTTCCATTCTTGTTTCGTTCTGCGCTTCCTTCTGGCCTTCCATTTAAAACCAAAATTGTTTACGTAAATTAATTTAAAGCGGAACGGTTGCCTGCGGGGATTACTCTGCAGTTCTTCTTTACAAAAGATCTTGAGGAGATGGTTGTTTTGTTTGTGTCAAGTTTCTCGTAAATAATACACGGGGGATTCATTTTTACAATTCTTTTTATTTCATATGGTGTCAACACTCCACACTGGATCGGTTGCCCCTAATGCGAGTGTCCCTTCTGCTTCCCCCGAGTAATAAAGGTACCTACTTCAATCCAACGGTAATAGTTTGCCGGTTGAGTCTCACCTTCAAACAAATTTATTGTTTTTCTTTGATTGCTTGTACTGGTTTTAGGAGCCTTTAAATTCTTCATTATTCATTGCGCGCCAAAACTGAGGGCAGTCTTCTAACCCATTCTGTGTTGCGAGAGTTGTCAATAAGCTCTCTGTGATACTGGTAGGAGAAAAGTCTTTCAGTAAACTGTTTGTTTAAAGTTTCAACTAAAGCCTCGTGATCTGTGAACTCCCGGAATGCCTCTTCTAATAGTAACTATGTGTTTTAACAATAATTGATTCACAAGCAAGAGACACTTCATAAGAGAATAGACACGACTTGAATCATGCGAGGGTAGTTAGTGGACTCGTTGGTATATCAGTTGTTATAGCAACAGCAACCAGCAGAAGCACTCTTTTGTGTTAAAGGTTCAGCTCTTTATATCTTGAAGCTATGTCAATGACTGTGTGTGCGTACTTAAATCTTTTTCGTCTAATCCTATCAGAGGGTAATATAGAAAATCCATTGATGGGAGTCGTTTAGGAGTTGTGTTCACAAAGTGCGGTTCTGTATTCGTCTAGCGCTGGTAAATAAATTTCGCCAGATTGCTTGTTTAGATAACATTCCTTTGCTGTTTGTTCACTGACTCTGCGCTTGGCTTAGGCTTTTAATTGCGTGATGCCCTTCCAATATCCTTTGGGCGAATAATAGATTTTGTTCATTTTTTATTAGCCAATATTATGTGCAACAAAATACACGACGGTCATACCAAAAGACAATAAAAACGCGATTTATTGCATCTTTTGTTTTCTGACTGGTTGATTATAAAAGTCACTGAATTTGGTGGGGCAATTCTGGAACGGTTTTGCTGTTACTAGATAATATTCTTTTCTTGCTTGGTCAACATTTTTAAATGTGATAAGCTGCATGCCCTGTTCTTTCAATGCTGTCATTAATAAAATCTAAATGCTAAAGGATCTGCCTTTCATAGGCGTCTTGTGCAGTGCTAGTTCCTCCATAGCTTTGTTGTCTTTTTCTCTCGCACGTCATCCCGCAGTATACTAAATGCAAAATTACTTCGTAAAAGCACGCGCATTAACCACAGCGCCGGCCTATCCTTATTGCGACGTGAAGCCATTTTTTATAAATGTATTTTTTTCTTACATATTTATTGTCTGGAATTATTCCTTGCTTGGACTTGAAAATCTTCGTGGCAACCGAAAGCCGCACAATGATAGCAATTAGATTTGCTGAATCCTCCAAGTCTAGTTTGCCAAGATCTGCTGGTTTTAATTCTTAACAGCTTTTACAAGCATTGTGTTTCCTTTTTCCCTTAGTCCTCCAATAACAGCAGAATGGTATACAAGGTTAGCAACAGTTTTTCGGTGCTAATTTTTAAAATAAAATAATTATATTATTAAAAAACATGATCAGTGATGATCTACTACTGCTACAAGGCAGCCTAAACCTTCCTGAACTTATGAATGACCAGTTGATGACAAGCTATTATGCCCAAAAAGGAGAGGCTGTATTCTTTGGCAGCATGTGGAAAAACAAAACAGTTCCTCGGAACTGAATTCAGCATTGAAGATTCAACAGATGTCGCCGCAAGACATTTTAAGTATCATAACAGGTATGAAGCGCAGCTGGGGTCTAGAATGGTGAAAAGTGTGGGGCAAACGGTTCTTAGTTTGTACACTAAAAATAGTCAGTAGATTTGCTCCCATTGATTCTGAACAAGATCTTACGTTATGATTTAACGCAAGATCCAGTTTTAACAAAGTCATTAGAGTCTCTAGGGTGTGATTTTATACTTCGATTTGGAACATTGTTATCGCCATTAATCATGGGATTAATAACTTTTAATCATATGATTTTATTTCCCTTCAAAATGAACGATCTGGAAAATCAGCAGAACCAGAAAACACTGAATCAGGTGGAGAAAAATAACCAAGCCAAAAATCAGCAGAAAACTGAACAGGGGAGGACCATTAAAAATCCTGGGCGTGTTGAAGCAGGAAGAAAATTAGCAGAGTGGAACAGACAAAAAAAATTAATGTTACAGCATCATGAAAAAAATAACACGCCAACGCCAGAACAAGTTGATTCAATGCCAGCTATAAAAAACTCCATGTGATACAAGGGCCCAAAGTCTTCATGGAATATTGAACTTAAAACTGTTGCCATTTTTGGCGCCCTTGCTGCTGCTGGGGGCGGTTATTACTGTTATAAAACATATAAAGAATGGCAACAGAAACGAAAGCTATCAAAAAAATCTGAGCCACTAAATGCAGAAAAGGACAACTGCACGCCAAACGCCAATAACAAATGCATCATTTTGATCCATTTCAAATGAAAAATAAATTATTTTAAATTTTTTATAAAAATAGATCATGGCGTATTATAAAATGATGAAGTCAATAAATAAAGACCTGGAGTCTATAAAAGACATTCCATAGACCCGAATTGTAATCAATGCGGTTTTCTTCGGATGTAAGACCTTCCTTAAATCTATGCAGAAACGCTGAGCAGACATACTCAACGATGACACGTTTTTTGAGCGTGTGTGTACATATTAGACATCTAAATATTTAGATAAAACATAGTTGTATTTTTGTATTATAGATACTAATAAGAACTTGGTTGTACTTAGAGATGACTTAATCAAGCTTAAAAATTTAAACGGAGTACAAATTGTTTTAAATTTCAGTTTTCCCAAATTGACCCAGATGTTTAAAAACGGTTTGGGGGGAAATTAGAAATGGCGTCGCATCTTTACTTAAAGCCCCAACAAATATTTTGGACGACTAAAAAATCCGAAAAAAGGGGTCTAACTATTTTAAGTTTTAAAGATGCAAAAAATTTCTTATTTGGGGAAATGGCCAATCATTTTCCTTTACGAAACCTTTAAAATTTACCCCTAACGAATAATTTTAAAAGGCATTAAAGGGGTTTGGGGCATTTTAAAAAACCCCCCGAACAACGCGGGGTTTTTCATTCTAAAAGTTGACTTAGAATATCCTCGGGAACCCCAAAGCCCTTTGCATAATACTATCCATTAGCACAGAAATCTAAAAGGATCCAAGGGGAACCCCCAAAACTTGTGCCTAATTTTTCCGCAAAAAAAATTATTCTCCCATTACAACTTCTAAAATTTTTTAAATTTAAACAGGGTTTTAAAGTTACAGCTTTCCCATGCATAATTGCTTTTGATAAAAAAACGGGAAAGAAACCATACACCCATAAAGAAAACTAAACTTAAACTAAATCCACAGATCCCTTCAAAAAAAAAAGGATTTTTTTCAACATAAAACAACAGCTGTTTGGGAAAAGACAGGGAGAACCCCCCCAAAGCTTTAAAAGGTAGATTGGTCACCAAGAGAATGAAGAAATTTAAAGCTAACTTAAAAACCAAAATTTAAATCGGGACTTTAAAAGTTTTCCGATCATTTTTTTGGCATAATAAATAAAAAAAAGAAAGAAAAATTAGACAAACCCTTTTTTAAATTGGGGTTTTAAACTGTTTTAAAATTTATCAAAGTTTTTGATGTTAAAATTTTTCTTTATACTATTTTAAACCCCCTCGTATCCTGAGCCCAGAGTGCTTTACACAGTCAGATATTTTTGTTATAGATACCCCTACGGGAAGACATCTAAAAAACAGGGAAATTTAAATACAAAAGGGGCATGAAAGGATGGTATGATACATCGGGTTACCCAAAGATTCCCCCTTTTTGCACCCTCCGTTAAAAAAAAGGGGTTTTGGGAAAAAATAAAGGGTTTAATTATCTGGAAAGGTATCAAGGGTATTTTGGTTTAAGGTAAAAAAATGAAACGTATTTCGAGCCGGGAGAAAATCATTAAGAAAGAAAAGGGGAATATTTTCGCTTTTTTGTGCGGGAAAACCAATCACATAACAATTCAAAGAAGCTTTTTTTTTGGCAATAAACTTTTCATAAATGACAACGAAAAAACTACGATCTAATCTACATGAGATCAACCCCACTTGCCCAAAAAGTCTTTTAGATAAACAAACAAAAACGGGTGTTTGTTAATCCGGATTTTCCCATATCAAGGGGGCCTGGGGGACCGCAAAAACGGGGGTTTTATATTTTTCATCAACTTTAAATTATAAAAACAATCATAGTTTTAAATTCCAATTCATTTAAATCTTTTTTTCATTTTTGGCTTGACAGTTCAAAATTTTTTTATTTTTTTCCAAAAAATATTTTTTTTTCCCTTTTTTGGGGGGTTTGGGTTTGAAATGATCTGGATATTTACATGCTTGTTTAATCCCCCCAAAAATTTTTCCCTTTAAAAGCATTCCCACGCATAAAATGTTTCCCTTATCATTTTCAGGGTCTTTTCCCTTTTTTCCCTTCTTGTTTCGTTCGGGCCTTCCTTCGGGCCCTTTCCCTTTTTAAACCCAAAAAATATTTTACGAAAATTTAAATTTAAAAAGGGGAACGGTGCCTGGGGGAATTATCTGCATTTTTCTTTCAAAAAAAGTCTATGAGGAGCGGTTTGTTTTTTTTGTGTAAAGTTTTCCCGAATAATAAAACGGGGGGATTCTTTTTTTTAAAATTCTTTTTTTTTCCCATATGGGTCAACACTCCAAACTGGATGGGTTGCCCTAAGGCGAGTGCCCCCTTTCTGTTTCCCCCCCTAAAAAAAGGTCCCCTTACTTTCAATCCAAACGGTAATATTTTTCCGGATAAAAGACCTCCTTCAAAAATTTTTTTTTTTTTTCGGGTTGGCTTTACTTTTTAAAAACCCTTTTAAAAATTTTTCATTATTCATTGCGCGAAAACCCTGGGGAAACCCTTCAAACCCCATTCTGTGTTGCGAGAATTGTAAATTTCACCTCTTGATACGGGTGGGAAAAAAGTTTTTGGGGCAAAACGTTTGTTAAAGTTTTCACAAACCCCTGTAAACTGTGAACTCCCGAATGCCCCCTTTTAAGGGTAACCTATGTTTCAACAAAAATTAAATTCACTTGGCCTTTAAATTCTTTTCCATCATCGACTTAAATTCATCGGGGGGAATTTTAGTGGACCCGTTGGTAAAACATTTTTAAAGAAACAGAAAACAGCAAAGCACCCCTTTTGTTTTAAAAAGGGCACTCTTTATATTTTGGAAGCTAGCCCTTGACTTTGAGGGCGAAATTAAATTTTTTTTTGGCAATCCAATCAGGGGGTAAATTTTGAAACCCCTTTTAGGGGTGCCCTTTGGAGTTGTTTTTCACAAAGGGGGTCTTTTGTTTTCTCTAGGCCCTGGTAAATAAATTTCCAAATTGCTTGTTTAGAAAACCCTTTCCCTTTGCTTTTTGTTCACGGACTCCAGCTGTTTTGGTTTAGTTTTTTGATTGCCTTTGTTTCCCCTTTCCAATATCCTTTTGGAAAAATAGATTTTTTTTCTTTTTTTTAACTCAACCAATTTTTAGGGAAACCCCAAAAATACAAAAAGGGTAAACCCCAACGACAAAAAACGGGGATTTCTTCCCATCTTTTTTTTTTTCTGAGGGTTGAAAAAAAGTCATTTGGAATTTTGGTGGGGCAACCCTGGCCCGGGTTTGTGTTACAAGATAATATTTTTTTTATTCTTGGTCAACTTTTTAAAGGGGGAAACCCCAAATCCCCTTTTTTCTTTAAAAGGTCTTTAAACTAAAATCAAACCCTTGCTCAAGTCTCTGCCTTTCATAGGCTTTTGCACTGCAAGTTCCTCCATACTTTGTTATGTTTTTTTCTCTCGCCGCCACCCCGCATTTACAAAATGCAAAATTTACTTCCGCAAAAAAAGCAAGCGCAAAAACCACACGCCCCCTATCTTTATTGCGATGGAAGCCTTTTTTTATAAAGTTTTTTTTTTTCTTACATATTTATTTTGTCTGGAATTTTTTCCTTGCTTAACTAGAAAATTTTTCGGGGAAAACCGAACCGAAATGATAGCAATTGGGCTTTTGCGGAATCCTAAAAGTCTATTTGCCAAGTCTGCGGGTTTAAATTTCTTAACGGGCTTTTCCCAAAGCTTTTGAGAAATCCTAAAACTTGTCCCCCAAATAACAGCAAAAATGGTATAAAAAGGTTAGCAACATTTTTCGTGCTTTTTTTTTAAAAAAAAAATAATTATAATTATTAAAAAAAAATGAACAGGGGAGGATCACTACGCTAAAAGGGCCAGCCAAAACCCTTCCCCTGAACTTATAAAAATGACCAAGCTGATGACCAAGCTTTTTATCCCCAAAAAGGAAAAAAACCTGTATTCTTTGGCACAGGGGAAAAAAACCAAACAGTTCCTCGGAACAAATTTCAAAATTGAACAATTAAACCCAATGCCCGCCACAAACTTTTTAAAAAGTATCATAACGGGTTTTAAGCCAGCGGGGGCCTAAAAGGGTAAAAAGTGGGCAAACGGTTTTATTTGTACACTAAATTTAGTCAGTAGTTTTGTTTCCCATTGTTTCCCAAACAAATCTTACGTATTTTTTAACCAAGATCCATTTTTAAACAAAGTCATTAGATTTCCTGGGGTGTGGGATTTATACAAATAGATTGAACTTTTTTTTCGCCAAAAAAAATTCATGGGATTAATAATTTTTTAATCATAAAAGATTTTTTTTTCCCTTTCCCAAAATAAACGATCGGAAAATCAGCAAAACCCCGAAAACACTGAATCAGGGGGAGAAAGAACCCAACCCAAAAAACCCTCAGAAAACACTGAACCAGGGAGACCATTAAAAACCCTGGGCTTTGAAGCGGGAAAAAATTAGCAGAGGGGAACAGAAAAAAAAAAATTTAATGTTACAGCATAAAGAAAACATAACGCCCGCCAACGCCAGAACAATTTTGTTCAATGCCAGCTAAAAAAACCCCCATTAAAACCAAAGGGCCCCCAAAATCTTCAGGAAAAATTTTAACTTAAAACTGTTCCCTTTTTTGGGGGCCATTGCTGCTGTTGGGGGGGGGTTATTACGTTATAAAAAAATATAAAGAATGGCAACGAAACAAAACTATCAAAAAATCTGAGCCACTAAATCCCGAAAGAGGGCAAAATGCACGCCAAAACCACCAATAAAAAAAAGCATCATTTTGATCCATTTTAAAAGGAATAATAATTTTTAAAATTTTTTTAAAAAAAATAGATTTTGGCGTATTTAAAAAGAGAAGTCAATAAATAAAGACCGGAGTTTTAAAAAAGACATTTCCATAGGGCCCGAATTGTTTTCAAGGGGTTGCTTTTGGATGTAAAAAAAACCCTTTCCCTTTAAAAACAAAGCAGAAAAACCGAGGGAAGACATACCAACGATGACACTTTTTTTAAAGGGGTGTGGTACTATAAACACTACTATTTAAATAAAAAAAAATAGTTTTATTTTTTTTGTAAATTTTAAGGATAAAATTAATAAGAACTTGGTTTTTACTTAAAAGGGTACTTAATCAAGAAATTTTTAAGAACTTTATCAAGAAAATTAAAAATTAAAAAATAATCAAAAACTTTTTTAAGAACTTTTAAAAACTTGGGGGAACTTTTAAATTTAAAAAATTAGAAGTAAATTAAGTAAGAACTTGGGGATAACTTAAAATGACTTAAGGACAACTTAAATTAAAATTTAAATTTAAAACTTAAAAATAACCCCTTTTTAAAAACTTAGAAAAGGGAAATTTAGTGTTTTCCTCGTGGTTGGGGGGGGGGGGCAGGTGGGGGGGGGGTGTTTCAAAGCTTGGGGGGAGGGCAAAACAAAAAAACAAACACAAACAAACCAAAAAACCACCCAAAAACAGTCCCCGGGGGGGGTGGAGGGACGGCCCTGCGTGGGGGGGGGGGTGGGAGGACGGGGTTTCGTGGGGGGGGGGTGGGGGGCGTCCCGGGGTGTGCGGCAGCCAAAAAAAAATTTGAACCCGGAAAGTTGAAGCGAACAGTGAACCTTTAAAACCAAAAGCAATATATACAAAGTCATGAAAAGGGTTTGGGAAAAATTAAGGCATCAACTTTTAAAAAAACCCACCGCTCCTGCATTAGCGGTTCTAAAAATAAACTTACCCTCAGTGGTACTCGTGCGCTTTCCCAGGTTAAACAGGCGAGCTCGCCTGATTTACCCCTAATGGGTTGGGTGCTTTCCCAGCCGCTTTAAAAGTCGCGCGGGACTGTTAGCTAAAGCAGTCAAAAACCAAACCAAAACCCCACCGCTCCTGCATTAAACGGGACCCAAAAAAAAGATCAACGTCCGTTTAAGAAACGGGTTGCCACCCGTGAACCCTTTTCCCCCTCAGGGGAAAGGCGCTAGTTATTTTCGAGAAATGAAGGGCCTGCTGCCTCAACTCATCCAAAGCCTAACAAATTTTTCATGGGGACTCAAAATTTCTCGTCAAGTATTGTCACTTTGAAATTTTTCCCCACACTTGTTCTGCCCTGACCCAAAATTAAATAAAAAAAAACTAACCTGCACAAAAAACCCGGGAAATATCTTCTCACTACACCCACACACCTTCAATGAAAAAATAAAAAACCCGCGCTAAAACGACACCGGGGGCGCTGTCAACCTGAAAAAATAAAACCCCCCCCCCCCCCCAAACCCCCCACCTGGCAAGCCCATCCCCTCGCCCTTTTTTTTATTTTTTGGTCGCTTGCCCTGCGCTGTGTGAACAAGGGCGCGCTCTCGCTTTTCCCCCCTATCGTTACACATGTTTTTTTTAGGTTGTAGTACACCGTCCTTGTTTTTTGAAGCAAAAAAAATGAAGATAGTGGCTAGCCACACACACTCCTCTCCAACTGGGAGAAACTAAGGGCTGCCTAACCCTATCTAGTTTTTTGCCCGAACATTCCCAAAAACGGCCCTTCCCGTGCATAAAGGGACACTTAAAGGGAGATTAACTGGTTTTTAAAATAGAAAAGTATACCCATCTTAAAACACAAATCAGCCCAGCCCCATAAACACTGAATCTGTAGTTAACAATTTAAAAAAAATCCGAAAACACCGTGTTTACCTTCGCCTTTAAAAAATGAAAGCTGTGCCGGGGAACTGGGGAATAGTTGGCTTGCCTTCACTGACTAACCCCAACTAATTCTTTTTAACAAATACTTTTAACATGCAGTTAAAATAAAAAATTATGGCCCTCGAAAAACAAACCTGTTTTTTCATAACTTTTAAAGCCATTTTAAAAAAAAACAATTTAAAACAAAGTGGTCCCAACAGAGGGGCCGACGAAACCCACAGCCTTCTTGGGGTTTGGGGGCTTCCCAAAAAATGACGGCCCGGGGCCCTGCCACGGCGACAAACCTATTTAGGAACCCCTAGACTTTTTCCCAAAAGTGGGGCAACCCAACTGAGTGTGCTTCCTTTACACAGGGCAGGGTAGGTGCAAACTGCCGCAGCCGTAAATTTAATGACCCAAATTTCACCCCCGGGGGAAAAAAGGGTTTTAGGGTTTGGGAAAATTTGTTTAGAAAAAAGTGTGCGGATTTTTAAAAGTCATTTTTAATTTTAGAGAGAGAAAAAGTTGGTTTTGGGGGGTGTGGCCCGCCCCCTCTCGTCTTTTCCCGTCGTCCTCTCTCTTCCTTTTCCCCTCTTCCTGTCTGTCCTGCCTGGATTTTCCTCTCCCCTCTTCCCCCCACAGGAAAAAAGGGTGCTTTTTGGCCATTTTGCCCAAAAACTCGGTGGAGGGGGAAAATGGCTTTTGAGCGGGCCTTTTTTCCCGTTCCTCTACATTCGGGAGTGCTCCTTTTGGGGGATTAAAATTGCGTGGGCGGATGGAGTAAATGCTGTCAAAGAATCCCGGGGATGCAAAAAAGTGACAGGTGACAATTGGATTTCTAAGCAAAAAATCTTTTCCAGGGGTTTTTATTTGCCGTCTGCGTCTTTTCTCCCCCCCCTTCATTACGATTTCCCGCCAGGGAACAGGTTGGCTTTGGTGGGTCCAGTGTTCACGTTTACCATTCCCACGTTTTGTTCGGGCATGGCTTCCAGTTTCTGACTGATAGTGGCGGCAGGCAGACTGCTAGGTCCCAGCCCCTATTCTGACTCCACACTTGAGAGGGTTCCAAAGTATTGCATGCCCCCCTCGTCTTCCCCTGGAGAAATGGTTCTTTGTTCTTTGCACCTCTTGGTTTCTTGATTTCCTGCTACTCTGTCTAGCATCGGTCTTTTGCATAGGATAATCTCTGTGTGTGTGTGTGTGTGTGTGTGTGTGTGTGTGTGTGTGTGTGTGTGGCGTGCGCGTGCGTGCATGTGTGCGTGTGTGCGTGGTGCGTGCAAGCGCGTGCGTGCGCGTGTGTATGTGTGTGTGTGTGTGTGTGTGTGTTGTGTGCGTGTGCGTGTGCGTGTGCGTGTTTGTGTGTGTGTGTGTTTCATTTGTTTTCTAGGGGAAGTGTTTAGGGGCGCTTTATTTATATTGAAAGGGTGGACCATTTTTGTCAGTTGGCTTGTTCATTGTTCTTACCATAACTGTGACCTAAAACCACTCCACTAAACTGCCAAGGAGTAATAGGATGGATGAGAGCGGAAGGCGAGGACAGAGTAGTTCCCCTCACTCCATAAAACACGCCTGCCGAAAAGTTGTGTCTTGGGGAAAAGAGAGGGCGAATGTACAGGACAGGGAGAGTGTGGGGGAGAGGGGCCACAGTGTACAAACTGCAGATATAATCCATGACAACATCTGCGGATGACATGTTCCTCTGACTTATTTATTATCTTCCTTTCCTTTTTCTTCTTCTTCTGATATACTTTTGTGCGGCACTTTCGGAATTTGTTTTAATGGAATCGGGGAGAGGTGTATCGGGATGGGTCGAGATAGGGCCCAGGCGGCTCCAATCCCCTCAACATTCAGCCAGTGCCCTGCACTTGCTGATCCGCGTCTGCATAGCTGACAACCTGTCACTGATAGTGGCGGCAGACAGGCGGCGGTTGTCCCACCCCCACTGTGACTCCACACTTGCAAGGGTTCCAACAAATTGGGCGTCCTGCCCTTCCCCTGGTGAATTGCCTCCGTATTCTCATATTTCTTGTCTGTCATGATTTCCCTTTGCTTTGTCTCTCTTAACAGCAAAAGTGCTGAGTTTCTTTTCTTTTTCTTTCTTTTTTTTTCATCATCACTGCTTTTTTCAAGTGAAAGTCTTTTGGGGATCTTTAGTTTCTGTTGTAAATGCGGTCTTTAGTTCATTTAGCCATGTTTTATGTCCAGTACGCTGCCAGGACTGACAGGAGGGTGAGGGGGGGGATAAGGGAATTATTCCCCTTTACTTCATGAAGAACACTCGCACAAACCTTTTTCCTAGAACACTGGGAGGACAGCAAATGTGAAGGAGTAGAAGGGGTAAAGTGGAGGGTGAGAGAAACAGTACCATGGTGCATACTGTTTGGATGAGGTTTTTCTTCGATGTCTTTTCTTTTCTTTTCTTTTTATTGAGATTCGCATTCGTACAGACCTTTAAGACTTTTTTTTAAAGGGAGCCAGGGAGAGGTATACAGAAGGGGCAGAGAGGGGGTCAGGGGTTTCCTCCCCCCTCCCCCTCTACACCCTGCCATATTCATACACATGCCGATCCTGTATACATAGCCTAGAACCTATAGCTGATGCTGCAGACAGATTGACGGATAGTGATCGCACTCCCACTCTGACTCCACACTTCAAAGGATTCCAAGATCCCTTGAGTCCTGTTGTTGTCCTGGAGAAATACTTCCCCCATTCTCATTCTTCTTGTCTGTCGTGATGTTCCGTTGTCTTGTCTTTCTCAGTAGCAATGCTCACGACTCAACACCAAACTTTTTTTTCCCATCATCGTCGCCTTTCCACCAGAAATTTTCTTTGGACTTCGTGGTTTCCATTGTACGCGTGGCACCGAGTTTAGTTTGCCATGATTCATGTCCAGTGAACTGAGTTACTGATGGGAGGGAAGAGAGGGAGGTGGAGGAAGGAATAATTCTCTTTTACTCCATAACAGACACTCGTTAAAAGTTTGTTTTGGGGAAATGGGAGGAAGGGAAGATGGCGGGGAGGGGGCAGAAATGGGTTGGGGGAAGCGGAAGGCAAAAGGAAAGGACATAATCTGAAGGTT
The DNA here is from genome assembly GCA_018398815.1 of Conus ventricosus. NCBI lineage: Eukaryota > Metazoa > Mollusca > Gastropoda > Neogastropoda > Conidae > Conus > Conus ventricosus. The sequence goes on along the minus strand of CM031602.1, from coordinate 39,771,003 downwards.
GTGATGTCTGTTGAAAAATTTGTGATGACGAGTTTCTTTGACCTATTTTACTTTCCTTTTATTTCTTTGTTTCATGGTTTCATACTTCCCTTTAAGATTTTGTGTTAAATAG
>CM031602.1:39755891-39760891 GCA_018398815.1 Conus ventricosus | reverse complement strand
CTCTCTCCTCTCTCTCTGTCTTTCTTTCTGTCTGTCTGTCTGTCTCTGTCTCTCTCTCTCTGTCTGCCTGTCTGTCTCTGTTTCTGTCTCTCTCTCTCTCTCTCTGTCTGCCTGTCTGTCTGTCCCGTCTGTTTCATTCTCTCTCTCTCTCTCTCTCTCTCCTCTCCTCTCCCCTCTCTCTCTCCCCTCTCTCTCCTCCTCTCTCTCTCTCTCTCTCCTCTCTCTCTCCTGTCTCTCTCTCTCTCTCTCTCTCTGTCTCTCTCTGACTCCCCCTCTCTCTCTCTCTCTGTCTCTCTGTCTATGCCTCTGTCTGTCTCTGTCTCTCTCTCCGTCTCTCTGTCTCTCTGTCTGTGTCTGTCTCTGTCTCTCTATCTCTGTCTCTCTCTCTGTCTCTCTGTCTCTCTCTCATTCAACCGTTCATTCGAATCAATACTGCAGCTACAAATACAAAACTGAGCCGATTGTAGGCAAAATCAGGTTTGGGAATAGGAATTGGAAGTCAGCCAGCGTGAAGAAGATAGTGTAAAGAATTGTCCACTTTGTGGCAGAGCTGAGAAAGAGTGAATAATGTCAACATTCAACATCCTCTGACAGCACCAAGGTTAAAAGATTGAAGGTCAACAGGTGAAAGTCAGCGTGTTTGATGGACGCGGGAGCAGCGAAGTGTAAAAGGTTCATCGTGTTTATCGAAGTGTAAAAGGTTCATCGTGTTTATCGAAGTGTAAAAGGCTCATCGTGTTTATCAAAGTGTAAAAGGTTCATCGTGTTTATCGAAGTGTAAAAGGTTCATCGTGTTTATCGTGGCATTAAGGAAAGCGAAGTCAACCCTCTTTCAGCTCTTTAATGTTCCCCGAACGGAAGCATGCAACTTCTTAATGTTGGGTGGACGTAGACGGTTTTGAGCATGTAAATATCTGACTCCACGAGTGTTTGAATTCAGAGCCAGTTGCTCTGAATTCTCTGACAATTTGACTACCGGTTCTTCAGAGCATGAAAACGTAAGACAGGTATCATTTACAAAACATGTGCATGGCGTCAACGCTCGCTTATTATCCTCTTTAACACCAAATCAATATCTAATTACTTAAAACGAAGTTTGTCAGTCTCTCCGTTTGTCTGTGTGTCTGTCTGTGCGTGATCTGTGGTGTTTGTTATTCGTTATACAAATGAACAGTTTTCATCTGGTTTCTTCAAGGTTGGCATGGTGACTCGTTAGCAGACGGAGTAAGGGACGAGGAAAAGGCAAGAGAGGAGGAGACGGGGGGAGGGGGAGGGAGCAGGGACAGGAGGGAAAAGACAGGGGACGGGAGAAGGGGGGGGGGGTACGCGTCTACTTGTAGCATGAAATAGATAGCGGTGTCTATTTCTAATGTATGGAGATAGCAGCGAGACCATAATTATGTTTACAGGGGGGAAAAACTGTATATTTTAATGTCCCATCTTTTTTCAATATTTTTTGCACATATTTTCGCTTCCGTTCTTGTCTGTTGTGCTTTAATTTTTGTTAATATCAAGATGTGATGTGATGTGATGTGATGTGATGTGATGTGATGTGATGTGATGTGATGTGATGTGATGTGATGTGATGTGATGTGATGTGTGTGTGTGTGTGTGTGTGTGTGTGTGTGTGTGTGTGTGTGTCTGTCTGTCTGTCTGTCTGTCTGTCTGTCTGTCTGTCTGTGTGTGTCTGTGTGTCTGTGTCTGTGTGATATAATGATCGTCATCGTCGTCGTGCCGATGTCGTCGTCATCATTGCTTCCTTTTCTTTTTATTAGTACCGTGTAGTGGTCGTGTTTTGTGTTTTAGTGTAATATAGTAGAAAAACAAGGGCAGGCTGGAAGACCTGGCATAGACCAACATCTTGTCCTTAAGGAATAAAGCTTTTTGAGTTTTTGAATCGTTACCCCCCCCTCTCTCTCTCTCTCTCTCTCTCTCTCACTCTCTCTCTCTCTCTCTCTCTCTCTCCCCTCTCTCTCTCTCCTCTCTCTCTCTCTCTCTCTCTCTCAGGCTGGTTTCCGTAAACAATACTCCACTGTAGATCATATTTTTACGCTTGTTTAAACAACTAAGTCTTGTCTGTATGGGCGTGAGTCCCAAAAGTCCGAATACCATGATATATGGTGAAATCGGTTGATATCCTTTGTGTATTGACAGTACTTTGAAATCTATTAAATGCTTGTTTAAACTCCAAAATATGGCAATTGACACATTTTCAAAGCAAGCCCACTTGATTCTGAATAAAATTCCCGAGTTCACCTGTGGTCATTCCAGTCATCATAACTGGGCATATCATATTAAAAGATGTTTCGATTTTTTGGTTTTTTCAGAGATTTGGATAAGTGGAGGGTTGGAAATGAAGTTAGGTTCTTGAAGGAACTAAAAGAACGAATGTTGGATTGCTATATGCAAGATTGAAATGCAAAAATTTTTCAGAGCGATCGTTTCTCAACATACAGATCATTCAAATCTATATTCCACACAGAAAAATATTTGTCAGTTATCACAATTAGTAAATTTCGGTACGTTTCTTTGGAGATTTCGTTCGGAATTATGCGATTTAAAAATCAATGACAGATATGACGAACAACCAAAAAACTATCCACTTTGTAATAAAATTGAAAACCAATTTCATTTCTTGCTTGAATGTCTAAAGTACTCATGTTTGCGAGAAAATTATTTATCAGATTCTATTCTTATCCAAATGGCGATTGTTTAGCTTATTTGATGCAATCTGAAAACATGATGATCCTTAGAAATTTGGCAATGTATATCTTTTGTGCACGGAAAACTACACGTGAACTTATGAACGGAAACTAGATATATGAAGATGTGTTGTGATTGGTTTCAAACGCAAGTAAAAATATTTTTGTTGATCTTGGTTTGTTTCCTTGAATCATTTCCTCTTGTAATTGTTTGCTTGTGTGTTTCTGGAAAAAAATCACTTCCTTTTGCTAATGACCCGTACCCCCTTTTTATTTTATTCTCAATAAACGTGGACCCATTCTCTACAGGTCGGTGGCCTTACAATTAAAAATTTCAGAGTTCAGAGTTCTCCCCCCCCCCCTCTCTCCTCCTCTCTCTCTCTCTCTCTCTCTCTCTCTCCTCTCTCTCTCCTCTCTCTCTCTCTCTCTCTCTCTCTCTCTCTCTCTCTCGTTTGTTCCTTTCGTCCTGTTGCATGTCTCTTTCGTTGCATACTTTAAGTACGTATATAGTTTGCATACGTCTTTGTGAGGGAATGAGGTCTCTATGAATAAACATTCATTCATTCATCTCTTTATTCATTCATTGAGTGATCAATTGATTAATTCTGTCACTCTCTCTCTCTCTCTCTCCTCTCTCTCTCTCTCTCTCTCTCTCTCTCTCTTCTCTCTCTCTCTCTCCTCGCTCTGTCCCCCCTCTCCCTCCCCTCTCTCTCACTCTCTCTCTCCCCCTCTCCCTCTCATTCTCTCTCTCTCTCTCTCTCTCTCTCTCTCCTCTCTCTCTCTCTCTCTCTCTCTCTCTCTCTCTCTCCCCTCTCCCTCTCTCTCTCTCTCTCTCTCTCTCTCTCTCTCTCTCTCTCTCTCCCCTCTCCCCCCTCTCTCTCTCACTCTCTCTCTCTCTGTGCCCCTTCTCTCTCTCTCTCTCTCTCTCTCTCTCTCTCTCTCTCTCTCTCTCTCTCTCTCTCTCTTTCTCTCAGGCTGGTTTCCGTAAACAATACTCCACTGTAGATCATATTTTTACGCTTGTTTAAATAACTAAGTCTTGTCTGTAGGGGCGTGCGTCCCAAAAGTCCGAATACCATGATATATGGTGAAATCGGTTGATATCCTTTTTGTATTGACAGTACTTTGAAATCTATTAAATGCTGGTTTAAACTCCAAAATATGGCAATTGACACATTTTCAAAGCAAGCCCACTTGATTCTGAATAAAATTCCCGAGTTCACCTGTGGTCATTCCAGTCATCATAACTGGTCATATCATAGTAAAAGATGTTTCGATATTTGTGGTCATTCCAGTCATCATAACTGGTCATATCATAGTAAAAGATGTTTCGATGTGGTCATTCCAGTCATCATAACTGGTCATATCATAGTAAAAGATGTTTCCATATTTGTGGTCATTCCAGTCATCATAACTGGTCATATCATATTAAAAGATGTTTCGATATTTTTGGTTTTTCAGAGATTTGGATAAGTGGAGGGGTTGGAAATGAAGTTAGCTTCTTGAAGGAACTAAAACAACGAATGTTGGATTACTATATGCAAGATTGAAATGCAAAAATTTTTCAGAGCGATCGTTTCTCAACATACCGATCATTCAAATCTATATTCCACACAGAAAAATATTTGTCAGTTATCACAATTAGTAAATTTCGGTACGTTTCTTTGGAGATTTCGTTCGGAATTATGCGATTTAAAAATCAATGACAGATATGACGAACAACCAAAAAGCTATCCACTTTGTAGTAAAATTGAAAACCAATTTCATTTCTTGCTTGAATGTCTAAAGTACTCATGTTTGCGAGAAAATTATTTATCAAGATTCTATTCTTATCCAAATGGCGATTGTTTAGCTTATTTGATGCAATCTGAAAACATGATGATCCTTAGAAATTTGGCAATGTATATCTTTTGTGCACGAAAAACTACACGTGAACTTATGAACGGAAACTAGATATATGAACATGTGTTGTGATTGGTTTCTAACGCAAGTAAAAATATTTTTGTTGATCTTGGTTTGTGTCCTCGAATCATTTCCTCTTGTAATTGTTTGCTTGTGTGTGTCTGGAAAAAAATCACTTCCTTTTGCTAATGACCCGTACCCCCTTTTCATTTTATTCTCAATAAACGTGGACCCATTCTCTACAGGTCGGTGGCCTTACAATTAAAAATTTCAGAGTTCAGAGTTCTCCCCCCCCCTCTCTCTCTCTCTCCTCTCTCTCTCTCTCTCTCTCCTCTCTCTCTCTCTCTCTCTCTCTCTCTCTCTCTCTCTCTCCTCTCTCTCTCTCTCTCTCTCTCC
>CM031602.1:39728391-39745891 GCA_018398815.1 Conus ventricosus | reverse complement strand
CCACTTTTGAACTACTTGGTTGGTAATGGTTAATTAAGTAACCTTTAAGTTTCTTATTAAGTTACCTCTAAGATCTTCCTTATTCAAGTTTTTTAATCAAGCCAAACATCCCAAGTCACTTAATTAAGTTCTTAACTCAAGTCACCCCAAGTCAACCGCAAGTCACTTCTAATTTTAAATTAAGTCACTCTAGTTTCTTGAATCAAGTCATCCTAAAGTTCTTAATTAAGTTCTTAATTAAGTTTTTAATTAAGTTACATCAAGTTCTTAATTAAGATTCTTAATTAAGTTTCTTTAATTAAGTTACCTCAAGATTGAATTAAGTCGTTCTTTAAGTACAACCAATTTCTATTTCAAGTTATCTTATAATTAACAAAAAAACAATACAATCAATGTTTTTATCTTAAATAGGTAGATGACTATTTAGTACACACACCCTCAAAAAACGCGTCATCGTTGAGGATGTCTTGCTTAAACGCCCTTGGCGGTGAGATCGGTCGCATAGATCTTAAGGAAGTTCTTTACACCCTAGAGCAACTGCATTGATTACAATTCTGTCTATGAAATAGTCTTTTATAGACTCCATGTCCCTTTTTATTGACTTCATTCATTTTAAAAACAAATAATAATCCGCATGGTCATAGTTTTTTATCAAAAATTTTTGACAAAATATATACCATCCTGAAAAGGATGAAAATGATTTTTTGGTTGTTGGTGGTCTGGCGTGCTGAAGTTCTTCTTCAGTAGTTAGTGGTTCAAGATTTTTTGGCTGCTTTTGTTTTTGTCCGCCATTCTTTATTATAATTTATAACCGTAAGAAACCTCCCCCAACAGAAGCAAGGGGCCGCCAAAAATAGGCCAACAGTTTTTAAGTTCAATATCCATGAAGACTTGTGCCCTTGATTTAAACTTGTTCTTGTTCTGGGGCTGCATTCAATCAACTTTGTCGTTGGCAGTGTTTATGTTTTCATTATGAAGTTATATTCTGTGATTGAAACTTAATTTCTTTGTCTGTTAAACTCTTTCTACTCTTTTCCTGCTGCAATCACGGCCAGTATGCTTTAGCTTTTCACTTCGTCACTATCCTCAACCTGATTCCGGTTTTCTGATTCAATGTTTCACCTGATATCTGCTGATTTTCCGATTCGTTGTCAATTTGAAGGGAAATAAAATCTATATGATTAAAAGTAATTAATACCTTCATGATAAATGGCGATAACAATGATCCAAATCTGTAATATAAATCACAGCTTAGAGACTCTAATGACTTTGTAAAACTGGATCTTGCGTTAAATCATACGTAAGATCTTGTCAGAATCAATGGGAGCAAATCTAGCTGACTCTTTAGTGTACAAACTATGAACCTTTTGTCCGTACACTTTTTACCATCATCGACCCCAACTGCGCCTCCATACCTGTTATTATAATTTATAATGTCCTGCGTGACATCGTTGAATCAGTTCAATGCTGAATTCAGTTCCGAGAACTGTTTGTTTTCCCACAGCATCGCGCGCCGCCAAAGAATACAGCCTTTCCTTTTTGGGCATAATAGCTTGGTCATCGAACTTCTTCTTTGTAAGTCAAGACTGTGTAAGCTCTAGAGATCATCGCTGTTCATGTTTTTATTAATTATAATTATTTTATTTTTTAAAATGACAACCCGAAAAAAACTTCGCCAACCTTGAATGACCTAATCTTCCATAATTGGAGTCCCAAGTGTAGGATATAACTCAAACTTGAAAAGAGCCTGTTAAAAATAAAACCGGCAGATCTTGGCAAACTAGACTTTGAGGATTTATCAAAGCTAATCGCTATTATTTACAGCATCCATTTGCTACAAAAAGATTTTCTAGTTAAGCAAGGAATAATTCCAGAGAATATAAATAGTAAATAAAAATACATTTATAAAAATGGCTTCACTCGTAATGAGATAGAGGGGCGCTGTGGTGAATGACCTTGCTTTTAGCGAAGTAATTACGCATTTAGGTAAACTACAGACGACCCGGCGAGAGAAAAAGACATAACAAAGCTGTGGAGCAACTAGCTGCAGCACAAGATCGCTATGAAAAGCAGAGAATTGAGCAGATTATATTTTATTAATAACACACTGAAGAAAACAGGGCCATGCAGCTTACACATTTAAAGATGTTGTATCAAGGAATAAACAATATATCTAGTAACAAGAAAACCCCCAAAAAAAAAAAAAAAAACCGATCGAGACAGATTGCCCCCACCAAAATTCAGTGACTTTTAATCATCCATCAGAAAAAACCAAAGATGCTAGAAATCGCGTTTTATATTGCTTTGGTATGACCGTTGTGTATTTGTTGCGCATAATATTGCTGAATAAAAAATGAACAAAATCTATTATTCTCCAAAAGGATATTGGTAAGGTATCCACGGCAATCAAAAAGCTAAGCGAAGTCAGCTGGAGTCAGTGAACAAACAGCGAAGGAAGGTTATCTAAACAGCAATCGGCAAATTTATTTACCTGCGCCAAGACGAATACAGAACCCACATTGTTGAATACAAACTCCAAAACGACACCCATCAAATGGATCTTCTATATTAACCCTCTGATACGATTTAGACGAAAAAGATTTAAGTACGCACTTACAGTCATTTACAAAGCTTTCAAAGATACAAAGATGCGGAAACCGTTACCACCAAAATTGCTTCTGCTTGTTTGCTGTTGCTATACAACTAATAACCACCGATGCCTCCCTAACTTATCCTCACAGTGATTCAAGTCGATGATGGAAAAAGAATTTAAAGGTCGAGTGAATCAATATATTGTTAAAACATAGAGTTACCCATAAAAGAGGCATTCCGGAGTTTTCACAGATCACAGGCTTTATTTGAAACTTAACAAACATTAGCCGAAAGACTTTTCCCTACTACCAGTAGACTACAGAGAGCTGATTGACAATTCTCGCAACACATAATGGTTAGAAGACTGCCCTCAGGTTTGCGCGCAATGAATATGAAGAATTTAAAGGGCTAAAACCAGTACAAGCAATCAAGAAGAAAAACAATAAATGTTGCTGAGACTCCAGTACAACCTCAAACTATTAACCGTTTGGTTTAAAGTAAGGTACCTTTAATTTACCGGGGTGAAGCGGAAGGGGACACGTCGCATTAGGTGGAAACCGATCCCAGTTTGAGTGTTGATCCATAGAAAATAAAAAAGCATTGTAAAAATGAATCCGCCCCGTGTATTATTTACGAGAAACTGACACATTACCAAACAACGCACTCCTCAAAGATCTTTTGTGAAGGAAGAACTGCAGATAATCCCGCCAGACACAGTTCCAGTAGCTTAATTAATTTTTTTAATTTTTTCCAATAAAAACTATATTTAGTCTAAAATGGAAGCTCAGAAGGAAGCGCAGAATGAAACAAGAATGATAAAGAAAGAGGACCTTGGAATTGATACGAAAAACATATGATACGAATTGTGCTATTAAAATGCACACCGTTTTTGTGAGGGTTCTGCAACACATTCTAATCCATCCAGATCACCGACAGCCCAAAATCCCAAATTTGACTATCAAATAGGAAATAAAGAATATTATTGAAATATTAAAAAATTCGAGCGCAGACAAGCAAACATGAGAAAAAATTAGTCTGAATTGGGGATGAAATGATGAATTTTATAGAAAAGTTTGATGGAAAAATATGACCCGAATATAAACCCGAAGAAGATATTGTTTAGGGCTGTTTTTTCCAAGTGCCCAAAGCATATGAAAACTCTGGATTAATAAACACACGTTTTTTGTGTTTGTTCTATCTAATGACTTTTTGTTACAACCGTTGTGTTGATCTCAAGTAGAATAGATCGCAGTTTTTTACGTTGGTATGCAATGAAGTAAAAGTCTTATTGTCAACAATGCTATCTCTGTAGTTTGTCATCGATATGTTTGACTGCACAACACTTGTCGAGATATTCCTTTTGCTTTCTTAATTGTTTTCTCCTGGCTCGAAATTATGTGCTGTAATTGCATTTTCGACCTTAAACCATAAACTCCTTAATCACCTTTCCAGATAATTTCATCCATCATCTTTCCTAAAACCTTTCCTTGTTAACAGATGAATGCAAAGGCGACTTTAGGGTAATCAGATGTGTCATACCATCCTACATGCCCTTTACTACTTCTATTTCCATGTCTTTATAGACGTCTTCAGTAGGGATATCTCTTAACAAAAAGCAATCTGTATCTTGTAAATTACTCTGGACTCTGGATACAAGGGTTTAAAGTAGTCAAAAAAAAATTTCTAACAATCAAAAAGCATTGATAATTCCGAAAAACGGTAAACCCAATAAATACAGGTTTGTTCCAAATTGACTTTCTTTTTTTCATCATTATGCCAAAAAGCTGAATCATGAAATCTTCTGAGTCCTGATTAATTAGGTTTGAAGTCAGCTTAATTGCTTCGTTCTCTTTGGTGACCAACTAACAATCTTGCTCTTGTGCGGATTTCCATAGTCTTTCCGAAACACTGTTGTTCATCAGCTGAAAAAGTCTTTTCAGAAGTCATCTGCGTATTTGTTTCTGAGATCATGTACTTCATGATGTATGGTTTCATGAACTGTTCTTGATCAAACGCAATATACGAAAGAACAGACTGTCAACTTACCATGTCTTAAATAAAATTGTAGAAGTCTGTAATTACAGACAAAATTTTTTTGCCACGAAGATTGGGCCAATTTAGGGCGGCTCCTCAATGGATCATCTTTATAACATTTCTGCTGCTATGTATAGGTCCATTATGCAGGTCATGGAGTTCATGAGGATATTTTAAAGTCCAACTTCTAGAAAGTAATGTACCACGCTGTTGACCCGGCGTCAAACTGCCAACCCACTTTAATTGCCTTTTGAATATTATTCGCATTATACAGTGTACATTTTACAGTACGTAATGGAAGTGATTGCGCCATTGCCCAATCCATACAGATGTTTGCGTCTAAATACATAAGATAGTTAGAACTTTTTACTTGGTTCATAATTCATCGTAGGTATTAGTTGTTTGCTTTACAGTAATGATGCGACGCACATTACTAATTCCTACACGCAATGCCGTTTTCCAATCACTGAATCATTGTTAAATCAGACAATAAATCAAATCTGTACTCAGTAAACTTTAATAAAGCATCCGCCACACATCCCTGTCGGCAGAAAAAGTAATGCGCGGTATCAGGGCTATAAATTTCATGTCAGTCTTTTCTGTAATTTTCCAAAGACGTCCGCTAACAAACATTAATCAGACATCAGAAGGAGTCATGATAGACTTCCCATTGTTTTACACTCAAACTTGCCAGCATCTTTTGGGGGGGGCATGCTGGTAATCGTAGTCGCAGATTTTCACTTTCCTCCTAAGGCAGAAAAGAACGCGCCTTTAGGCGGGAAAGTATCTTCGTCACACATTTCCCAACTGTTCCTGGAATTCATAAGGTAAACACCGCTTTCTATCAAGCGATTTGGTCAAATATTCATCCGTTATGGGCAGGATTTTAAGGACATAGCCAGCGACACAATGATTCCCATCATGTACTGTCATAGAGTCATAAACGTAGACCTGTTTACATTAAAGGTGAAACACATGTACTTTTCCCTCGAATGACTGTGCAATGCGATGTGTACCCTGAAGGCATTCGCCCACTCGTTTCATATAAGATGATAGTCGACGCCACTCGCAAGTTGTAAAGAATATAGCATCTTCCATGTCTTTGGTCAACTTTAATTGAATATAGGGGGCATTTACTATTGCGTGCTGCTCCACTGAAACGTTCCACTAATGAGATCATGGTCCTCTTACTTTTGGATTGGCTTCTTCAACGTGAGTTCTAAACCACAAATCCAACAATGTGTGCTGATCATACTGTATGTGTTGGTCTTTCAGGCGTCATCCATGATTTTCAGATAAATTCAGATTTTAGAACAGTCATTACGCACTTGCTGATGCGTTTTAAGAAGAATTCTGCAGCATTAGGCCCTCTATATAATTCTGATGCTGAATGAGCGCCATCCGACCTGACAATAATGAAAGGCAAATGAACAAATCTTATGATTAATCATAAAGACTGTTTTTCGAATAGTTATTGTGGCGCTTGGCCCTTCATAATGAACAATAAGCGACTCAAAGTCTGCGTAAACAACAATATGGAAAATTTTGCATCCGTTTCCAGTTCTTAAAGCTAACTTTAGATCCGGTGGGGCGTAATTAGTACTTGTATTACAGACAACTGTTAATACTATGTTTTAGTATGTTCAACTCGGCGCTTTGCACAGATGGAATTCTTGTTAAACATTTTCCTACAGAATTCTTGCTTAAGTCCTTGCATTGAAGTATGCCGCAATAATCTACTCATTGTGGCGTATCAATATGTAATGCGGTAGCCCCGCAGTTAAAACATCAGAATTAAGTCCACACATTATTTTTGTCTGGGTTCGCCAATCGATGGACTTTTCATGACACGTCCTAATAGGGCACCAAATTAGTTTCCTCATACCCATAGTAGATATTACAGTTATTGGTTTGTTTTGTTTCCTTCCAAACCTGATCAATGGAATCCACGCTAACAGGAAAGGAATATTCACTAAAGTTAAGATCATTGATGTAATCCCAATAGTTAATACACTCTCTCTTGCTTTTTTGCGACGTAATGCAGCCTTGCGAGAACTACACCACATGATATGAAAACATTTGTTTGTCTGTATTCTTATGTTTTAAAACTGCATGCTTTTTGCCGAACTAATTGCTTGAGGCAGCGGAATTTAAGACTTGTCTACAATCGGCGCATATATAGCCTGTTTTAATCAAAATCTCTAAGACTTCGCCCTCTGACCAACCAGAGCCTCTCCATTTTGCTATCTTCAGCGGCCACAATCAAACTGTGTAAGCATTTCGTCTGCCAACCGGGTGTTAAGTCCATTATGAGAAAGAAAATCTGTTGTTTAGTCCGAGACCATACTTCTATATTTTCTTCAATTTATTGATTATAATAGACGATTAAAACGCTAACATTACTTAACTGGCGGGTCTATTTGTTTAGTTTACCCGGAACTTGAGAAATAGCATGAGCAACACTTGCCCGTAGACGCTTGCTGGATCAATGACTTCTAAATCAATATCATCAGTGCTCTTTGATAAATCTACTTGCCTTGCTTCACTCAATTCGTCTGGACCTTCATATATCTTATCCATTCTGAGTTTCTTTTCTAACTTCAAAATATTTATTTAAATCAAAAAAATATTAATCAATATTGGTGGTCTTTTTGTGCTTGGACTCATAAACTAAAGTAAAAACACCCTTTTGGCGTTTGTTAATGTGAGCTGTTTAGAGCAGAGTTTTAATGTTTCGTTTACTTTTTTTTAAGCATTCTTTTTTATCTCTCGGCGTCTGCTGTTGAGAAAACTTGTCCTCGCCTTTCTTTGAAGAATCAGAACTTTTGTCCATTATGTAGACATTCAAAATCGGCCTGTAAAAACGATTAAATACTTCATTCCGTGATGTTTGAGGTCAGCTAGTGCTGTTAATTATAATCAGCTTGAATAACTAATTTAAGAGCTGTTATTATTGAACCATAGCTGAGTGCTTTTGGAGCTTAGTTTTTAATTTTTTTGCTGGCAGCACCTACGCTTAATGAATCACAGCGAGAGCTAAAGACAAACCACCTAGAGGTAAAGCTGCGGGTGTGCCTATGCCTGTTGCTAAGAGACCAACACTAGTCTCCTGGTTGATAGAGCACTTTTTAGGCGGATGCACGCAGTATAAACATAGTAACAGCATTAAATGCATCAGAATAACCTCGTTTGGTTTTGCTGTATTTTGAAAGGTCCTGCTCTAGTTTTTTTTGTAGCAATTGTGTAATGTTGTTTTAAACTGAAGGTTATTATGCCGTGGGTGTTCTACTATCTCTACTCTTGGCGACTTGCCGGTGCTGTAGCACATTTGGATAAACATGAACAGTCATGCTTTTTTTAAAATGAAAAAATAATTTATATTCTGTATCTTTTATTTTTTCTTTTCCAATAATCATCTGTGCAACAATTAATAAACACAATGTACATTAAAGGCAGTTATTCGGCTTCTTTGTTCTTTCTCAATTTGGAATGTTCTTACGTCTTTAAACCGATCTCTCTCCAATCTCCACCTCCCCTCCCGCCACATCCATGCAACTGATTATCCTCTGTTACCTTAGGTCAATCCATAAACCGTATTTTGATGTTAAATAATCATCAAGACCTAACACTGTGAAGGTTGTTAGATCTTTAGACGCAAGGTCTGCAGTTGACATCGGCCCCTCCCACCCCCAAACAATTTTCTTATTTCGTCAAAATGAAGATAAGGACAAATCCCTCTAGCGTAGAATTGGTTAGGACTCCCATCAATTGTACATTGCAACTTTCGTATTATTTGATTACAAAACTTTCACTGCCTCTTGCGAATGGTTCTTTCCATCTTCACACAGCAATAAAATACCTGAAGCATCGATTAACTGCGTCGCTAATATAAAAAATCCATATAGCGTCGCCCTGCTTTTAAGGATATGTAGAATGATTGCGCACTTTTTGCGTAATATATTACCAATTGTTGACTCATATTGTTGCTCAATCTGCCTTGCTAAATTAGACCCTTGCTAACAACATCAAACTCTAACGAGATGTCAGAAATGCTGTATTTTGCTTCGGTGGTCTGTTGATTCAGATAACACGTTTTGTATTCATTAAAAGTAGTTCGTATGACAATCTTCTTTTAATGCCCTTGAAAGTAATGGACATGCGCTTTTAACAACTCCAAATCTAGGGGAATGGAAAAAGCGATTACCATACGCATAACTTACAGCTAAATGCCTGTTTTTGGCTGCTTTTTATAGCACCTGAGGCGAGTTCGTCGCCTATTCTAAGTTTAGCCGCTTCTTCATTGCCGATTCCTGAAACACGCTAGATCTTCCCTTTCATCTCTGTTAGCCATCGAACCAGAATGAGTATTAAAATATGTTCTGGCATTGTTTAAAAAAAAGAAATACTTACTATCTAGCCCCTCAAGTTTTTACAGAAATATTCTTAACGATTGCCCGTCCCCAAAATTCAGGTACAACTGATCTTGTTTGGTCTGTTGTTGAAGCGAGTTCTATTTTGAAAGTAAGCCGTGCAGAGCCTGGCACAATGCAAATCATCCGCTCCTAGGTCAGGAAATCTAACAGTAAGAATTTGATCTGCATCACTAAGTAGATGGATTATTTGGAACAGTATATTCTCCGATTATTTTCACCTCACGGGCCATGGGGTTTTTTCAGACTTCTATGCGTCAATAATCGAGGACCATATACTTGTGACATTTATAAAACACAATAAAAAGTTAATTATTTAAAAAACAGGCGGGAATTGGAAGGTGAGAAATTTGATAAATAGTGATCTTGGAGACGCCCAACAAGGATGAAAGGACCTCCCTTTGACACAGAACCTCTCAGCGCTCTCATTGCGGGATGAATTAAAGAAGATAAGGTCAATCTTATACCAAAATTTTAGAACTAGAACCGCTCCCGCAACTAAATATCCCGATGATTTGAACTAAAAGATAACCATTTTGAATTTTTAGAAACGCCAAAGGGTGGTAGAACGTGTTTCCGCTTACTATAAACAGACTCATGCAGGAGGTTTGTATGTCGCGGAATAGAATTAGACAAAGGCTCAGTTCAAGCGAGCGAAATCGCCTTGAGCTTTACTAAACAGAATTAGATACGGAGGCTGTTGCAAACTTCAAAACACACTACCAAGAACTCCTTCCCAACCAGATAATCCAAAATGCAAAACATAGAACTTAAAGATTTAATCAAACAGCGACGAAGTAGGAAATACAGTAGCAAACTCACTGAATAAGAAGAAACAGCATTAAATACAATTACACGAACCACGGCAACCTAATAGAGAATTATTATCCCTTGATCGAGAACTTTAAGAACCAACAAAGGCGAATTAACATACCAAATTTAGCAAACTAGTGAACTAGAATGAGCATATAAAAGAGAAAAAGAAAAACTCGCTGAGACTGAACGACCTGCATCGTAGGCTTGAGATTAAAGAAAGAAGTAAGACAAAGACTAAAAGATCTTGAACTAAGAAGATAAGCAAGACTAGAAGTGCTAACTACTAAACCATGATACCAATTACGGAACTCGTGAATAGAATAAGAGAAACTATCGAAAAATTTTTATAAGAAGACGCAACGCTAGCAGAACGAATACAAAAACTGTTTTAGAGAGCAGTGGAGTCACATTAGCAAAGCGTTATAACGGCCTTTAGGATTTGCAATAAGTACACAGGGTAATGGCTATTACAGGCGGTGGTGGAGGGCAATGGGGAGTTCAGTGCCCCCGCCGCCATCAACTGATAAATGCAATGGGGAAAAAAAACAACTTGATTAAAACATCTTGCGAGTTATTAAAAAAAATTAGCTGGTAAAAGCTATAGGACTCTTTACCAGTTAAATTAGGGAGTGCTATTAGCTGCTTTTTGTCTACTGCAAATCAAAGTATTGGCTTTATGGCCAGGCACTGTTTATGGGCAAATAGTTCTCTTAATAGTCGGTTCAATTAGTAAGATAAAGACCAAGTAATCCCTCAGCCAGTTATACAACAACAAATGCGTCTTTTCATATTCGTTGGTCATACCGCGAACAAAGTCCAACGTCACAACAGTCTTTGTGCTTTGAACCTTGGGGATTGAGACTTATTCTATGTGGGGTTCATGTGTTTTTTTTTATTGTTTGTTACAATTACTGGCCCAGAATTTATGTCGTATTTTTTTCTCCACCTTCTGTTCATTGCGCGGCCACAATATTTCATTGTTGTAGTTTATTATTGTTTTTCCCACTCAGGATTCTAGGTCAGAAGGTAGCAGATAAACCAGTGCCAACAGCAAAGTCTACTTTCGATCTTGCGTATTGTAAAACATTTTGTACCTTTTTATACTTGAATCTAAATCAAACTGTAGAATTTATGGCGTCCTCTAAATTTCCAAGTATGTTTTTGTGCATCAAAGCCATAGAAGAATCAGTTATGCTCGACCTTGTCTGTCTTGCGAGCCTAGCAAACACCAAACGTAAGTACCACAGAGTCGTTTATTATCGTACTATTCCCGCTTGAGTTAGGCCCTCAGATATGTCAATATATAAATGTTGTCCATGCTGTTTTATGCTCTAGCTCTATGGACCCGATGTGAACAGATGAGCCTGAATAAAAGATGTGTAAGGAGGATTCCAGTCATAGTTATACTTTCTGTGCACGCCCCAAAAATAAAGGGTGCCAAGGACCATTATTAAGAGATCCGACTTTTGTCGTAAAGTCCTGTCTTAACATAATATTGAATTCCGTTACAAATCCTTTCAAAAGCCCTTTTCCATTGTCTGATCTGTTGCTGAATGGATAAACGTTTTGTCATTTGTAATTGCGCTTGCAGTTCAGTCAAAATAACTTCGAAATGTGTAATAAAAATGAAATCTTTACACTGACCTAACCAAAGTATTAGGATGATTTAATTGATCAGCAAAACGACACTCCACCACCCAGTTGATGCACAAGCCACACAAAGTTTAACTGGTTCTGATAAAACTGTCATCGTTATGACTGAACCACACTTTTGCGATGTAGTCCCCTTTTTTAATAGGGGGGTTAAGATACTGCTTAATTGAGTAGCCTCACCTTTTTATGAAAAGTGTCAGTCCTGGGTGACAGAAATAACAAGAGTATCCAGTTGGCTATATATTTCGGATTGTAGTGCGGCCCAACAGAATATTTTGCATCTTTAGTATATTAAACGCGCACATTTTTATTTCGTTTAAAAAAAAAATGTTTGTAACAATTAAACAACTCAAGACCGACCTCCGTCTTTTAGAACTGCTATTGATAACGATTGCTGAACCAAAATGGTCGCGCTCCATGAAATATTCTCCAAAGACGTATGGTTTTAATATAACTTAAGCCACGTGGGGAATAATAAGATTAAAAAAGATATAAAAGGGGAAGCGACAGAAGTTCGTCGCCAGTTAACCACTACCTGATGGTTATTACTGGTTTTGCTCACTAAAAGAAAGCAATGAGTTACCTTAGACATTACTCTCAAACTTAACAATTGCAAATCTAAAACATATTAACATTCACCACCTGAAGCAGCAATTACATTTAGATAACAAGCTAGCAAAAATGTTAGGCTTTGCAACTGAACAGTCAGACGCCAATAGTTTTAAGCGTTACACCAGACACCGAAAACACTTAATGAGTGGAAAGTCCGCTCGAGATCTTGCATTACATTATAACTCTAATGTTCCATTTAGACGTAGCTGAGCACTGAGAAAACTTATATGATAAGGAATTCCTCAACTTGTTTTAAGACTCTTCCGTCAGGAAAGCGCATATTGCGAGGGAAATTATACCATTCCCCTAATTTACAGTTTAAAGATAGTTTTGTGGGAGGTCGAATCATATTAATATAAAAATCCCACAAGAGACAAAAACGGGGAAAGTCGTAAAATGTTGATAACCTACACATTGTTTTAGAATAAAATAATAAGTTGTACTTAAAAAATTGTCGCGGGTGCCAGAAGAACCAGGAGTTACATTAGCGCCTTAAGTGGTATAACTTTAGAATTAAAAGACCTGCAGACGTTGCTGACTTTGAACAGAACGGTGAGATAGCGCATTGTATGGTTTTGAGTACACTAAAGATGGTGATTATAAACGCAAAGAGGATGGCGACAACAAAAAGTTTCCTAAACTAGAGCAACTGCGCAATCTATAAGCAAATAAGTTGGCCAGTAATGAATATAAAAATATTCGAAAACCTTACCTCAAAATTGCACTTAGAACCATAATTAGAATGGGGAAATAAAAATTTGAATTCATAAGCCCATTTACTTTTATTAGTCCGTCAAACAGTTTCAGAAAAGCATTCATCTCCGCCCTTTGACATGTCCAGCTTATATGCCGGACGACAATATCGAAAGAGATTGAAATAACGCCCATAATGGGAAAAACAGTACATCCTCCACAGAAGAGAAACGGTTTTAAAGAAAGCTTCTGACAAATACAGTGTCTTTCCTAGCAGGAAATAGTAGACGACGTTCACAATAATATTTTGAAAATTTCTGTCTTTAAAGATGTGAAGAGGAAGGGGTGTGGGCGTTAGTGAACTCCTTATAAAAGTAATTAATATTTAGCTGGCAAATCATAGACGTTAAACGCCTATACAGTTACCATCGTCGTTCTTCACATTGGTGAGTAAATTAAGATCAAAACAACAAGTAACAAAATCAATGTTGACTTAAATAGAAACAATCTTCAGAACTGAATTGGATTAACCTTACACATTTAGGCCTCAAAGGGTTTTTATTATACTGAACAAGTTTAGACAGTGAGTATTATAAAAATAATAACTGGATTAGATTAAATCATGTATAAAACTTTGAGCAGTATACTTTATGACAAAAACCCCTCATTGTTCATTGAATTTGTGGACAAACGTTTGTGGAAAAAACAATATTTATCCTCAACCAGTACAAAACAGTTTATCATTAAAATTTGATCCTATTGTAAATTTCTGGCCCACACTTAAATAACAAAGCATATCAGATAGAATGTTAAGTATAGGTCCTTATTTAAAACAATATTTTTAGTATAATCCTAAGCAATAAAACTGAGTGAGTGACTAGAACGCTTTGTTTATATTGTTTGAAGAATGCAGACAACAATTTATTATAGATACTGGTTCGAGGCAGAAAGAGACATAGTTAAAAAGAGAAACACTTTGTCCGAAAACTAGCCTTTAGCGTAATACATCTGGGATAAATTGTTTTGGATTTTAATGTCAAAAATATAAACGGTTTAAAAGACTTAGAGAACAGTTAAAGACTGTAATTTTATTACACATGAAAGACAAAGATGCATTTGATGAATGTAATGCGTGAAAATGATGTATTGAGAATGATCAGGAAAACATAGGATTCGAGCAAAAACTAAAATCTGAAAAGTTTTGTAAAATAGAAGTTGAAAACGGACAACCCTACAACAGTATGTTTGTTTGGTAGATAATCGTTTAATTTTTGGTTACTTGTCATAGAACAGAAAATGCAGCTTCTTCTAGGTCACTTCGTTCTCATCCGAAAACTGGTGAGGGGCGAAAGTGAGTTAGAACTGCATTTTCCAGTTCTCTACTTCCATTAAAAAAAAACGCGCGGAAAAAATTGGAAAGGCTATTTCGGATGAAAGGGGTGAATATACAAAATTGAACCATTGTTGGCAAGTTGTTTTGGGGTCCAAGACTCACGTGCAGTGAAAAAATGTGTGTAGCAAACGCATCAATCCCGCAGTGGAGGGTCAAACAAAAAAGGCAAACTGGTTGCTGCATGTGATGCACCTGCACACCATGCATATCAAAATTGAGGCCAGCGACAATGTACGCAGCATGCAGGCCCTTATAAATCCGCCTACAAGGTTCAGACCAATGCCTTGCCGACCTTAGCTGCACCAGAGAATCCAAGACAAGGAGCAGAGGACGCAATCGTGCCCTAGGCGATCTGGAGGCTGGTGTGTATGCAGGCGACGCCAACCATCTTTTAACGCACATCTCTAAACCATCTATCGGTCTGCAGCACAGTCATGCGAGTCATCTGTACCACGTGATGATCGTCCCCGGCCATGGCCGTCCCTTGGGTCACCACACCAGAGAGAATCGCCATATTGTTCGAACCATCAGCGGGCAGTCGCAAACAGCACTAACACATGCTCGTACAGTGGCCTGGGAATCTCCAGCAACGAATCAGCCTCAACCAGTGGCGGCTGCGACCTTCAGGAAGAATGGGCTGGCATGTAGGCGTCCTCACAGGAGGTCCGGACTGGACACCAAGACAACCGGCAGGACAGGCTGCAAGTGGGCACAAGCCCGAATCAACTGGCTCAAGGCAGCAGTGGGGACGCTTACAGTTTTCTCAGATGAGATCCGTATATTGTATTGACATGGCTGACGGTCGTGTCAGAATATGCGGTCAACCTGGGTGAACGCCATGCTGACGTTCCTGTGGGGTAGTAGTCGTGAACCCCTGGGGATGCCAACCGTTATATGAATTGGGGTGCAATTGGCAGTAACCACGCCATAGGACAATCCATCATTTTCAGAACATTGTCCTTGGGTCGTGGACCGGAGTGTCAATGCAACAGCTCTACAATACCCACCAGTGCACAGACCCCATTTCGTTCTCTTTTTTTGCACAACACCCAAACTGGACATTCCAACAGGAAATGCCAAGACCACACAGACAGCCAGGGCCACCCAGATTTCTTTAGCAATAAACAAACGTCAAAGGCTGCCCTGGCACAGCCATCAGTCCATCCGATTTAAAACCCAATAGAAACATTTTTGGGATGAACGGGCAGACGGTTGGACCTCCTTCTTCCACGACTCAGCAACAAGCGGCTCACTTCACAGGCCATCGTCCATGTGTGGGCTGGTGTGCCACAGGGGACGCATCAACCCCCTGGTCCACTCAATGATCCCAGGAGTCAAGCAGTTTGTCATGCAAAAGGTGGCCACACACGGTAAATATGACTTTCAAGCTTGTTTGTCACGTGACCTTAGCTTGGATTTTTCCACACAAAGACATATTGCTTGATGACATTTTTCACACATTACCTGGTGTGTAATGGAATCAAATCACGTGAATACCACGCTTCCACTCTGTACAATGTTGACCAATATAACTCGCGACCCTAACCTTCATCTTGTTTTGGCTTTCAGCGTTTTTCATGGAAGTCATAAACAAGATGAAATGCTCAAAGTTGACAAAGAATGATACTATAACACACCCATGTGCGTTCGCGCACAAGCACACACACACACACACACACACACACACACACACACTACACAACCACAACACCACCACGACCACACACACACACACACGACACACACACACTCCCGCCGCGCGCGCGCGCGCGCGCACTGCCACGATGCACGCACGCAACGACTGCACCACCGCACGCACGCTACCACGCAACGCCGCACGGCACGCACGCACGCACACACACACACACACCAGAGAGAGAGAGAGGGTCAGAACAGACAAAACAATTGACAGACAACAAACACACACACATGCGCAGAGAGATAGTATAGAGAGAGAGAGAGAGAGAGAGAGAGAGAAGAGAGATAGAAGAGAGAGAGCGAGAGAGAGAGATAGAGAGAATAGAGAGAGAATGACCGAAGTCAGAAAGTAGGAACATGCACAATCAAAGGCAAGGTACCATTTTAGTGGAGAACGCAGTTATTGAAAAGCAACGTCAAAAACGGACACCCCCGAGAAGATAACGTCATGGAGGCCGCTCATCATAAACCTGGCAAATGCAACCATGGACGGACAGGGAAAGACGTTTCACCGCCCATGCTGGCAACCGCTAGGTCTGCCAAATATACACCAGTGACGCAAGTCAAAGGAGAACGTTGTGGCATGATATAATTGGTTTTGGCTAAAATTGTCGTCAGTTAGCAAAGGTGGAAAGCATCACGGCAGGGGGTTGGGGTGAGGATGAATGAGCTTGTTACAGAATAGAGGAAGACTACCAAAAATGACGGCCAGAGAAACTTGAGGAACTAATATAAAATGCAGAGATCAGATCCTGCATTTGCCCGGGAAACCACGGAGTTCTATTATCTGCAGGATTTATTCTGGAGTTGGCTCAGTTTCCTTTCACGTGTCTGTGTTTTTCAGGAGTCCTCATACTACCTGCCAAGGCTCTTGCCTGGTTCTGTTGTCACGGTAGGATTGGGGTGGTTGCATGCAGTGGGTGTATTTGTTTCAGCTACTTTTTTTTACCGCAGGGAATGGTTTCACGATTTCTTTTTCATCCTTGGTGAAGCAAACATGTCGTTTCACTTCATCAGGATTTTGTGTGCTTTATATTCTTTGATGGAAAGGAATGTTGTGTCTCCGAAAAGGCTTTTAGAGGGGGTATTTGTTACCATTTTTACGAGTTTTGCTAAGCCTGAAATGGTCATGTCTGTTTTCAAGATGACCTCCGAGGCCACTGCAAACAATATAGGGTAGTGCACAGCCTATCGCTATGTCAACTTCCAGACTGATCGAGTCTGTGGCGCATTCCTTTGTGCAGAAGCTCACCGAGAAGTCACTGAATTACTTCTTCAGCATTTCTCAGTGACTGAGACATGATACATCTCGGGGCCAGCTCAACCATGTTGTATTGAACGTCGAGGTCCCCTGCCTCTGTCTTAGCTCACTGGATTGCTTCCCAAAGCATAGTAGGATGTTCCACACAGCCAGACGACCCCGGGATGTCTCATGTCTGTTCTGACACATCCCAATACTCATTTTCTGCGAGGTATTTAGTCAGCCTGTCTGCCTTGTCAGAGAAGAACAGTTTACCTTCAACACTCAGAAGTGATAATAGTCCAAACTGATTGATGTCACCCGAGGCTTCAAAAGCCA
>CM031602.1:39715891-39723391 GCA_018398815.1 Conus ventricosus | reverse complement strand
TCTCTCTTTCTCTCTCTCTCTCTCTCTCTCTCTCTCTCTCCTCTCTCTCTCTCTCTCTGTCTGTCTGTCTGTCTCTCTCTCTCTCTCTCTCTCTCTCTCTCTCTCTCTGATGATTTAGAGGGAGGTCAAAACGCAATAATCTGATTTTTTATGGCATACCTAGGGACCAGAACGAGACCAACGATGACTGTGAAGGGAAAGTACATTCTGTGCTGAATGATAAGTTAAACATGACTAAGAAAGTAGAGTTTGACAGGATTCACCGACTCAGTGCCAAACCTGAC
Source organism: Conus ventricosus (assembly GCA_018398815.1). NCBI lineage: Eukaryota > Metazoa > Mollusca > Gastropoda > Neogastropoda > Conidae > Conus > Conus ventricosus. Next base: position 39,723,107 of record CM031602.1, on the reverse strand, counting down.
TCTCCCATCATTGCTTGCTGCACCTTTTACAAGGACAAAGTCAACATCCTGAAAGGAAAGAAAAACCTGAAAGGCAGCAGTGTCTTTGTTGGAGAAGATTTCTCATCCAGGGTCAGGGAAATCAGGCGTGGTCTTTCACCACACTTGAAAAAAGCTAGATCAGACGGGAAGAGAGCCACCATGATCTATGATCATTTATTGATCGACGGAAAATCATATTTCCTTGATAGCCATGGAGGGCTCAAGGACTCTAGATAGGGGTTAGGCCGGCCAGATTTTCTTCCTCATGCCACATTATATGTAGGGATCAGGAAAAAACAGTAACACCGGTAATCTCGCCAACTGCAATAGGCAGGACAGCGATGTTCGTGTTGACAGTTGCCGGTGAGTTGCAGTAACCAGCCAGAGCCAGTTACGGAAATCCCGTGTGTGCATGAGGGAGAGAGCGAGGGAGGTAGGGAGGGCGAGTGTACATATAATGAAAACAAACCTTTCTCTTTTTTGTCATGGAATCTAATGGCATAAAGTCAAAACTTGCCGATCCAGATTTCCTTGCATTTCTTTTTAAGTTTGATTTTGTCTGTCTTGTTGAAACGTTTCTTGATGAGTGGAAGTTTGATAATCTATTTTCTGACTATGATGTGTTTTGCAAACCTGCTGTCAAATTCAGTAGACAGGGGAGACCATCAGGTGGAATTGTTTGTTTGATCAGGAAGGAGTTTTCCCCATTTGTAAAAGCTGTTGATGTCAATTACTCCAATTTTTGTGTATTTGTAATTGACAAAAAATTATTTGAAACAGACAAAGATGTTTTGTATTTTTGTTGCTACATTCATCCGGAAAATTCTCCTTTTTATACCTTTTTTGATTTTGAAAATGGAATCAGTTTACTTGAAGATTGTTTGATAGAATGTTTGTTAAGAAAAGATGTGTATGTCATAATTAATGGAGACTTGAATAGTAGAACATCCAATATTTCTCAGGATTTTTCGGGAAAAAACATTTTTGATAGACAATGTGATAGTCATTCTCTCAGTATAAATCGTACTCTGAAGACTGTACATTAAATAATTACGGAAAGTTGTTACTAAATCTATGCACTGCCTTGGATTTGTGTATTGTTAATGGGGTAATGTAATGGCGACCTAGAAGGACGCTATACATACATATCTGATTCTGGCTGCAGTGTTGTTGATTACTTTATTATTTCAAGCGATCTTCTTGCTTTGGTATATGACTCATGTAAATTTCAAGTTTTAGACCGCATAGATTCAGATCACATGCCTGTTTCTTTCATTGCTGTTTTTCCAAAGGAAAATGTTGTTGACAATAATGAACAAGAAACCCATGTTATAGAGAAACTTGTATGGAATAATGATTGTGCTAATCGATTTCAAGAACTATTAGTGGGGTGATGTTGTTAGAAAAATGGAAAATGCCATAGATATGATACAATCCGACGTAAATGAAGCTTTGAACATGTTTAATGAGTGTGTAAAGGAAAGTGCTAAGTGTATGAAGAAGCATATACGTGTCAATAGAAATGACAGATATGATGATTGGTATGATAAAGAGTGCCGAATCAGTAAATTAAAAGCTAGACAATTATTAAGAATTAGCTGTCGTACTCATGATCCACAAGACAGAGCGGCTTATTGTGTTGCAAGGCGGAATACAAGAAATTGTTAAAAAGAAAGGAGAAAGAGTATAACAAGTTCTTAATAGATAAGTTGATTTCCTCAGTTAAATGCCAAAAAGACTTCTGGGAGACTGTTAAGAAAGTATCTTTCAAAAGAAAACAACCAAAGAATAAGATAACTAGCGATACTTGGTTTCATCATTTCCAAAATTTGTTAGGACAGAATGTCAGTGACAGTGTTAATAATGAAGAAATGGCGGATGCTGACGTAGATAGTTCTATTAATCGTCCAATATCCATAGAAGAGGTTACTTTAGCTATTAGAAAACTGAAAAATGGCAAGTCAGCTGGCCCAGATGGTCTAATTGGAGAATTATTTAAACATGCAACACAACAGGCTGTGCTATTTTTTCATAAATTTTTTAATAAGTTATTTGATGAGGGCATGTACCCTGATAATTGGTGTGAATCAATTATTTTGCCTATATTCAAAAAGGCGATGTTGACAATCCCAATAATTATAGAGGAATTTCCCTTAGTGACATTAGCAGTAAACTATTTGGAATAATTATTAATAGGAGAATACAAGAATGGGTTGATGAGAATAATATAACCGGGGAACAGCAAGCAGGATTCAAAAGGGTTATTCGACCGTGGATCACATGTTTACTTTGTTGGCACTAATCCAAAAGCGTATTTCTCGAAATCGTAAGCTATATGTTGCTTTATAGATTTTCAAAAGGCATTTGATTCAATCAATAGAAATATACTCTGGCCTATACTACAAAAAAATGGTATATGTGGTAAACTCTATAGGTGTATTAAAAGCATGTATAATGTTGTTAGAGCTAGAGTCCGGTGTGGAGGTAAACTGACAGATTTCATTAATTGTACAGCTGGGGTCAGGCAGGGAGATGCATGTAGTCCAGTTTTATTTTCCTTGTTTATAAATGAACTAGCTATAGAAGTTATTAATAATGGTAGACATGTGCCTTGTTGTCTCTTGATACCTTAGAGTTGTTTATTCTCTTATTAGCTGATGATATTATTTTGATATCAGAAACGCCTGTTGGTCTACAGACACAGTTGAATAATTTACGACGTGCAGCTGGTACTCTTCAATTAAAAGTTAATATGTCAAAAAGTAATATCATTGTGTTTCGTAAGGGGGGCTATCTTGGTGCAAGGGAAAGATGGGTTTATGGTGATGTTAATATGCCTGTTGTTAATGCATATAGGTATTTAGGTATAATATTTTCTACACGTTTGAGTTTCACAGGTGCTTGTAAAGATCTAGCAAGTAGGGCAAAGAATGCTTTACTGTGTATTATGAAAAAGTTGTATGTTTTGAATAATACATCCCTTAAGGTATTCATCAAGTTATTCGATACCCAAGTACAGCCCGTTCTACTTTACGGCTCTGAATTATGGGGCTTAGACAAAGCTGCTACTTGTTGTGAATCTGTGCATTTATTTGCTCTAAAAAAGTTTCTTGGTGTAGACAGACGTACGCCGAATGATATGATATATGGAGAAACCAATCGCTACCCAATATTTGTTTTATCTGCTGCTAATTGCATTCGTTATTGGCTTAAATTATTGCAAATGTGTAACGATAGAATTCCTAGAAAAGCCTACAATATGCTTCTAGATATGGACTCTAAAGGCAAAAATAACTGGGCCTCCAAAGTACGTTTTTGTTTGACAGAATATGGTTTGGGTATGTTTGGTTAAACCAGGGTGTGGGAAATATCAAAGTATTTTTAAATATTTTCAGGCAACGATTAATAGATTGTACATGGCAAAAATGGTCTGACCATATTCACAATAGTGACAGATTTAGTTTCTATAACAATTTTTGCAGTGTGCATGATTTGAAACCATATTGACCACTATTATGATAGACATTTACAATATGTTACAACACGATTTCGTTTAGGAATATCAGAATTAAAAGTGCACCATTATAGATACAGAATGGCTAACAACGAGGATCTGATTTGTCCATTATGTAAAGTAGCACAAGAAGATGAAATACATTTTGTTCTTTGCTGTCCTGCTCTTAGTAGTATTCGTGAAAAGTTCATCAAACCTAAGTATTATAGTCAACCGAGTTTATTCAAATTGTGTTTATTGATGTCTTCTCAATCAGTTGAAGTTGTTAGAGGTCTTTCAATGTTTCTTTCAAAAGCATACAAGTTCAGAGAAACTGCCACATCTTAAGAATTTTTGTTTGTATCATCTTTGTTATGTTTTTGTTAAGTCATAACTAGCGCTGCTTCAATGTTCTTTTGTTGTTCACATTCTCCTCATAAGGGGCCTTGGCCTAAATGAAAATAAACGGGATTCTGAATTCCGAATCCGAATCCGAATCTCTCTCTCTCTCTTTCTCTCTCTCTCTCTCTCTCTCTCTCTCTTTCTCCTCTTTCTCTCTCTTTCTCTCTCTCTCTCTCTCTCTCTCTCTCTCTCTCTCTTTTCTCCTCTCTCTTTCTCTCTCTCTTTCTCTCTCCTCTCTCTCTCTCTCTCTCTCTCTCTCTCTCTCTCTCTCTCTCTCTCTCTCTGTGATAAAAGTAAAGATCGCGTGATGACAAATGAGAGAGAGATAATGTTATTTCTTTTTGGGTTTGTCACTTCGTATATTCTCTCTCTCTCTCTCTCTCTCTCTCTCTCTCTCTCTCTCTCTCTCTCTCTCTCTCTCTCTCTCTGTCTCTTCTCTCTCTCTCTCTCTCTCTCTCTCTCTCTCTCTGATCATGTGAGCTATGGATTCTAACTGGTTGCTGTCACAGATCAATGCAGCTGCGAGCTGCAAGTTAGGGGAGAGAAATTGGCCCAGTCTGTCTGTCTGTCTGTCTGCATGTCAACGACAACAGATTTCCGAGGCCTCCTGCTATCAGTCAGAGCACAATACTATTTGTGGTGGATGGGGACATTTGACCTCTTGACCTTTTCATACTACATTCATCTTGTTCATGTCGAAAATGCAGCGGGCTTTAACGGAAAGAGGGCTGAACTTGATTTTTAGATAGTTTTAAAGTCTTAAGTTTTCATCTCTGTCTCTTCAGTTCATGAATTTGAATTGTATCTTAGGGCTACGTGATGCGTCCAGTTCTGATAACTTCCGTCCGACTGGGAAAGGAAGATGGCGGCGGACACCAGTTGTGAAGCACTTTCCATTGTCAGCTGTACAGTTCGCTGTTCGCGACGTGTTGGATCTTGTTTCAGAGTGTTTAATGCTGTGAGAGCCAAGCAACAATTTGAAAACTGAATGTTATTCTCCGGTTTAGCAGCAAAATAAGAGCGAATGAAAGTCAATGATGGATGATGAAAAATAAAACTTGCTTTGAATCGTGCATTGCGAGGGGCATAATTGCACAAAAAGACTTCGCTTATTCTCTCTTCTCTCTCTCTCTCTCTCTCTCCTCTCTCTCTCTCTCTCTCTCTCTCTCTCTCTCTCTCTCTCCCCCCCTCTCTCTCTCTCTCTCTCTCTCTCTCTCTCTCTCTCTCTCTCTCTCTCTCTCTCTCTCTCTCTCCCTCTCTCTACATTAATAAAGAAAAATAAAAACGGTCTTTAAGCAAACAAGAGTCCAGTTCAGCTTCTTTCCGTTTTAAATCCATTCCATCTCAGATAGAATCGAGCCGTGGGTACGGTATAAAATGCTGCTGTGCCAGTTTGAACGCGTAGATTTCGATACAGTCAAAATTACGCCGCTAGCGCAACACCGCTGGCCGCATTTTCATGCGAGGCCTGGAGTACGCGTACTGCTTACGCAAAACGCGGGCTGTATTTTCACAGTGGCGAGGCCGATGTTCATGAAAGGCTCCATGCGTGGATCTTCTTCTTCTTCTTCTATCATCATCATCATCATCATCATCATCATCTTCTTCTCTTCTTCTTCTTCTTCTTCTTCTTCTTCTTTCTTCTTCTCCTCCTCCTTCATCTTCTTTCTTCTTCTTCTTCTTCTTCTTCTTCTTCTTCTTCTCCGTAGATGGTCATTGGAGCATCACGCTGAAGAACAGTTCACCAGATTCTCCAAGTTCTGTCGGTCATGCACCATGGCCCGGGTCTCTGCTGTCCCTGTCCACTCTGCCATGTTTGTCAGTCATCATGTTCTTCTGTCTTGCTTTCCGTCGCTCTCGTGCACCGTTCCCTGTAGGACTGTTTTAACCACGGCCAGTTGATCTTGTTACACGGCCATGCCAACAGTAGTTTCATTCCTTGACTAGTGTCTGTAGATCTTCGTTTAGGTCCTATATTCTACCTGCTGGTTTGTTGACTGGCAATATGATCCGTATATCTGATTGTTTAGTATTTTGCGGTAACCTTTCGTTTTCATGGATCTGATTTTCCTCCCCAGGTCTTCTGCTGGAGTTCTTGTGTCGCATGTATACAGGATGCCCGGATAGTTATCGTCAAAAGCGATCTGCCGCAAAATCGCCCACGTAGCTATCGTCGTCATAGTGCGTACGTTGCCAAACAACAGCTAATGGAAAGCGCTCAGAGCCATAGGCTGTCTGCATGTTTATTACAAAACACAAGGAAGATAAATCTGACTTTAAGTGCTACAGAACAAAAAGGTCATTTTCCAGTAATATCCATCGATATTTTCTTTCACATGCACCAAAAAATACTGCCCTCTGACTAGTATGAAGAACTGTCAGCCTTTTTGCGCTCAAAGGTCTTCTTGAAAATCGTAGCTAAGAGTCGCGCGCAAGCTGCGTAATTTGGGCTGTATTGTAGTCCGAGCGGGCAAACTTCTGCTAGCAACTTTCTCTACAGTATACAGGTAAGCTTCATGTTCTACGCAGCTGCTGTCACACTTCAGTGCAGAAACAAACTGCACGTGCAAGGCAAGCAATTGGCAATGTTCACATGTTTTCCTGTCGATTTTGCTGCTTAAGTCGAAAAGATTCGTACATCTTCCACCTCTGTGGCTTTGTTCTTATACACTTACCCCCCCCCCCCCCCACAACCCTCTCGCCACCCCTGCCCCCCCCCCCCCCCCTCGTTCTAGCTTTCCAAAGTAGATGAAAGTATTAGCAGAGGAGTAAAAAGATGTGGAGTGGTATATATTATTCACACTGAACGTGGTTATCATTTGACGCCAGGAGCGCACACACAACCAGCCGTGTCTCCCTGATGAGTTCCGACCCAGCGGACGAAGGCCTCGGAGCAGGCAATACAAATAAAATTATATCTGCCTTCAAAAAGGATTGTGATGGTTCCCTTGTGCAGCTAGTGAAGAGTTTTCATATCTGTAATATATTTTCTTAATTTCATCTTCCCAGTTTTCTCCATCTTCAAACTCCCCCCCCCCCCCCCCTCTCCTCCTTAAGTCCAAATCTTTGCCAAGTCATTACTATGAAGACAGTTCAGTTGATGGCCTGCCCTTGTTTTTTTTTCCCCCACTATTAGATTGTTTGTCTATGTATTTGTCTGACTGTATAAAAGGCTGTGCCAGTCTGAATAAAAGTTACTCTGTGTTAGGTTTTCTTATGGGAGCAAACGTTACCCCACTTGTTTACTGTTTATTGTTTACTATTCCCTGCCTCATTTCATTTCATTTCCAATTTTGTTTT
>CM031602.1:39698391-39708391 GCA_018398815.1 Conus ventricosus | reverse complement strand
ATTCCTTAACTCTCCAATTCATTGTTTCAATCGCTGTCATTTTATTGTGTTGCTCTGTTCATTTACCGTCATTCATTCGTTTATTCCTTGATTCAGTCATTCGGTGAAGACGTTACTCAGTCATCCGTCCATACTTTCTGTCAGCTGTGCAGTAGATCAGTCAGTCAGTCCAATCATACATTCATTCATTCAGTTGTATTCGTTTGCGCATCCATTCACCTTCAATGATTCCCTCTCATTCATTCGTTCGCTCACCCATTCACTCATTCCTTAATTGACAAATTCATTCATTCATTCATTCATTCATTCATTCATTTATTCTTCTTCCCCGATCACCTATCACACCTGTAGACAGGATGTGTAATGAATCTGGTGGTCCTCTGCAGGGCCTCCACAGACCCGTACAGCTTGTCATTGATGGGCACCGGCTGCGGCCATGTCCTATCCCTCAGACACTGCAGGTCCCCCCAGTCCTGTAGAATGTGTCTTGTGGTTTGTTCTGCCTGCCCACATGTGCACATTGGGGATGGTTTCAGGTGCAGCTTGCGGTGTAGATGAGATGCTAGCCTGTTGTGCCCGGTTCTGAGTCGGAAGATGACCACCTACTCTGCTCTGGTTAGCTGATGATAGCCATCTTGCTGCTGTGGTGGCCTGTAGAGCGCATTTATGATGATTCATTCATTCATTCATTCATTCATTCATTCATTCATTCATTCATTCATCCATCCATCCATCCATCCATCCATCCATCCATCCATCCATCCATCCATTCATTCATTCATTCATCCATCCATCCATCCATCCATCCATCCATCCATCCATCCATCCATCCATCCATCCATCCATCCATTCATTCATTGACACTACCCCCTTCACTCAAGCACCCAAATACATTCATCACCCATTCGCTTACTGATCCACCCATTGGTTTATCTCCCCTGTCCAGGCTGATGTACTCCATCTTGCCCCCCTCCGTGGCCAACGACCTGAGACACCGGAGACCGGTGCCCGCCATGAAGTACAACATTGTGTCCCTGCTCTTCTCTGGCATCGTGGGCTTCTCGCAGTTCTGCGCCAAGCACTCGGAGACCCACAGCGCCATGAAGATCGTCAAGCTCCTCAACCACGTCTACACGCAGTTCGACAAGCTGCTGACCCCTGAGAACAACCCCAACATTTATAAGGTGAGTGGTGGTGGCTAGCAACAATGCGAACAACAGTCCTAGCCTTTATGACCTCAGGGATAAACGACAACATGAGAATAACTCCAAAGGTTTTAGATAAATGAATAAATGAATAAATAAATATCCACCGTTTCTATGGAGAGTTACCAAAAAACCAATATGAGAACAACACCAACATTCAGAAAGTGAGTTACTAACAACAATCCGAACAACAATCCGAACCTTTATTACCTGAGTGACTAATGACAACCGAGAATAGCCCCAACGTTTTAGATTTTTAAAAAAATTAAAGAAAACAAAAACCTCCATCGCTTGTAAGGAGAGTTGTCAAGAACAACATAAGAGCAACCTCAAAATATAGAGAGTGAGTGACATATATCAATCTGAGATCAAGCTCAACTTTCGTAAGAACAACCCCAACATTTACAAGATACGTGACGTGCAACAAAGTGAAAACTATCCAAATTTCATAAGATGAATGGTAACAACCTAAGAACAATCCTAACTTTTTACATAAGGCGAGTGGCTTACAAAAATTCGAAAACACCCCCAAAACTCATAAAATGAGTGGCAAAAAAAAACAAAAAGCGTCGACATGTGTAAGGTGAGTAGCTTATATCAATCTGAGAACGACCCAAAAATTCATGAGATGAGTGGAAACAACATAAGAACAACCCCAACATCTATAAGGTGAGTGGCTTACAACAACCTGAGAACAACCGCAGAATTCATGAACTGAGTGGCAACAACATGAAAACAACCTCGGATATTTTTAAGGCGAGTGGTTTGTAACGATCAAAGAAATCCCCCCTCCCCCCCCCCCCAAAAAAAAAAAAAAAATCATAACAACATGTAAAACCCCCTTCATTAATTAGGTGAGTAGCTTACACAAACCTGAGAATAACCCCAACATTTATAATGTGATTGGCTTCAGCATGAGAACTTCCCCATATGCATAAGGTGATTTGTTTTTTTTTTCCATGAGAAAAGCTTCAACAATCATAAGGTGATTGGCTTTGTCAACAGAACAACCTCAACGTTCAGCATAAGGAACCCCTCCCCGCTCCCTTCCAACTTTTATAAGATGATTGGCCTTATCAAGTGAACAACACTTATCAGGCAGATGGCTGCAACATGAGAACACCCCAAAACACTCACCATTGACAGGATGAGTGGCTGCAACAGAGAACACCCCAAAACACTCACCATTGACAGGATGAGTGGCTGCAACAGAGAACACCCCAAAACACTCACCATTGACAGGATGAGTGGCTATAACATGAGAACAACATTCAACATTGCCAGGGTGAGTGGCTGCAACAGAGAACATCCCACAACACTCACCATTGACAGGATGAGTGGCTATAACATGAGAACAACATTCAACATTGCCAGGGTGAGTGGCTGCAACAGAGAACATCCCACAACGCTCACCATTGACAGGATGAGTGGCTATAACATGAGAACAACATTCAACATTGCCAGGGTGAGTGGCTGCAACAGAGAACATCCCAAAACACTCAACATTGACAGGATGAGTGGCTGTAACATGAGAACAACACTCACCATTGCCAGGATGAGTGGCTGCAACATGGGAACAACATTCAACATTGCCAGGATGAGTGGCTGCAACAGAGAACATCCCAAAACACTCAACATTGCCAGGGTGAGTGGCTGTAACATGAGAACAACACTCAACATTGCCAGGGTGAGTGGCTGCAACATGAGAACAACACTCAACATGAGAACAACACTCAACATTGCCAGGATGAGTGGCTGCAACATGAGAACAACACTCAACATTGCCAGGATGAGTGGCTGCAACATCAGAACAACACTCAACATTTCCAGGATGAGTGGCTGCAACATGAGAACAACACTCAACATTGCCAGGATGAGTGGCTGCAACATGAGAACAACACTCAACATTGCCAGGATGAGTGGCTGCAACATGAGAACAACACTCAACATTGCCAGGATGAGTGGCTGCAACATGAGAACAACACTCAACATTGCCAGGATGAGTGGCTGCAACATGAGAACAACACTCAACATTGCCAGGGTGAGTGGCTGCAACATGCGAACAACACTCAACATTGCCAGGTTGAGGGCCGCAACATGGGAACAACACTCAACATTTCCAGGGTGAGTGGCTGCGACATGAGAACAATCCCCCAATATTTCCAACGAGAGCGGCTGACAGCACACCGAGAGGAACCTCAACATTTAGTCAGGTGAGAATGTTAACAACAGACAACAGCCAATCTCCAGGTCAAGAATAGTAACACAAATGACGGCAGACCTTCCAAATTGAAGATTGAACACTGGGAACGACCTCCCAACATTTAGGACGTGTGCGCCACATTTCTTTTGGTCAGAAATCCATTTCGCTCTTCCTCTTAAAGAGTTGTCGTTCTGGTGGTTTCAGTCTGGTCGTGGATGGGTCCCCACACCCCTCCATTCCTCCTAGTCCTCCTGTCCAGAGAGTTTATTACCCATGTCTGCTCTATTATCCTGGTGGGCGTGGACACTGACTGAACCTGTAATGTAACTAACTTACTTAGGAACAAATCAGAGAAAGTGGGGGGGGGGGGGGAGGGATGTTGAGGCATGGGGGGAAGACAGAGGGGGGGGGGGGGGGGGGGGCGTGGGGGAAGAGTGGGAGGGGGGGGGGATGCTCGTGCTAGCCGAAAGCATTTTTTTTTCTATGAGGAAGAAATAAGGACGGCTGTAGTGTTGGCTGAATGGATTTGTGATGACCCGAAAGTGGGTGACAGTGAGACGGGAAAAAAAACAAATAGTGTTCTTTTTGATGAGGCCAATAATGACGCGACAAGGGCGTCATTATGACCTCCCCCACCCCCTCCCCCTCGCCGCCCCCCGTACCCCTCTCTCATCTCCTGTTGGCTCTCTTTCGCAACATTACATACACAAAAAAAATATCTTCCGGGTTGGAAAAAAAATTCGGCTTTCGTCAGATCCCAAAATCTCTTAGTTTCTATGCGCATGTGCACTGGGATGGAGGATGAGAGAGAGGTGGAGGCGGAATGGGAGGAGAGGTGGTGGGGGAGGCATGATGAGGGGGTTGGGTGGGTGGGCGTTGAAGAAATGGTGAGGGGTTTCATGAGGTGAAGTGGGTGTGGAGGATGATATGATTTCACAGGTTGGGACTCGTTGCTGCTTTATTTCGTTGCCCCCGCTTCCTGGTCCCAGTTCCTCTCTCTCTCTCTCTCTCTCTCTCTCTCTCTCTCTCTCTCTCTCTCTCTCTCTCTCTCTCTCCTCTCTCTCTCTCTCTCTCTCTCTCTCTCAGAGAACTATAAAATACCAATCCTAACTCACTTCGCCCTCAAACCAGTTTTCGGGCGAAGTGACCCTAGGATTGGTATTTTATAGTTCTCTGACAAGTAAGACTTCAATAACCAAAACAAATAACGATTTTTTACAAACAAACATACTGTGTAGGGTTATCTGTTTTCAATACTAATTTACTAAACTTTTCAGATTTTAGTTTTTGCTTAATTCTGCGTTTTTCCTGATCATTTTCAATAACATCATTTTCACGCATACATTCATCAAATGCGTCTCTGTCTTTCATTGAAATAAAACTACAGTCTTTAACTGTTCTCTAAAGTCTTTTAAAACGGAGTTATATTTTTGACATAAAATCCACACACTTATCCTAGCATGTCTTCCACTGAAAGCCAGTTTTGACAAAGTGTTTCTCTTTTTAACTATGTCTCTTTCTGCGGAACAGTCATCTATAATAAATAGTGTCTGCGTTCCCTCAAACAATTTATAAAAGTGTTCTAAACACTCACTCAGCTTATTGCTGGGATCAATTAAATATATGTCATCATCCGCCCATATAAACCTTCTATCATGATATGCTTTGTTCCATTTAAGTGTTGGGCAGAAAATTACTATATGATCAAAATTATAACGATAAACTGTTTGTAATAGGTCGAGGATAAATATTGTTTTCCCACAACCAGTCTGTCCACAAATTAATGAACAATGAGGGGTTTTTATCATAAAGTTTAACTGCTCCATAGTTTTATAACAGAATTTAATCTAATCCAGTTATTATTTTTATCATACTCTCCGTCAAAACTTGTTCAGTATAATAAAACCCTATGAGGCCTAAATGTGTAAGATTAATCCAATTCAGTTCTGTAAGATTGTTTCTATTTAAGTCAACATTGATTTTGTTGCTTGTTGTTATGATCTTAATATCCTCACCATTGTGAAGAACGACAATGGTAACTTTAAGGCGTTTAACGTCTAAGTTTTGCTTCTGTGGAGGATGTACTGTTTTTTCCCATACGGCGTTATTTCAATCTCTTTCCGACTATTGTCGTCCGGCATAAGACTTACATGTAAAGGGCCAGAGTTGAATGCTTTTCTGAAACTTTTTTGACGGCTAAAAAATGTAAATGGGCTTATGAATTCAAATTTTATTTCCCATTCTAAATATGGTTCTAAGTGCCATTTGCTGTCAGGTTTTCGAACTATTTTATATTCATACTGGCCAGCATTATTTGCTTCTACATTGCGTAGTTGTTCTAGTTTAAGAAACTTTTTGCTGTCGCCAACCTCTTTGCGTTTATAATCACCATCTACTCTCCCCACACTTTTCAATGTCTTCCTTGAGAGAATTATGACCGATGCGCTAGAAGACCATGAAGGAACTGTAAACATTGGAGGGAGAACCATCACCAACCTCCGTTTTGCCGACGACATAGATGGACTAGCTGGAAACGAACAAGAGCTAGTGCACCTGATCAACAGACTCAACAACACCTCTGCTGATTATGGCATGGAAATAAGTGCGGAAAAGACAAAGGTCATGACTAACAACCCAATCGGCTTTACCCAAGACATAACCATCAACAACAAAAAGCTTGAGCCAGTCAACACATTTAAGTACTTGGGGGCAACAATCTCAGATGAAGGATCAAGACCTGAAATCATCTCAAGAGTCGCTCAGACCACAGCTACGCTATCTAAGCTAACGCCTCTTTGGAGAAATAAAAACATCTCCATCAGCTCAAAGATTAGACTGATGCGATCCTTAGTCATGGCGATATTCTTATATGCTTGTGAGTCATGGACGTTGAAATCAGACCTTGAGAAAAAGATCCAAACAATGGAAATGAGGTGCTTCAGACGACTCCTTGGCATCTCATACAGAGATCACATCAGCAATGTGGAAGTTAAAAAGCGCATCGAGAATGAAATTGGTCCATATGTCGATCTCCTAACCTCAGTAAAAAGATGCAAACTGAAATGGTATGGACACATCACACGATCAACAGGCCTTGCCAAGACAATCATGCAGGGCACAGTACCAGGACAAAGGCGAAGAGGTCGACAAAGGAAAAGATGGGAGGATAACATCACGGAATGGACAGGCCTGCGGCTGAGAAATACATTGCGGAGGGCAGAGAACAGAGAGGAATGGAGAAGGATGGTTGTCACTGCTTCAGGGGTGCCCCCACGGACCGACGTCTAAGGGACCAAGTCAAGTCAAGTCAAGTCAATCACCATCTTTAGTGTACTCAAACCCATACAAAGCGCCTATCTCACCATTCTGTTCAAAGTCCGCAACGTCTGCAAGGTCTTTTAATTCTAAAGTTATACACCTCACAGGCGCTAATGTAACTCCTGATTCTTCTGGCCCGCGCGACATTATTTTTTAGTACAGTTTATTATTTTATTTCCAAAACAATGTGTAGGTTATCACATTTTACGACTTTCCCTGTTTTGTCTGTGATCTTTATATTAAATGATCTGACCCTCCCACAAACTAATCTTTTAAACTGTAAATTAGGGAATTGTATAATTTCATAATCGCAATATGCAGCTTTCCCTGATGGAAGAGCTCTTAAAACAGTTGAGGGCCTTCCATCATATAAGTTTTCATCAGTGCTTAGCTCATCCAAATGAACATAGAGTAATGAATGTAATGCAAGATCGAGCGGACATTCCCCCTCATAAGTAGTTTTGCTTGGTGTAACTCTAAATCTATGATTGCCAGCCGCAAAGCCTAACATTTTAGCCAGCTCTTTATCAAAATAGTAACCTACTTCTTCTTCAGGCTTGAATGTTAACATTGTTTTCAGATTCGCATTGTTAAGTTTGAGAGTAATGTCAAAGTTACTCATTGCTTCTTTTAGTGAGCAAAACCCGTAATAACCATCAGGTATTGTTAACTGGCTAACTTTGGCCCCTGTTTTGTCAATTTTTTGAATCTTATTATTCTTCTTCGATTCACTTATATTAAACCATACAACTTTGTAAAATATTTCATGGAGTGCGACCATTTTGGTTCCGCAATCATTCTTAACAGCATGTTCCAAAAACGAAGGACTGTCTTGGGTTGTTATTGTTACAAACATTTTTTAAACGAAATAAAAATGAGCGCATTTAAATATACTGATGCAAAATATTCTGTTGGGCCGCACTATAATCTTAAAAATATAACAACTGATACTCTTGACATTTCTGTGACCCAGTCTGACACCTTTCAAGTAAAGGTGAGTACTCCATTAAGCAGATAATCTTAACCCCCCTATTAAAAAAGACTACATCGCGAAAGTGTGGTTCAGTCATCCGATGCAGTTTTATCAGAACCAGTTAAACTTTGCTGTGCTTTGTGCATCAACTGGGTGTGGAGTGTCGTATGCTGATCATTTAAATCATCCTGATCCTTTGGTGAGGTCAGTGTACAGATTTCATTTTTATTACACCTTCAGACGTATTTTGACTGAACTGCAAGCACCATTACCAAATGACAAACCGTTTAATCCATTCAGCAACAGAATAGACATGAAGGCTTTTGAAAGGATCTGTAACGAATTCAATATTAATGTTAAGGAAGACTTTAGACAAAAGTCGGATCTTAATCATGGTCTAGGCACCCCTTATTTTGGGGCGTGCACAGAAAGTATAACTATGACTGGAATCCTCCTTACACATCTTTCTCTTCAGGCACAGGTGTTCACCTTGGGTCCATAGAGCAAGAGCATAAAACAGCATGGACAACATTTATCTTAGACACTTCTAAGGGCCTAACTAGAGCGGGAATAGAACGAATAAACGACTCTATTCGTACTTACGTTTGGTGTTTGCTAGGTTCGCAAGCACAGACAAGATCGAGCATAACTGATCCTTCTACTGGCTTTGACGCACAAAAACAATACTTAGCAAATTTAGAGGACGCCATTAATTCTACAGTTGATTTGCCTTCAAGTATTAAAAGGTACCAAAATGTTTTACAATACGCAAGATCGAAAGTAGACTTTGCTGTTGGCACTGGTTTATACATGCTGCCTTCTGACCTCAGGCTCCAGATAGGTACAATAATAAACTACAATAATGAAATCCTTGTGGCAGGCAATGAACAGAAGGTCGGGAAAAACGACATAAATTCTGAGCCGGTAATATTGCAAGCAGTAAACAAACAAGTTAACCCCCCAAGAATAAGTCATCCAATCCCCAAGGTCCAAAGCCTGAAGACCGTTGAAGAAGTCAAAAAAAATAATGACCATGAATATGAAAAGACAGCACTAGTTGTTGGATTAACTGGCCTAGGATTACTCCTTCTTTATCTTACTAAATAGTAACCCAACTATTAAGAGAACTAATGCCCATAAGTGCTCGGCCATAAAGCCAACTACTTTGCTTGCAGTAGACAAAAGCCAGCTAACAACACCCCCTAATATACCAGGTAAAGAGTCTATAGCTTTACCGGCTAATTTTTTTAATAAACCCGCAAGATGATCAAGTTGTTTTTTTTACCCATGATTTATCAGGAGGTGATGGAGGCGATGGCGGTGGAGGCACTGGACTTTGACCACCGCTGCCTGTAATAGCCAGCACCAGTGTACTTATTGCAAAACCTAAGGCTGTTATAACGCTTGCTAATGTGACACCTTGCTCTCTAAACAGTGTTCTTATTCGTTCTGCTAGCGTTGTGTTTTCATATAAAATTCTTTGGATAGTTTCTCTTATTCTGTTCACTTGAGTTCGTAATTGTTCTCGGTTAGTAGACAACACTTCTAGTCTTGCTGATCTTTCTTGTTCAAAATCTTTTAGTCTTTGGGTTATTTTTTCTTTAATATCATGTCCTAAGTTGGAATCATCAGCCTCAACGAGTTTTTCTTTTTCTCTTTTTATATCCTCATCTAGTTCACCCAGTTTTGCTAAATTGTTTGTTAATTCGCCTCTAATGCTTCTTAAAGCATGATCAAGGGCCACTATTTCTCGCATGGGTAGCGGGGGGTCGTGTATAGTTTTTAATGCTGTTTCTTCTGAAAAACTGGTTTCTGCTTCTATTATTTTGTCTGCTGTTTGACTTAAATCTTTAAGTTCCAAGTTTTGCATTTGGTTATCTGTTGGGAGTTCTTGTAGTGTGTTTTGAAGTTTAGCAACTGCATCCCTATCTAATTTTGGTTTAGTAATGCCAAGGCGATTTTGATCGCTCACACTGAGCCTTTGTCTAATTGTACCCATGGCTAAAAACTTTGATGAGTCTTTTTTAGTTGTAAGCTGAACAAGTTGTCCTTGGTCGTTTCTTACAAACAAATGGTCATCTTTTACTTCAAAATCATCAGGGGGTATAAATTCGGGAGGTTCTTGGCCTAAACTTTGGTATAATGATCTGACCTTACTTTCTGTTAATTCACGCCGCAAAGAGAGCCCCGAGCGATGTTGTACCAAAGGAGTCATTTCACTCATGTCGTCTCCAGGATCAAAAACATCATAATCTTCATCTTCAATGCCTGCCATGTTTTTTAATAATTAACTTTTTATTT
>CM031602.1:39654790-39698291 GCA_018398815.1 Conus ventricosus | reverse complement strand
CACACACACACACACACACACACACACACACACCACACACACACACACACACACACACACACACACACACACAGGTGAATGACTTTCTTTGATGTCCACTTTACAGTTCCGCTTTAATAAGACATGGACATTTTTATTCAATGTTAAGCTTCTTCAGATCTACGTAATAGCCACACACACAATAACACACACACACACACACACACACTCACACACACACACACACACACACACACACACACACACACACACACACCGCGCGCGCGCGCGCGGACGCACGCATGCACGTGCGCGCGCTCAACACGCGCTCGCACACACACACGCCGCACGCACACCACACATGCACACACACACATGCACACACACACACACACACACACACACAACACACACACGCACGCACGCACGCACGCACGCACGCACGCTCGCGCGCGCGCGCGCACACACACACACATGTTCTCTCTCTCTCACCACACACACACGCACGCACGCGCGCGCGCGCACACCACACACACACACACACACACACACAACACACACACACACACACACACACACACACATACACACAACACACACACACACACACACACACACACACACACACACGTGCTCGCGAATGAAGCAATGTAACGACTGATTTTGTTAGCCATTTTTCCACAGGTACCGTCATTGGTCTGCTATACTTTCACAAATTGCTACATCGTGTACATCACATGCACAATCTGTTTTACAGGAATGTGTGTTAAAGAAAGGTATTGTCATGCGTTTGCCGTTGGGGGAGAAGGGGGGATACAAATTTGCATGATGGGAAGCAGATGGAGAACAGCTGTACCAGTCCCGAGTTCTGCGGACTCTGCGTTTGGGCATGGCATTGTTTGATTGATTTACGAGGGTCTGCCCATTGTCGTGCACTATATGAAGTGTGCATCGTCAGGGATCGGCGTAATCCGTCGTCTCACACCATAGTATTGACAGTGTCGTATTGTGTGCTGCATAGCAAAATGAAACCATTGCGGCAAACGTTTAGAAGAGTCCAGGAATCATTCTCTGTCTGTCTGTCTCATTCTCTCTCTCTCTCTCTCTCTCTCTCTCTCTCTCTCTCTCTCTCTCTCTCTCTCCTCTCTCTCTCTCTCTCTCTCTCTCTCTCTCCTTGCTTTACCAGGGTCTGCATTGTCGTGCACTACATGAAGTGAACATTGTTAGGGACCGGCGTAATCTCTCGTGTCTCACTATAGTGTCGACGGTGTGGTATGTGTGCGGCATGGCAAAATAATGACATTGCTGCAAACGTTCAGAAGAGTCCGGTAATCATTCTCTCTCTGTGTCTCTTTCTCTCTGTCTGTCCGTCTTTCTCTCTCTCTCTCTCTCTCTCTCTCTCTCTCTCTCTCTCTCTCTCTCTCTCTCTCTCTCTCTCTCTCTCTCTCTCTCTCTCTCCCTCTCGCTCTCTCTCTCTCTCTCTCTCTCTCTCTCTCTCCTCTCTCTCTCTCTCTCTCTCTCTCTCTCTCTCTCTCTCTCTCTCTGTCCCTCTTCCTAGCTCCCCCATTTCTCCCCTCTATCCCTCTCTCTGTGTCCATCTCTCTCTGTGTATCTGTTTCTGTTTGTTTTGTCTGTCTGTCTGTCTGTCTGTCTGTCTGTCTGTCTGTCTGTCTCTCTCTCTCTCTCTCTCTCTCTCTCTCTCCTCTCTCTCTCTCTCTCTCTCTCTCTCTCTCTCTCTCTCTCTCTCCTCTCTCTCTGTGCGCACGGGCGCATGTGTGTGCGTGCGTGCGCACGTGTGTGTGTATGTCTCGCCTCCCACCCCCGTCTTTCTGTCTCTGTCTCTCTTTCGATCTCTTTGTCGTGTCTGTCTCTCTGTGTCTCTCTCTGTCTCTCTCTCTCCCTCTCTGTCCCTCTTCCTCCCCCATTTCTCCCCTCTATCCCTCTCTCTGTGTCCATCTCTCTCTGTGTATCTGTTTCTGTTTGTTTTTGTCTGTCTGTCTGTCTGTCTGTCTGTCTGTCTGTCTTCTCTCTCTCTCCTCTCTCTCTCTCTCTCTCTCTCTCTCTCTCTCTCTCTCTCTCTCTCTCTCTCTCTCTCGTCTATTTCTCTCTGTCTCCCCCCCCCCTCACCTCTTCCGTCTTTGTCTGTCGCTCCCTCCCCTCCCTCTTTTCCTGTCTCCCTCCCTCCTCCTATCTGGTGTCTGTCTCTCTTTCGTTGTCGCTCTGTCTGTCTCTGTCTCTCTCTCTCACTCTCTGTCCCCCCCCCCCCTTCCCCCCAACTCCCGCCCTCCACCTGTCTTTCCTCCCTCCTTTTTTTTTTTTTTTTACGTTTCCTTCCATAGTAAAACAAGTTGCAAGTTTGGAGCAGTAAACCAGGACATAGGCCATAAAGATAGAAATGAATTAAGGAAAAAAAAATTGAAAGAGAATGACAGAAAAGAGGAAGTGGTCAGCCCAGAAGTTTCAGAAGGCAAGGGGAGCTGTTTGATATGGAAAGAGCTACCATCATCCCTCCTGGAACATGTCGTCTGACGGTGATGAGCCAGGGCGCGAACCTTGGGTAGTGAACCAAGTTGCCTGCCTTTAGGAATGAACCAGGATGCAAGCGTTCCTTAACGAAACAGCACGCTTAAACGAGCAGGCTTGCGTTCAAGTCGTGTTGTTTATAGCCAGCCGACCACGAAGCATTAGCAACTGAACCCAATGTATGCCTTCACGTGAAACCTGGATGCTAGTCTTCAGCAGGGGAACCTGGATGCAAGTCTCCAGCAGTGAAGCGGATGCCTGTCTTCAGCTTTGAGCCTGTGTGCTTTTCTCCAGTAGTAAACCCGATGCTTGTCTTCAGAAATGAGCTGTATATGTGGGTATGCCGGGGGCTGTTTTAGTAAGTATAAACAGCTTTGCGATTCGGGAAAGTCTGTGCCGGTAACTTCCGCTTTTTTTGTGACTGACTTTGCCTGAGAGAGAGAGATAGATAGAGAGAGAGAGAAGAGAGAGAGAGAGAGAGAGAGAGGGAGAGAGAGAGAGAAGAGATAGAGAGAGAGAGAGAGAGGAGGAGAGAGAGAGAGAGAGAGAGTCAAGACTCAAAGACTCAAATGTTTTATTCATAAGGCCATAGCCCTTAGAAAGGGGATATATACATTTTAAGTCGCACATGAGTATTTGGTTTTTTTCAAGTTGTATAAACTTCTCCTTTTAAATGCCTTATATAAAAAAAATACTAACTTTTTAACGGTACTTTCATTTGGTGATGCCATTTAACAACGTTACTTGAACAGACAAGGTAATTAAAATACTTTTGCGGAATGAATTGTTCTCTAAGATCTCTTAACATTGGGGAAACCAGCACAAAATGAACTTCGTCCTCTTTTGCATTTCGACACAATGGACAGATCAGATTTTCTTTCGCATGGTGTCTATAGCGAAAGTAATGACTAGCAATATCAGAGACACCGAATCGAAATCTAGTCAGAATGTGTTTGAAATGCTTGTCTATTTTTATTGACATGTAAACTGGTAAACAGCGTAAGTGACTATACGTTCTGTATAATTCAAATCTCTCACTATTTTGTAGGTGCGTGTTCCAATTTTGCCAACTGCAATCAATTAATCTTTCTCGGAACACCTTCATAAAAACATTCATATCACCAACACTTTGGTTGAGCCATACAAAACCAAATCCATATTCACATAGTTTCATTCTAACATTTGTTACCCAGTTTTTCTTACCTCTATTGTCCAATTCTAACAGCATTCTATACGCTTTGCGTGGTAACCTGTGATCTTGCATCTGTAATATTTTTAACCAATATCGAATACATTTTACAACGGAATTCAAATGAATCGGATATCTAGCTGTTTCACCATACACCAGATCATTTGGTGTCTGCAACGACACCCCAAGAAATTTCTTTAGAGCAAACAAATGGATTTTTTCACAATGTACAACAGCAGCATCCAGACCCATATTTCAGCTCCATATTGCACCATTGGCTGAACTTGACAATAAAAACAGCTTCAAAAACAAGTTAAGGGAATCGTTATGGAGTAATGATAATTTCTTTAGTATGCACAACAATGCGTTTTTGCTTTACTGACTAAATCTTTGCAGGTATAAACGAAACTCAAGCGTGTGGAGAAGTATATACCCAAGTATTTATACGCATTAACAACAGGCATTATAGATCCATTGTATGTCCATCTTTCTCTTGCTGCAAGATACCCGCCCTTTCTAAATACAATTATGTTACTTTTTGCTTTATTAACTTTTAGTTGTAATGTAGCAGTAGCTTTTTGCAAGGTGTTTAAATTTAGTTTGTAATCCAATTGCTGTCTCTGAGACCAAGACCACGTCATCAGCTAGAAGCAGAATGAAAATTTCCAAAAGTTCATTCATAAAATGTGCACCGTGCCTTCCAGAATGTATAACTTCTTGTGTTAATTCATTTATAAGTAAATAGTAATGAGCTGTATATGTGGGTATGCGGGGGCTGTTTAGTAAGTATAAACAGCTTCTGCGCATTCTGGAAGTCTGTGCCGGTAACTTCCGCTTTTCTGTGACTTTGACTTTGCCTGAGAGAGAGAGAGCTAGAGAGAGAGAGAGAGAGGAGAGAAGAGAGAGAGAGAGGGGGAAAGCTAAGGGGGAGAGAGAGGAGAGTGCGCCGGAGAGAACAGTGAAAGAGAGAAAGATGGGAAGAAGACTTTTTTTCACTACTTTAGTCTGCAGTGGTAAGAATTTGGGCGTTAAATTGTTGCTATTTTGCCCTCGGACTAACAGTTTCGTTAAACAAAAAATTGAAATAACCCTTTTTTTTTTCCTGTGTGTGATGGCATCCCTTAAGAGACCCTGTGGGTTCGGCTGGGTCCAAAGCGACTCGCTCAGCGTGAATGTTATGGGTACCCACCACACACACACACCACACACACACACACACACACACACACACACACACACACACACACACACACACACCACACACACAAACGGCAGTCGACCCAAATCATGCAGCTTTCTGCAGGAGGGAAATTGAAAACTTGGTGTGAAGTTCAGCGTGCTGCACAACACTCCCGTTTAGGAGAAAGGGGTGGAAGATGAGGGAGGTGTTCTGGAGAGCAGAAGAGAAATCGCCAATGCGATTTGATCTCGACAGCCTCCGAACCGCTCTGCCATCGGACCTGCGCTCGGCTGTGCGGACACAACGGCGGGGCTTTGTGGGGAGTTAGGGCTGTAGAACTCGTCAGCACTCGTCTCCGAGTTCGCTTCAGCTTACCATGGTAATGCAGTTTCGTTATTTTTGTACGTGGGTATAAACCTGGGTAATAAGAGTCCAGTCTTTTTAACCTTTAATTTCGTTGTGAACGTTCTGTACTCGTGCTATTCGGACATGGTTTGGGAGTGTTATCTCCTTGAGAGAACGGAGAAACACGGATTCAAGCTCACCCGCTCTCAACCGGTCTTAACCGGTTTCCAGCGGCCGACCTTGAATCCGTGTTTCTCCGTTCTCTGCCAAGTAAGACTTCAACAATGAATTAAAAATAATAATCCATCACGCATTCTCTTTCAATAACCAAAAAATAACGACCCTACAAACAAACATACTGTGCAGGGTTATCCGTTTTCAATACTAATTTACTAAACTTTACAGATTTCAGTTTTTGTTTAATCCTGTGTTTTTCCTGGTCATTTTCAATAACATCATTTTCGCGCAAACATTCTTCAAATGAGTCTTTGTCTTTCATGTGAAATAAAACTACAGTTTTTAACTGTTCTCTAAAGTCTTTTAAAACCGAGTTATATTTCTGACATAAAATCCACACACTTATCCCAGCATGTCTTCCACTGAAAGCTAGTTTTGACAAAGTGTTTCTCTTTTTAACTATGTCTCTTTCTGCCGAACAGTTATCTATAATAAATAGTGTCTGCGTTCCTTCAAACAGTTTATAAAACTGTTCTAGACACTCACTCAGTTTATTGCTAGGATTAACTAAAAATATGTTATCATCAGACCATATAAACCTTCTATCATGATATGCTTTGTTCCATTTAAGTGTTCGTTGGGCAGAAAATTACAATATGATCAAAATTATAACGATAAACTGTTTGTAACAGGTTGAGGATAAATATTGTTTTCCCACAACCAGTTTGTCCACAAATTAATGAACAATGAGGGGGTTTTGTCATAAAGTTTAACTGCTCCATAGTTTTATAACAGAATTTAATCTAATCCAGTTATTATTTTTATCATACTTTCTGTCAAAACTTGTTCAGTATAATAAAACCCTATGAGGCCTAAATGTGTAAGATTAATCCAATTTAGTTTCTGTAAGATTGTTTCTATTTAAGTCAACAGTGATTTTGTGATTGTTGTATATAAAACCGTAATATCCTCCACACCATTGTGAAGAACGACGCGATGGTAATGTAAGCGTTTAAAGTCTAAGTTTTGCCAGCTAATAATAATTCTCTTTTATAAGGTCGTCACTAACGCCACAACCCCATCCCTCCAACATCTTTAAAAGTCAGAAATTTCGCAAATATTTTTGTGAAACGTTGATCTCCTATAATTTTCTGCTTGGAAAGAACTGTAATTAACTTTGTAGAAGCCTTTTTTTGAAACTGTTTCTTTTCTGTGGAGGAGGTACTGTTTTTTTCCCAATACGGCGTTTATTTCATATTTCTTTCCGATATGTCGTTCCCGCATAAGAACTTACATGTAAAGGCCAGAGTTGTATTGCTTTTCTGAACTTTTTTTGGCGGCTAAAAATGTAAATGGGCTTATGAATTCAAAATTTTATGTCCATTCTAAATTTGGTTCTAAGTGCCAATTTGAGGTGCAGGTTTTCGAAACTATTTTATATTCTTACTGGACAAATTATTGCCTATAGATGCGCAGTAGTTTCTAGTTTATGAAACTTTTTGTTGTCGCCAACTCTTTGCGTTAGAATCCACCATCTTAGTGTACTCAAACCCTTACAAATGCGCCTATCTCACCGTTTCTGTTCAAAGTCCGCCAAGTCTGCCAAGGTCTTTTAATTCTAAAGTTTAAACTCACAGGCGCTAATGTAACTCCCGATTCTTCTGGCCCCACGCGACCAGTTATTTTTTAGTTACAGTCTTATTATTTTATTTCCAAAAAACAATTGTGCAGGTTATCACATTTCACGAAGTTTCCATGTTGTGTCTGCAATTTAAATTAATTGATACGACCCTCCACAAACTAATCTTTTAAACTGCAAAATTAGGATATTGTATTAATTTCATAAATCGCATTATGCAGCTTTCCATGATGGAATGAAGCTCTTTTAAATAAACAGTTGAGGGCCTGCCATCATATAAGTTTTTCATCAGTGCTCAGCTCGTCAAATGAACATAGAGTAATGAATGTAATGCTAGATCGAGCGGTTTTTCACACTCTAAGTAGTTTTGTTTGGTGTAACTCTAAATCTATAATTGTTTAGCTGCTAAGCCTAACATTTTAGCTAGTCTTTATCAAAATAGTAACCTCCTTCTTCTTCAGGCTTGAATGTTAACATTGTTTTTAGATTTGCATTGTTAAGTTTGGAGTAATGTCAAGTTATCATTGCTTCTTTTAGTGAGCAAATCCCGTAATCCAACCATCTGGTATTGTAGTTAACTGGCTTACTTTGGCCCCTGTTTTGTCAACTTTTAGAAACCTTATTATTCTCCTTGGCTTTGTTATATTAAAACATAGCTTTTGTAAAATATTCTTGGAAGGCGCGACCGTTTTGGCCCCCGCAATTGTTATCAATAGCCATGTTTCTATAAAACGAAGGACGGTCTTGGGTTGTTATTGTTAAACATTTTTTAAACAAAATAAAAATGAGCGCATTTAATTATACTGATGCAAACTATTCTATGCTGGGCCGCACTACAATCTTAAAAATTAACAACTGGACACCCTCGACTTTTTGTGTCCCAGACTGTACACTTTCAAGTAAAGGAACGTTATCATTAATCAGATATTCTTAACATCCTATTAAAATGATACATCGCAAAAAGTGTGGTTTAGCATACGATTGAGTTTTATCAGAAGAGAACTGTTAAACTTTGCTGTGTTTTGTGCTTCATACTGGGTGTCGGAGTGTCGTATGTGATCACTTAATAATCATACTGATCCTTTGGTGAGGGGTCAGTGTATAGTTTTCATTTCTTATTACACCTCAGTAGTATTTTGATGAACTGCAAGCCGCCATTAACCAAATGGACAATACGTTTAATCCATTTAGCACAGATTTGACATGATAGGCTTTTGTAAAGGATTCTGTTAAGAATTCAATATTAAGGCAAGACCAGACTTTAGACAAAAGTTGGAGCTTAATCATGTCTAGGCACCCCATTATTTTTGGGCGTGCACCAGAAAGTATATCTTATGGGCTGGTAATCCTCCTTTATCACATCTTTTTCTTCAGGCACAGCTGTTCACCTCGGGTCCATAGAGCAAGAGCATTAAAACAGCATGACAAACATTTATCTTAGACACTTCTATGGGCATAGTATAAGCAGGTAATAGAAACGAATAATCCTATTATTCGCACTTACGTTTGGTGTTTGCTAGGTTCGCAAGCACAAAGAGATCGAGCATAACAGATCCTTCTACTGGTTTTGATGGACAAAAACAATACTTAGCAAATTAGAGGACGCCATTATTTCTACAGTTGATTTACCTTCAATTATAAAAAGGTACCACAAATTGTTTTTACTATACGCAAGATCGACGTAGACTTTTGCTGTTGGGCACTGGTTTATACTGCTGCCTTTGACTCAGGACTGATAGGCACAAATAATTAAACTACATTATGAAATCGTGTGGCAGGCAATGAACAGAAGGTCGGATATAAAAAAGAAATAAATTTGAGCCAGTAAATATTGCAAGCAGTAAAAAATATCAAGATGACCCCCCAGAATAAGGTCATCCTTTCCTTAATGTTCAAAGCCAAGGCCATTGAAGACGCGGAACTCTGTTCGCGTATGACCCATAAATTTGAAAAAAAAAAGACAGCGCTTGTTCTTGGATTAACATGCCATAGGATTTCTCGGTCTTTATCTTTGTGACGGGTCTCCGAACATCCCCCTCGTTATTAAAATATGATTTTCTTATTCAGGGATGCAGGGGGTTTATATGACAGTAGTATTTTACGCTTTCACAACCAAAATGCGCTCTCGCATAGGCACACGCACTCTGTCACACACATCGGGCCCGCACAAAGGTGACGGGAAACCAATAAGATTTCATAGAAAAATAATCAGACTTTATTTAACTTGACTACCGAGCCCCCCCCGTCACTACACACACACAACTATATGTATCATTTTTGTAATCCATACAATGTAAACATCAATAAGGACATTCTCATAAATCGCATCCCCTTTCCTTCAATTATTCTCACTTAGCCTGGAAAGACCAATATCCACTATTCCGTTTGCCACACTTTTAAACTTAAGAGCAATAAAGGCGGGGGTCCATAACGTGCCAGCATTCCTTGGTTGACCGGCAGGTTTCTCTCATCCCACATGTGCGGACTACGAGCTGAAGATGAAACTCCGTTTGTGTCCTCCCGATTGGCCCAAATCCCGTTGGGGGACACTGGCAACGTAGCTTGTGTGCACCCTCACACTGAGTATTCCGGGACTCCACCACACTCGGCCTTCCACGGATAGGGCTCATGTTCGGCCTCTCCCATTCAGGTCTTCTATGGCTGCAAACACCCCACCGGTGTCTGGCAGCTCCCTGGTCTAGGACTCAAACAGGCTGGCACGTCTTGCTGTCGACCGCCCCCTCACGGGAGACAATTTCTCTCGACGTCGGCTCCGAGGGCTTCTGCAAACCTCCACTGTCTGTCGTCCCCACCAAGGAGACAAAACGAGGCGACAGCTAACTCTGCTTCACGCTGTATTTTCTTGAGCCCTCAGCAGACGGGGCGAGTTCACCTTCCCTTTAAGTGAGTCAAAACACTTCCTGGTTTTTCCAAGCACCTTATCTTCGTTCTCAAAGAAATGAGAGAACCCGAGTTTAACTGGCTCAAACCAATGGAATCACTGGCACAGTAACATCACACGATTTGTACTAATATATCCCCAAGTTATTTTTATTCCTACCAATGGTATCAATTGTCACCTACACATCTACACACACAGCTTCTAGCGACTACCAATGACTTGGGGCACCCTGTGGTTTAATGCATATAACCTCCTATTCAAACTCATGTTCGATTCCACGGGAAGCTACCCATTGAAATATATCAGCCAGGACCTCTCTTCGAGCCTTGACTGATGCTTCAAGTATTTACTACCTCTTAGACAACAAGGCGAAAAACACTCGATTAGCCCGCACAGCTTCCATTTCATTCCTCAGAACAAGGGACGACTGTATGGTCTCGCTGTAATCTGCACGGCAGCTGACGGTCACCTACCCGTGACACGGTCACACCTGACTCGATCGCCTTCCTTTCAGGCCCCACGGGAGAAGCCCATGTGAAGAGCCAGTGCTCAAAGATGGGACTCTTCTCTACCCAGGATGGGCTGGTCGCCAATCCCTGTCACTATCCCTCGGACATGCGAAACACTTCCCAGTAACTCTCCCTCCTTCAGTCATACGATCGGGGTATCCCCCTGGTGTGATGCCTGAATTCGCCACACTTGACGACCAAGGAACGTGCTCTCAACAACAGCAAACTTTCCCTTAATTTGCCTAAAATGCCTCGTGAAAATTCGGCGACTCCGACTCATGACACCCCCGTACCTAAGAATGTTGTTTTCAATCAACATATCCTCCAGGACGAATGTTCGCCAATTGGATAAACAAACTCTGTTGCATGGGTTCGATATAAACATTACTACCCCTATGCCTCAATACATCATTCCATCATATTCTATATCAGGGATATTTGTACCAATTAAAACCAATAGTACAATCAGATAAATCCAAACATCAATCTTTAATCAGTCATAACGACTCGTGCACAACATTTAACTCTAACTGGGCTCACTTATATCCAAGATACTCTGTCCATAGCGTTAGTATCAGTATGTCATACATGTTAATTATCATTACCATTCACTCTTACATCGGCACAACCATGATTTACACTCGATCCAAATTCAGGTGTGTGGCCCAGCGCCTATTAACATCAAAATCAAATTCAGCGTGTGGCCCAGCCTTCGTAACATCAAAATCAAATTCAGGAGGTGGCACAACCCACAAGGGACAACATTCAATTTTCAGGCGTGTGGCCCAGCCTAAGTAACATCAAAATCAAATTCAGGCGTGTGGCCACAATTGCTCAAACGGTCTCACACACATATGCATAAACAAACATTTCATCTGATGTCACAACTTAAGTTTACATTTTACTGAGCTGTGACAAAACAACATGAGCAAACAGATATCAATCATGAAAATCATAATCTTAACACGTGGTGCTTTGTACTCAACCCCCGACCATATAATGGGGCAACACCACAAGAACTATTGACAGGTAAACAATCAATGATAAAAAAGATAAAATGATACATGAACATAGACTCGACCCCGCCCTATACTGGGCAAATAAAATCAAACTAAACAATCAGTGTGGCAATCACCAGTTTAATGCACCAAAAGGTCAGATCTCTTACACAGGGAACTGATCTGACACCCACAGCTAGGTTGGCTGTGCTACTCTTCTGACATCCAAAACCTCCCCATGCTTCTACTCATGAAGTCTGCTGCTACGTTCTGGCTACCCGGGATGTAGCGGTAACTCTCATAGATACTCCTGGAGTAGCAGTGACCCCGCTTGAGGACGACTGCTGGTCAGTTTGGCCTTGGGCAAATACGACAGTGGTTCGTGATCGGTCTCGATGACAAAGTCCTACCATACAAGTACTTCTGAAACCGGGGACAACCCCAAAAAACACTAATGGCGAGGCACTCCTTTATCGGGACCTCTGCGTTGTTACGTTCCGCTCTGTTCAGTTTCCGACTCGCGTATGCTACGGGATGTAACCCTCATCATGGGCTTGGAGTTATGACGGCCCCAAGGCCAAGATCAATAGCATCTTTCCTCAGCATAAATTCCTTGTTTAAGTCTGGCAGCCTAAGTACAGAGCCGGAAGTTAGATGGTCCTTCAGGGACTGGAATGCCCCCTCAATTCATCTGTCCCACCACACTTGTTGGGTGCACTCTTCTTCAGCAGGTCCGTGAGAGGTCCTGCTATGGTGCTGAAATGGGGCACGAACTGGCGGTAATAACCAGCCAGTCCCAGAAAGCCCTTACCCCTTCTTTGTTGTTGGTTTTCTCCGCTTCTTAAGCTGACTCACCTTGGCATCCTCTAGTGACAGCGGGCCCACAGCTGAGACGATGTCCAAGGTAGTCAAGTGTCCGAACCCTACATGACACTTGGAGGGGCGAGCGGTCAGTCCTGCTTCAGTCATCTCTCCAGGACAGCTCTCCAGATGCCATATGCTCTTCCATGTTTCTGTCGCGATGAGAGATCATCCATGAAATTGTCCTGGTTTTCCCCTCAGGGCTCCAATAATCTCTTCATCATCGCCGTAAAAACAACTGGAGCATTCTTCACTCCGAACGGCATGACCGCCAGGTGTATGTCCCGTCCTGGTTGATGAACGCCAGCTTCGGCCGTCTGCTGGCTTACAGGGACTGCCAATACCTTGGTGAGTCCACCTTAGAAAAATACTTGGCATTGGCGATTTTGGCGAAGATGGCTCCGGATCTGGCATAGCTTCTGCTTGAAAGCAGTGACGCAATTCAGCCTGCGATAGTCAAACGCAGAACCGTTTGATCCATCCTTCTTCTGTACCAGTACGACCGGTGAAGCGTATGGTGACTGCGTTGGTTCGATCACCCCTAATCTATCCATTTGTCAAAGAGAGCCTAAGCGATAGAAGAACTGTACGTGCGTCTCCACCTGATTTACGAACGGTTTCTCTGAACAATTTTTATATCTATCGGCGGTTACTTGATACCTTTGAAACAAAGCATCGCGCACCGACTCATAATCTGTCTGTTTTTTCCGGTGGTAAGCAGAAAAAAGCATCCCTAGCTTTGGGTGTCAGCAGCGCCGACAAATTTGTGGCCCACCGTTCTTCGGGTAAGCCCTGATCTTTGGCAATCCTTTCAAATTGCGAAATGAAATCCTCTAGATGGTCCGGATTATCATCGAACCTTTGGGCATATTGATCAAGGACTGACATGTGGTGCAAAGTTCACTTGAGGTTTTGCGTCCCCGTCCCGTTCTTTCTCCAATTTTAATTTTTCTACTCAAACTGCCTTCTTTCTCTCTCTTCTCTTTCCCTCTCCCCCCTTTTCCCGTTCTCTTTCTCTCTCCTCTTTTTCCCGTTCTCTTTCCTCCTTTCTTTCCCGTTTTTCTCCTCTTTTTCCCGTTCTCTTTCTCTCTCCTCTTTTTCCCGTTCTCTCTCCTCTTTTTCCCGTTCTCTTTCTCTCTCCTCTTTCCCGTTCTCTCTCCTCTTTTCCGTTCTCTTTCTCTCTCCTCTCTTTCCGTTCTCTTTCCTCTTTTTCCCGTTCTCTTTCTCTCTCCTTTTTTTCCCGTTGTCTTTCTCTCTCCTCTTTTTTCTTTCCTTCTTCTCGTTCCCTTTGTATTTTCTGGGCCTCGATTACACGGGGCCAGTTCTCATCTACATATGCTTCAGTTCCGGACCCTTTAGCCCTAAAGCTTTCCTTCTTCTATGAGGTCCATCTTTTTCAGCGGACCCATTGTCTCAGCACCCTCTTCAGTCGACATTTGAAGCTATCTAACCCTCGATCAGCTAGTTAACACAACCTCAGTAACAAGCGAGATATCCACACGATCACTTGTAAATAAGCGATCAAATAGTTGTGCTACACACAATCAACCTCAACAGCAACCAAATCAAGCAAGTTCAAACAACAGGCCCAAGTCATGAAAAAAAGATCAAAAGAATCAACACATGACTAACGTCTTTCCCGGTAAGAAAAAAATATCTAGGTTTCCACAATTACGACAAATTTCAAATTCCTTTGCAACTGAACAAAACCCAGAATCAAAATCACTTATGGCTCATTTATGTTCATCCCGGACGAGCCCCAATTTGTGACGGGTCTCCGACCTCCCCCTCGTTATTAAAATATGATTTTCATATTCAGGGATGCAGGGGTTATAGACAGAAGTATTTACGCTTTCACAACCAAAATGCGCTCTCGCATAGGCACACGCACTCTGTCACTCACATCGGGCCCGCACAAAGGTGACGGGAAACCAATAAGATTTCATAGAAAATAATCAACTTTATTTAACTTGACTCGAGCCCCACCCCTCACTACACAACACAACTATCTGTATCATACAACAATGTAAACATCATACAGACAATCTCATAAATCGCATCCCCTTTCCTTCAATTATTCTCACTTAGCCAGGAAAGACAATATTCCACTATTCCGTTTGCACACTTATAAACTTAAGACAATAAAGCGTCCATAACTTGCCAGCATTCCTTGGTTGACCGTCAGTTTCTCTCATCCCACTGTGCGACTACGAGCTGAAGCTGCCACACCGTTGTGTCCTCCCGATTGGCCAAATCCAGTTGGGGGACACTGGGAACGTAGCTTGAGTCGCACCCTCACACTGAGTCTTCCGGACTCCACACACTTCGCCCTCTCACGGAAAGGGTCCTGTCGGCTCTCCCACAGTCTTCTCTGGCTGCAAACACCCACCGTTGTCTGCAGCTCCCTGTCTAGGCCTCAACAGGCTGACACGTCTTGCTGTCGACGCCCCCACACGGGAGACAATTCTTCTCGTCGTCGGCTCCGAGGCTACAGCAACCTCCACTGTCTTACGTCCCCACCAGGAGACAACGAGGGGACAGCTAACCTCTGCTTCACGCTGTATTTTTTTGAGCCCTCAGCAAGACGGCGAGTTCACCTTCCCTTAAGTGAGTCACACCTTCCTGGTTTTCCAAGCACCTTATATTCGTTCTCAAAGAAAGAGAGAACCCCAGTTTAACTGGCTCAACCAATGGAATCACTGGCACACACACATCACACGATTTGTACCAATAAATCCCAAGTTATTTTTATTCCACCAATGGAATCACTAGTCACCTACACATACACACACACCACAGCTGCTAGCGCCAACAAAGACTTGGGCACCCAGTGGTTAATGCATAACCTCCTATTCAAACTCATGTTCGATTCCCGAAGCTAACCCATTGAACTAACAGCCTGGGCCTCTCTACGAGCCATGACTGATGCTTCAAGTATTTACTACCTCTATAGACAACAAGGCGCAAACCACTCGATAGGCCGCAGCCTTCCATTCATTCCTCAGAACAGGGACGACTGAATGGTCGCTGGGACTCTGCCGGCAGGCTGACGGTCACCTACCCGTGACGGTCACCTGACACGATCGCCTTCCTTTCAGGCCCACGGGAGAGCCAGTGAATAGCCAGTGCTCAAAGTGGACACTCTTCTCTACCAGGATTGGCAGGTCGCCAACTCCCTGTCACTATCCCTCGGACATGCGAAACACTTCCCAGTACTCTCCCTCCTTCAGTATACGACTCGGGTATCCCCCCCCCCCCCCCCCCCTGGTGATGCCTGAATTCGCACACTTGAAGACCCAAGGAACGTGCTCTCAACAACAGCAACTACCCTTAATTTGCCTAATGCTCGGAACATTCGGCCGACTCATGACAATCTTACTAAATATTAACCAACTATTAAGAGAACTAATGTCCATAAGTGCTCGGCCATAAAGCCAACTACTTTGCCTGCAGTAGACAAAAGCCCGCTAACAACACCCCCTAATATACCTGGTAAAGCATCCGCGGCTTTACGGCTATTTTTTTTAATAAACCCGCAAAATGATCAAGTGTTTTTTTTACCCATGATTTATCAGGCGGAGATGGAGGTGATGGCGGTGGAGGCACTGGCTTTGACCACCGCGCCTGTAATAGCCATCACCAGTGTACTTTTGCAAATCCTAAGGCTGTTATAACGCTTGCTAATGTGACACCGTGCTCTCTAAACAGTGTTCGGATTCGTTCTGCTAGCGTTGTGTCTTCATATAAAATTCTTTGGATAGTTTCTCTTATTCTGCTCACTTGAGTTCGTAATTGTTCTCGGTTAGTAGACAACACTTCTAGTCTTGCCGATCTCTCTTGTTCAAGATATTTTAGTCTTTGGGCTATTCTTTCTTTAATATCATGCCCTAAGTTGGCGTCATCAGCCTCAACGAGTTTTTCTTTTTCTCTTTTTATATGCTCATCTATTTCACCCAGTTTTGCTAAATTGTTTGTTAATTCGCCTCTAATGGTTCTTAAAGCATGATCAAGGGCCGCTATTTCTCGCATGGGTAGCGGTGAGTCGTGTATAGTCTTTAATGCTGTTTCTTCTGAAAAACTGGTTTCTGCTTCTATTGCATTTATTAATTCGTCTGCCGATTGATTTAATTCTTTAAGTTCCATGTTTTGCATTTGGTTATCTGTCGGGAGTTCCTGCAGTGTGTTTTGAAGTTTAGCAACTGCATCCCTATCTAATTTTGGTTTAGCAATGCCAAGGCGATTTTGTACGCTCGCAGGGAGTCTTTGTCTAATTGAACCCACGGCTAAAAACTTTGATGGGTCTTTTTTAGTTGTAAGCTGAACAAGGTGTCCTTGATCGTTTTTCACAAACAAATGGTCATCTTTTACTTCAAAATCATCAGGGGGTATAAATTCGGGAGGTTCTTGACCTAAACTTTGGTACAATGAGCTAACCTTACTTTCTGTTAATTCACGCCGCAATGAGAGCGCTGAGCGATGCTGTGTCAAAGGGATCATTTCACTCATGTCGTCTCCAGGATTAAAAACATAATCTTCTTCGCCTTCAATTCCTGCCATGTTTTTTAAATAATTAACTTTTTATTTTGATTTATAAAAATGTCGCAAACATATGGTTCAATTCTTGACCCCATAGAAGATTGAAAGAGCCCTTTGGCGTGAAGGGAAATAAACGGAATATTACTGTTCCAAATAATCCATCTACTATTGATGCAGATCAAATTCTTACTGTCAAATTTCCAGACCTAGGAGCAGATGAAGTGATTGTGCCAGGCTCTGCGCAACTTACTTTCAAAATAGGACTCGAATCAGCAACAGACACAAGCAGGACAGTTGTTCAGAATCTGGGACGGGCAATCGTTAAGAAAATTTCTATAAAACTTGAGGGGCAAGAAATATTTTCTTTACACAATGCAGACATATTTTTAACCTATTCTGATCTATGGCTAACCGGGAATGAAAGGGCTGATCTTGCGTTTCAAGGAATCGAAAATGAAGAAGCACTAAAACATAGAATAGGCGCCGCAGATCCTAAAGACGGCAAAAAGTATGTAGCTGTAAGTTATGCGTATGGAAATCGCTTTTCCATCCCCTTGGATTTTGAGTTGTTAAGTGCGCATGCGCCATACTTTCAAGGAGCATTAAAAGACAGATTGTCATATGAACTAACTTTTAATGAATACAAACGTGTTATCAGATCATCAGACACCGAAGCAAAGTACAGCATTTCTGACATCTCGTTAGAGTTTGACGTTGTTAGCAACCCTAACTTAGCGAGGCTGATTGAGCAACAATATCAGTCAAAATTAGCAATATATTACGAAAGAGTGATTCATCATACAACATATCCCAGAAGCAGGGCAGACACTATATGGAATTTTAGTTTTAGTGCCGCGGCAAGATCGCTTAAAGGTATTTTATTGCTGTGTGAAGATGAAGAACCATTCAAAAGAGGAAGTGAAAAGTTTATTAATCCTAAAATAACGAAAGTACAATGTTCGATTGAGGGTAGCCCTAACCAAATCTACGCTAGCGGGCTTAAACCTTATCAGCATTTTGATGAAATAAGAAAATTGTTTGGGGGTGGGAGGGGTAGAAATCCAACAGTAGACCTTGTGTCTAAAGATCTACACCTTCACAATGTTAGACCTGATGATTATTTAACAACAAAATACGGTTTATGGATTGACCTAAGATCGACAGAGGATAATCAGTTGCATGGAAGTGGGAGAACTGTTAAAGACGGAATAAACATTGAAATTGATAAAGAAAAAGATGGCGATAAACCAGTTAATGTACATTTGTTTTTAATATATGATGCGCAGCTGAATATTCAAGATAACAGATTAAAAGATATACAATACTAAATT
Source organism: Conus ventricosus (assembly GCA_018398815.1). NCBI lineage: Eukaryota > Metazoa > Mollusca > Gastropoda > Neogastropoda > Conidae > Conus > Conus ventricosus. The sequence continues at coordinate 39,680,122 of CM031602.1, read as the reverse complement.
ATTTTTATTTTTTAAAAAAGCATGTCTGTTCAGGTTTATCCGAATGTGCCTACATCGCCAGAGCCGCCAAAAGAAGGGATAGCCCCTGACATAAAAACCTTCAGATTAACCAACATTACACTTTGACTTGACTTGACTTGACTTGATCCCTTAGACGTCGGTCCGTGGGGGCACCTCTGAAGCAGTGACAACCATCCTTCTCCATTCCTCTCTGTTCTCTGCCCTCCGCAATGTATTTCTCAGCCGCAGGCCTGTCCACTCCGTGATGTTATCCTCCCATAACATCAACATTACACAAATGCAACAAAAACTAGAGCAGGACCTTTCAAAATACAGCAAAACCAAACGAAGGTATTCTGCTGCCTTTAATGCTGTAACATATGTTAATACTGGAATATCAACTATAAGTGCTCTATCAGCAGGAACAAGTGTAGGCCTGTTAGCAACAGGCGTAGGTGCGCCCGCAGCTTTACCTCTAGGTGGTTTGTCTTTAGCTCTTGGCCTGTGTTCATTAGCTGTAGGTGCTGCTAGCAAAAAAAAATAAAAACTAAACTCCAAAAGCACACAGCTATGGTTCAACTAATAACAGCTAAACTTAGTTCGTTCAAACTGACAATAAATAAAGCACTAGTTGACTCAAACATCACGGACGAAGAATTTAATCGTTTACAGGCCGATTTTGATGACTATAAAAGACAAAAGTTTGATCTTCAAAGAAAGGCGAGGGCAAGTTTTTCTCAACAGCCAGACGCCGAGCAGATAAAAAAGGAATGTTTAAAAAAAGTAAACGAGACATTAAACTCTGTTCTAAACAGCTCACATTAACAACATCAAAGGGCGTTTATGCTTTAGTTTATGAGTCTAAGCACAAAAAGACCGTTGATATTGATTCTGATTAAGTATTTTTTTAAATTTAAATAAATATTTTGAGTTAGAAAAGAAACTCAGCATGGATAAGATATATGAAGGTCCAGACGAATTGTTTGAAGGAATGCTTAAGGGAGAGCGTTTGTCAAAAGCTTTAAACGATATTGATTTAGAAGTCATTGATCCAGCAAGCGTACGGGCAAGTGTTGCTCATGCTATTTCTCAAGTTCCAAGTAAACTAACAATAGACCCGCCAGTTAAAGTAATGTTAGCTGTTTTAATCGACTATGTAACAATAAATGAAGAAAATCTAGAAGTCTGGGTCTCAACTAAACAACAGACTATTCTTTCTCATAATGACTTAACACCCGGTTGGGCAGACGAACTGCTTACACAGTTTGATGTGGCCGCTGAAGAAGCCAAAATGAGAGGCTCTGGTTGGTCAGAGGGCGAAGTCTTAGAGATTAGATTAAAACAGGCTAAGTATGCGCCGATTGTAGGCAGGTCTTACATTCCACTACCTCCAGCATTAGTTGCGAAAAGAGCAGTTCTAAACATAAAGAATACAGACAACAAATGTTTTATGTGGTGTGTTCTTGCTAGGCTGCATTACGTCCGCAAACACGCAGAGAGAGTGTCTAACTATCACCCTTACATCAATGATCTTAACTTTAGTGGAATATCATTTCCTGTTAGTGTGGGCCAAATTGATCAGTTTGAAGAACAAAACAAACCAATAACTGTTAATGTATACACGTGGGATGAGGAAACAAATTTGGTGCCTATTAGGGTGTCTAAAGACAGCCCAACAATAGGCGAACCAGCCAAAAGCCATGTGGACTTACTCCTAATGTCTTCACCGGCTGGGCTACCACATTACACATTGATACGAACAATGAGTAGATTATTGGCGCATACTTCAAAAAAACACTAACAAACGAGAATTCTGCAGAAAATGTTTAACAAGAATTCCATCTGTGCAAGCCGCGAGTGAACATATAAAACATTGTAAAAGTTCTGTAGACTGTAATACAGAACTAATTAGGCCCCGCCAGGATCTAAAGTTAGTTTTAAGAACTGGAAACGGCTGCAAAATTCTCCATACGTTGTTTACGCAGACTTCGAGTCGCTTATTGTTCCTTATGAAGGACCAACCCCACAGAAACTTCCGAAAACGGTCCTAATGAGTAATCATCAGATCTGTTCATTTGCTTTCATCATTGTCAGGTCGGATGGCGTCCATTCAGAGCCAGAATTATATAGAGGACCTAATGCTGCAGAATACTTCTTAGAACGCATGCAGCAAGTGCGTAACGCCTGTTCTAATAATCTGAATTTATCTGAAATCATAATGACGCCTGAAGACCAAGAACAGTATGACTTAGCCACTCACTGTTGGATTTGTGGTTTAGGCCTCTCATCAGACGCAGAAAATCCGACAGGTGGCCTTAGCGGCCAGCGGGTAAGAGACCATGATCACATTAGTGGAAAGTTCAGAGGAGCAGCACACAGTAAATGCAATCTTCAACTAAAGTTTGATCCTAAGACATGGAAGGTGCCTGTATTCTTTCATAACTTGCGAGGTTACGACTCTCACCTTATAATGAAAGCAGTGGACGATGCCTTCAGGGTGTCATGCATTGCACAGTCATCAGAAAAGTACATGTGTTTCACTTTAAATAACATGTCTTTTTATGACTCTATGCAACACATGATGGGTTCATTAGAGTCGCTGGCTATGTCCTTAAAGTCCTGCCAATAACGGAAGAATATTTTGACCCAACTCTTGTTAGAAAGGGCGTTTACCCTTATGAGTACATGAACAGTTGGGAAAGGTTTGATGAAGACGCACTTCCTCCTAAAGGCGCGTTCTTTTCTAGTCTTAGAGGAAAGGGTGTCAGCGATTCTGATTACCAGCATGCTCAAGATGCGTGGCAGAAGTTAGATTGTAAAACGATGGGAGACTATCATGATTCCTACTTGATGGCTGATGTATGTTTGTTGGCGGATATTTTTGAAAATTATAGGAAGACCTGCATAAAACATTACAGCCTGGATCCTGCGCATTACATTTCTGCACCCGGGATGAGCTGGGACGCTTTCTTAAAGTTTACTGGAGTACAGATTGATTTATTGTCAGACCTACCAATGATTCAGATGATTGAAAACGGATTGCGTGGAGGAATTAGTATGGCGTCGCATCATTACTGTAAAGCAAACAACAAATACTTGGACGACTATGATCCTAGTAAAAGGTCTAACTATCTCATGTATTTAGATGCAAACAATCTGTATGGTTGGGCAATGGCGCAATCACTTCCATTACGCAACTTTAAAATGTACACAGAAGACAATCCAAAAAATATTCAAAAGGCATTAAAGTGGTTGGGCAGTTTGGCGCCTGATCAACAGCGTGGATACATTCTAGAAGTTGACTTAGAATATCCTCATGAACTCCATGACCTGCATAATGACTATCCATTAGCAGCAGAAAGTCTAAAGATGAATCCAAGAGAACCACCTAAACTTGTGCCTAATCTTCGGGGCAAAAAAAAATGTCTGTCATTACAGACTTCTACAATTTTATTTAAGACATGGTTTAAAGTTAACAGCTGTCCATCGTATAATTGGTTTTGATCAAGAACAGTTCATGAAACCATACATCATGAAGAACACTGATCTCAGAACCAAATCCACAGATGCTTCAGAAAAAGACTTTTTCAAGTTGATGAACAACAGCTGTTTCGGAAAGACTATGGAAATCCACACAAGCGTAAAGATGTCAGATTAGTCACCAAAGAGAACGAAGCAATTAAGCTGACTTCAAAACCAAATTATCAGGACTTCAGAAGATTTCATGATCAGCTTTTTGGCATAATGTTGAAAAAAAAGAAAGTCAAATTGGACAAACCTGTATTTATTGGGTTTACCGTTTTAGAATTATCAAAGCTTTTGATGTTAGAATTTCTTTATGACTACTTTAAACCCTTGTATCCAGAGTCCAGAGTACTTTACACAGATACAGATAGTTTTGTTATAGATGTCCCTACTGAAGACATCTATAAAGACATGGAAATCGAAGTAGCGAAAGGACATGCAGGATGGTATGATACATCTGATTACCCTAAAGATTCGCCTTTACATTCATCCGTTAATAAGAAGGTTTTAGGAAAGATGAAGGATGAATTATCTGGAAAGGTGATTAAGGAGTTTATTGGTTTAAGATCGAAAATGTACAGTATTTCGAGCCAGGAGAAAATCATTAAGAAAGCAAAGGGAATATCTCGCAGTGTTGTGCAGTCAAACATATCACATGACAACTACAAAGAAGCATTGTTTGGCAATAAGACTTTTCAACATGACAACGTAAAACTACGATCTAATCTACATGAGATCAGCACAACTGTTGTAACAAAGAAGTCATTAGATAGAACAAACACTAAACGAGTATTTGTTAATCCAGAGTTTTCATATGCAATCGGGCACTGGAGGACCGTACTACTCAAAACAAGTTAAGGGCCACCCTCCGATCTCCACCTGCTGTCGACAACTCGGTTTATTGACGCGAGTTTTTGAAATCGTACAAATTAACTTGTGTTGCTGTGTTGCTAAAGCAGTGCATATGTCAGATTGAAGCATGTGAAAAAATCCGCTTGACACCAGGTTCATGCTGAGCAACACGAGAAACGCGAAAGTCATGGAAAATTGTTGTGTTTTCGCTGTACCCCTAGTACTGGACAGGATCAGCATGCGAGAGAAATGGGTTGCACGTGCACGGCGCTCTACTGATGAACGCGTTCACCACCTCTTAGGCTGCCAGTGCGTATTTAAAGGGGTTAACCAGCTGCCCAAATAACCATGCCACCAAGACGAAAGTTGAGTGACACAAACCGAGGACGAGCGCTGGCATGGATCCAGGATGGAATTGCTATACAGGAAGTGGCAAGAAGAGTCGGAGTGAGCCACTCCATGATACAGAGACTACGAGACCGTGTCCATGCAACTGGACGGGTGGCAGAACGGCACCGTACTGGCAGACCCAGTTCAACGACAAGACAGCAGGACCGATACATTGTGGTGCAGGCTCTGTGCGATCGGACTTCCACCGCCAGCGGGCTGAGAGACCAACTCAGAGCAGCAAGCAACACGAATGTCAGCAACCAGACAATTCGGAATCGTTTGCGTGCGGCAGATCTTGCGTCAAGGGCTGCTGCTGTTCGTACAACACTTCTGCCACGCCACAGGGTGGCCCGTACAGCCTGGTGCACACAGCATGTGAGGTGGATTGTGAGGCAATGGTCCAACGTCCTCTTCACAGATGAATCCCGATTCACCATGAGGTTCAATGACGGCAGGGTGCGCGTCTGGAGACGTGTCGGCGAACGATTCACAGATGCCACTGTAAGAGAGCACGATCGATATGGTGGTGGGTCTGTCATGATGTGGGGAGGCATCAGTTTCAACCACCGCACTCTCCTGCACCACGTCCCCGGCAATCTGACAGGGCAGCACTACAGGGATGAAATTCTGAACCCTGTGGCACTACCAACCCTGCAAGCCATTGGTAACGGCGCTGTTCTGCAGGACGATAATGCTCGTCCACATCGTGCTGCTGTCGTCACCAACTTTCTCCAACAGCAGGGTGTCGTCAGGTTGCCATGGCCAGCCAACTCGCCCGACCTATCACCCATTGAACACCTCTGGGATGTGTTGGGACGGGCTGTCCGACGCAACCATCCTCCTGCAGCCAATCAACAAGAGCTGGTCCAGTTCCTGCAGCAGGAATGGGCCGCCATCCCTCAAGCGACTCTCCGCAACCTCATTCGGTCCATGCGTCGCTGTTGCACAGCCTGTCTCGCTGCAAGAGGTGGTCATACCCGATATTAAATGAACTTTCATGTCAGAGGCCATGTTTGTGAATTGTCCATTTCAACCTCCTGACTTCAAATACACGTTCCGAGGAGTGTGTGCTTTTGTAACTCGGTTTTTTGCTTTATCCGGTTTGACACTGAATGAAATTAAATTTTCACTCTGATTCAAGTTCATGTCTTTCATGCTTTTGATTTTACAGTGCGTTGTAACAGTGGCCCTTAACTTGTTTTGAGTAGTATATTTTTCATCAACTTTTATTATAAGATCAATCATAGCTTCATCCAATTCATTTAAATCTTTTCTCATGTTTGCTTGATGCGTTCGAATTTTTTTTATTATTTCAAGATATTCTTTTTCCCAATTTGGGGGTTTGAGTTGTAGGTGATCTGGATGATTTAGCATGCATTGATTAATCCCCGAAAATGTTTCCTTAATAGCATTACATGCATGAAATGATTCCCGTATCATTTTCAAGGTCTCTTCCTTTACCATTCTTGTTTCGTTCTGCACTTCCTTCTGAGCTTCCATTTTAAACTCAAATATATTTACGTAAATTAATTAAGCAACTGAAACTGTGTCCGGAGGGATTATCTGCAGTTCTTCCTTCACAAAAGATCTTTGAGGAGCTGGTTGTTTTGTTGTGTCAGTTTCTCGTAAATAATACACGGGCGGATTCATTTTTACAATTCTTTTTATTTCATATGGATCAACACTCCAAACTGGATCGGTTGCCCTGATGCGAGTGTCCCCTTCTGCTTCCCCGGTAAATAAAGGTACCTTACTTTCAAACCAAACGGTAATAGTTTGCTGGTTGTACTGGAGTCTTCAGCAACATTTATTGTTTGTTTTTTGATTGCTTGTACAGGTTTTAACCCTTTAAATTCTTCATTATTCATTGCGCGCAAAACTGAGGGCAGTCTTCTAACCCATTCTGTGTTGCGAGAATTGCCAATAAGCTCTCTGTGATACTGGTAGGAGAAAAGTCTTTCAGCTAACTGTTTGTTAAAGTTTTCAACTAAAGCCTGTGCATGTGATCTGTGAACTCCCGGAATGCCTCTGTCAACCTCGGTGTAATGTCAGTGGAGGAAGGACTAGCGCACAGCCCAAACACACCCACAGCTTGCTTACGATCTCATTCATATATCATGCATTCGTCACATCAACACTAGTAAAGTCTATAACTTTACTACACATGTTCATAGAACGAAACATCAATGCATATGGAATCAAACAAAATAAAACTTCTCTCTTTCCTGAACTTCACAAAATCATTTATCTAAAACATCATTAACAACCCGGGGTATAAACAGATTTCTACTTTACCGGGCCAGGTGATCTTAACTATTCACGAATCACTGTCTTTTCTTTTCTTTTCTTTTTCTTTTCACTGTCACTTCACAACACGACACAACTGCTGGCGCTGGTTTTGGTCTGATGGCGCCTGGTCAGGTGGGACTTTTGGCGTTGGTCTGTGGTTCTGCTTGGCGAATTTGACGCTGCAGGTATGAGGTCGAACCCCGGTTAGGGTTAACAGTGACTATCAACATCGATCTGTTTCCTTTCTTTTTTCCTGCATTAACGCATTGCACTCCTCTCTCTCTCCTCTCTTCTAGTTGCTCTTATCAAATGGACATGGTTGCTTTTCTTTCTTTTTTTTCTTTTCTTTCTTTTCTTCTTCATAATTAGCAACTCTCTCTCTCTTTTCCACATCTCCCTCAGCCCTTTCCCTTTCTGCAGACTTCTATGCTAATCTCTCAACTTGGTTCTCTTCCCCTCCCCCTATCTCTCTCTCTCTCTGCCTTCTCTCTGCAGAGCTCCACTCAGAACCTCTCTCTCCCCTCTCTCTCTCTGTTCGTTCTTTCCCTCGTTCCCCCGTTTCCCCTTCATTCTCTGCCTTTTCCCTCGTGCAGAGACTACACCTAAAACCTCCTCATTCTCTGTCTCTGTCGTTCTCTCTCCCTGCCTTTCCCTGTAGGCGAGGGGCCTACTCCCCGAACTTCCCCCTCTCTCTCTCTGTCTGTTCTTTTTCCCTCTCCCCTCCTCTCTCACTCACACATTCCTTTATGCTCTAACCCCGTGTCAAGGGGCCAGTACCATTGGTCAGATTTTTACCCCTGACACCCTAAGTTATCTCCCTCTAATTCCATTGGACTTCAAATCTTTGACAGTCCCGTCTAAAACGCCTTACTCTCTGTGGTGGTCAATTGGTCATTATTGATTAGCTAGTTTTTCACCCCCCCCACACACTACCTTTTTCCCTCTCCCTTTCCTGCTTTAAACCTGCGACGTCCGACTAACAATGACGTTGGTCCACAAATTGGCCGGATAAGGCTGGCCCAGGCACTGAGGCCCGTCTGGGCAAATCGAGGCGTCGGTCAAAGCGCTTAGTCGTCTGGCGGGACAGAACGTCTCTGTGGAGCCTCTCCCTATGCTTAATTGGGCCCGGGGACCCGACCTATGGGCCCGTCTTTCTGACGCCTAGAATGTTTGAGTTTGGATTTATGTCCAGTTGGAGTGGCCGACGATGACCACACTTCGGTTGTGTTGAATTTTGACCGTGACAATTCCCCCTTGAAAAAGGGACTATGCACCGCATTGTCTCAAAACAACGGTACAAAAAGACAACAACCGAATTTGCTGACACACAGCTACACGCGCAAGTTTAAAAAAAAAATACTTTACAACAACGGTTTATAAGTTATAAAATATATCATTAGTGAATACCACTCCAATGAGTTATCATTGACGTGCGCTCTTGCGTTATTTCAATCATTTTATAACGACTCTGTGGCACTTATGCGTTTCCCCCTACCTGCGGATTTGCCATATCTTCTCTTCACAATTCTTATGAAAAGCACAATATAATATGATCACGATCCAGGGACATTTCCCACTGAGGAATCTCCATCCTCACTTATTGCAATAATGCATCACTACACAAGCGACTGTATGCTCCAAGCATAACTACATCCACTAAAACAAGTCTCACAAATAGAATATGAACAAGTCTCACACACAAAAAAAAATATGAACCATAGCCAAATGGGAATAAACCCGTATCCAATCAACATAACTGTCATCAACACATATTATCAACAAAGCACCCGGATATGACTGCTTCCTCTGAGTTGCAGCTTGCTAGACTACACGCTTAAATAGTCAGCTCCGACATTCTGTCGCCCGGGAATGTACTGCACTCGGTACCTGTAGGGCTGCAATGCCATTGCCCAACGCAGCACTCTGCTGTTTTTCAACTGCGCCTCCTGCAGGAATTTGAGTGGTTGATGATCCGTCTCGATCACGAACTCTTTCCCATACAGTATTTGTGGAACTTCTGCCGCCCACACGACCGCTAAACATCCCTTTTCCACCGTTGCGTACCCTTCTTCACACTTTGTCAACTTCCTGCTAGCATATCTCACAGGAAACTCGACCTCTTCATGCTCCTGCAACAAAACTGCACCATCCGACCACCTGTGCATCTTTTCCGCAACAAAAATGGTTTGGACATATCTGGTAGCTTCAAGATGGGACGGGAACCTAGTCTTTCCAACACCGTCTGCAGTGCTTGCTCTGCAGCGTCTGACCACTCGACCGCTGCCGGTTTCCCTGCCTTGATCAAATCACTGAGAGGAACTCGTGATTGCTGCGAAATTTGGAACAAACTCCCTATAGAACCCAATAAAACCTGCAGACTCCTGACTTTGTTTTGGTCTTTTTGGGCTCTCTGAATTCATCATCTTTCCACCTTTCCTCTTTCCGGCTGCTTTGTGTCGCCTCCGACAACAAAACCCAGGAACTCCTACTGTTTTAGCCCTTATACAGTGACAATCCTGTATGACCCTTCTGGAAACTTAGGCAACAAAAACTCACCTTCTTCTGCTGGGGCTCCCTTTTTGCCCCATCAATGATTGCTGCTGCGCCTATGTGCTGAGTCTCACGCCCGAATATATTTGCGGAGTAAATTTGCATGGAAAAGTTTTGATTTCCCATTCACATCGATTCGGTAATCTCGACCGACCTTTCAGTGATGGTGAATGGTCCTTTCCAATGCATCACACTTGTTGTGACCCGTGGGAAGCAGTACCAGGACTTGATCTCCGCCTTGAGGGATTGCTTCCTCACCTTCCTGCCACATTGGTTCTCTGAACGACCCTAGCTTCTGCAAACTTTCCTTTGCAACCTTACACGTCCCATACTGTGCCCACCTTTGGAACAGGGCGAGATTGGGCCGATCAGATCAATAGCCACCCCCCTGAACGGTGTGTCAATTAAAGGGGGATGTTTTAAGAGGTGCCTTCCTCTTCACCCCCCTTTTTGGCTGACCTTTGACACACGTCACATGACATGCAGAAACGCGTGATGTCTGCCATTGCTCCTGGCCAATGAAAGTTTATCAAAGATTCGGTCAGCTGTTTTGCTGGTGCCCAGATGACCCCCATGAGCGACTCGTTTACCCCCTGACATGACAGTGTCACGATACCTGCTGGTACCTCTAACTGAGTGGTCACCTTACCTGTCTTCCCTTGGTGAACACTCGGTACAACAGCCCCCCTTTCACAAGAAATTCTGTCTCACCTCCTCTAACCTCCTGTTTTCTTCCCACCTTTGCCAACTCCCAAGACTCACGAGCGAAGGGGCTTGTTCCTGTGCAGCCCTAAATCGTCAGGCGACACGTCTATGCCCGACTTCCTTCCTGGAACAACTAACGGTTTAAAAAACCTTTTCCTTTCTTGCTGTGTTTGAACTGCTGCCCCTGTAGCAGTTACCAACTCAGGATCCCTGGATCCCTTGCACCGGAATATTTCCAATGATCAGATCGTGAAGGGGTTTCTCCATCACCAACGAGACAACTCGCCTGAGAAGTAAGGGGTAGTACTTCTATCTTAGCAACTGGAAACTCCCTCACAGTGCCATCGATTAGAGTACAGGTCTGGATTTGCCCTGTCAAATCCCCTTTATCGACCAGCGTTGTTCGTACTACCCCGCATGAACCCAAACCCGTGGGCTCGTAACACCTTTCACCCTTGCTGGCCAATCCACCTTTTCCATGGTAACGAACCCCTCAGCCTAGTGCCCTCTATCCTGACATGACTGCTGTCCAGTGCTAGCCATAAGCTGCACTCCACCCCCTCCAGACTGAATCCCTTTTGGTTCCACTGCAGGTCGTTTCCCTTGACGACCCTTATCCACTTCTTGCAAGGCTGCTGCCTTCTGGAAAACCTCATGCGACAATCCCTCGCCACATGTCCCTTCTTGTGCCCAAATGAAACACCTAATGCCCCTTTGCCCTTCCTTCTGCCCCACCACGGGGTTTGCAGACTTTGCAGAAAATCTCCTAGTCTCCTTGCACTCTTCTCCCTGTGCCTAGCACCTGTTTCTCCTGCCCCTTAGTGCCCAAACGTGCCTCTCTATACACCTCTGCGAACTTCAAAACTCCCCTGCTTTTCTCGGCTGTCTCTCTTTCAAATGTATAGTTAGCTCAGGGCCGCAACCTGACAAAATCTGTTCCTTATAACTGCTCTTTAAATTCAGCGAACTCCTTTTTCGTCCCACTCAACTCTAACCATTTTCAAAATAGGGGATCCAAACGTGCACCAAACTGAGTGTACGTTTCACCTGCTTGTAATTTAGCTGAACGAAATTTCTTCCTAAACCCCCTCCTCTGTGAGGTCAAATCCTTTTATTAAAGACTTCTTTACGCGCCGAATCAGACTGTTGTTCTGCTGCAACGAGTGAAAATTTGTAATGCCCTTTCCGTCAGTAACGCCGACAAAAGACTGCCCACTCTTCTGGGGGCCAACCCCGACTGGTCGCAAACGTTTCGAAACGACTGGTGTAGCATCAATCGAATCGGTTCCTTCAGAGAAATTTTTGGGAACTTGGGTCGGGGGGCATTAGCTGCGCACAGAGTCACTGGAAAGTGAACTACATCATCGGTGGTCTCTTTGTATTCTCACCTTCTTTTAACTCTAATTGAATCTTTTAAATTTTCTGTTTCCCGCGTTGCCCTTATTCTCTGTTTCCTGCGCTTCCTTATTCTTTCGTTTCCTGCTTCATTCTTTCTGTTTCTGCGCTTCCCTTTTTCTTTCTGTTTCCTGCTTCATTCTTTCTGTTTCTGCGCTTCCCTAACCTTTTCCCGTTCTGCTATTTCGACTGCGATACGCGTCTCTCCGCGCGTTCATCCCTTTCCATCTTTTGTTGGTTTTCAACGAATGCACGCAACTCATCTCCTGAGCAACCTAGATCACGAGCGACGCTCACTAGTTGTTCAATAGGGGTGTTCTTTTCTTCCGCCATTATATCTTCTTTTTATTTTTTTGAACAAGATTTTATAACAACGACACCAAACTGGTGGTTACCGACACGCGTGACGTAATAGCACAATCCTATGAATGATAATATTAGCTTGGGACAAACGTAGTTAGTTTTTATAAGACGCCCAGCGCCTGACCCAACTATGAGAGCGAATTATAGGCAATCTGTGCGAAATGGTACTCTGGGGCTGAAATGCCAAGCCTAGTATTAACTATCTTGGAAGCAATGCCAAGCCTAGTATTTAACTATCTTGGGAACATACAGTAAGACAACCCTTGTCTTAGGATTACAACACTTGAATCCCACCCGCTTCCTCTCTGAGAAGTTGAACAATTATAATAAATGGGCCAGAATATCCTGGCAAGCTCGCCAATAAATTGTCAACCTCGGTGTAATGTCAGTGGAGGAAGGACTAGCGCACAGCCCAAACACACTCACAGCTTGCTTACGATCTCATTCATATATCATGCATTCGTCACATCAACCACTAGTAAAGTCTATAACTTTACTACACATGTTCATAGAACGAAACATCAATGCATATGGAATCAAACAAAATAAAACATTCTCTCTTTCCTGAACTTCACAAAATCATTTATCTAAAACATCATTAACTAACCCGGGTATAAACAGATTTCTACTTTACCTGGCCAGGTGATCTTAACTATTCACGAATCACTGTCTTTTCTTTTCTTTCTTTTTCTTTTCACTGTCACTTTCACAACACGACACAACTGCTGGCGCTGGTTTTGGTCTGATTGGCGCCTGGTCAGGTGGGACTGTTGGCGTTGGTCTGTGGTTCTGCTTGGCGAAGTGACGCTGCCAGGTATGAGGTCGAACCCCCGGTTAGGGTAGAACAGTGACTATCAACATCGATCTGTTCTCCTTTCTTTCTTCCTGCATTAACGCATTGCCACTCTCTCTCCTCTCTCTCTCTCTCTCTCTCTTCTAGTCTGCTCTTATCAAATGGACATGGTTGCTTTTCTTTTTTTTTTTTTTCTTTTTTTTCTTTTCTTCTTCATTAATTAGCAACTCTCTCTCTCTCTCCACATCTCTCCTCAGTCCTTCCTCTGCAGACTATCTCATGCTAATCTCTCAACTTGGTTCTCTTCTCTCCTCCCCTCATCTCTCTCTCTCTCTGCCCTTCTCTCCTGCAGAGCTCCACTCAGAACCTCTCTCTCCCTCTCTCTCTCTGTTCGTTCTTTCCCTCGTTCCCCCGTTCTCTTCATCTCTCTGCTTTTCCCTCGTGCAGAGACTACACCTAAAACCTCCTCATCTCTCTGTCTCTGTTCGTTCTCATCTCCCTGCCTTCCTGTAGGCGAGAGCCTACTCCCCCGAACTTCCCCCCTCTCTCTCTCGTCTGTTCGTTTTCCTCCTCCCCTCTCTCTCACTCACACATTCCTTTATGCTCTAACCCCGTGTCCAAGGGCCAGTACCATTGGTCAGTTTTTTTACCCCTGACACCCTAAGTTATCTCCCTCTAATTCCATTGGACGTTCAAATCATGACAGTCCCGTCTACAAAGCCTTACTCTCTGTGGTGGTCAATTGGTCATTTAATTGATTAGCTAGATTTCACCCCACCACACACTACCTTCTCCCTCTCCCTTTCCTGCTTTAACCTGCGACGTCCGACTAACAATGACGTTGGTTCCACAAATTGGCCGGATAAGGCTGGCCCAGGCACTGAGGTCCGTCTGGGCAGACATCGAGGCGTCGGTCAAAGCCGCTTAGTCGTCTGGCGGGACAGAACGTCTCTGTGGAGCCTCTCCCCTATGCTTAATTGGCCGGACCCGACCTATGGGCCCGTCTTTCTGACGCCTAGAATGTTTGAGTTTGGACTTATGTCCAGTTGGAGTGGCCGACGACTGACCACACTTCGGTTGTGTTGAATTTTGACCGTGACAGCCTCTTCTAATGGTAACTGTGTGTTTTAACAATAATTGATTCACTTGGCCTTTAAATTCTTTTCCATCATCGACTTGAATCATGCGGGGATAAGTTAGCGGGCCTCGTTGGTATATCAGTTGTATGGCAACAGCAACAGCAGAAGCACTCTTTTGTGTTAATGGTTCCGCATCTTTGTATCTTGAAGCTATGTCAATGACTGTGAGTGCGTACTTAAATCTTTTGCGTCTAATCGTATCAGAGGGTAAATATAGAAGATCCATTTGATGGGTGTCGTTCGGTATTGTATTTACAAAGTGTGGTCTCTGTATTCGTCTAGGCGCAGGTAAATAAATTTGCCAAATCGCTTGTTTAGATAACCATTTTTTGCTGTTTGTTCACTGACTCCTGCCGCTTGGCTTAGCTTTTTTATTGCCGTGATTCCCTTCCAATATCCTTTTGGCGAATAATAAATTTTGTTCATTTTTATTCAGCCAATATTATGCGCAACAAAATAGACAACAGTCATACCAACGACAATAAACGCGATTTCTTGCATCTTTTGTTTTTCTGATGGTTGATAAAAGTTGCTGAATTTTGGTGGGGGCAATGTCTCGATCGGTTTGCTGTTACAAGATAATATTCTTTTACTGCCTGGTCAACATCTTTAAATGTGTAAGCTGCATGTCCCTGTTTTTTCAGTGTGTTTATTAATCTAACTGTTCAATTCTCTGCTTTTCATAGGCGTCTTGTGCTGCAGCTAGTTGCTCCACAGCTTTGTTATGTCTTTTTCTCTCGCCGTCATCCCGTAGTTTACTAAAAGCGTAATTACTTCCGCTAAAAGCAAGCGCATTCACCACAGCGCCACCTATCATCATTACGAGTGAAGCCATTTTTTATAAATGTATTTTTATTTACATATTTATACTGTCTGGAATTATTCCTTGCTTGACTAGAAAATCTTTCGTAGCAAACGAAGCTGTAATAACAGCAATCAGCTTTGCTGAATCCTCAAAGTCTGGTTTGCCAAGATCTGCTGGTTTTATTTTTAACAGGCTTTTACCAAGCATTGAGTATCCTACACTTAGACCTCCGATAACAGCAGAATGGTATACAAGGTTGGCAATAGTTTTTTCGGTGCTCATTTTAAAAAATAAAATAATTATAATTAATAAAAAACATGAACAGCAATGATCTGCTAGAGCTACAGAGCGGCCTAAACCTTCCTGAACTTATGAATGACCAAGTTGATGGCCAAGCTATTATGCCCCAAAAGGAGAGGTTGTATTCTTTAGCAGCATGTGGAAAAACAAAACAGTTCCTCGGAACTGAATTCAGCATAGAACAGATTCAACAGATGTCGCCGCAAGACATTATAAAGTATCATAACAGGTATGAGGCGCAGCTGGGGTCGAGAATGGTAAAAAGTGTAGGACAAACGGTTCTTAGTTTGTACACTAAACTAGTCAGTAGATTTGCCCCCATTGATTCTGAACAAGATCTTACGTATGATTTAACGCAGGATCCAGTTTTAACAAAGTCATTAGAGTCTCTAAGCTGTGATTTATATTACAGATTTGGAACATTGTTATCGCCGTTAATCATGGGATTAATTACTTTTAATCATATAGATTTTATTTCCCTTCAAAATGAACGAGCTGGAAAATCATCAGAACCAGAATCAGGAAACATTGAATCAGGTGGAAAAAGTAACCAAGCCAGAAAATCAGCAGAATCAGAAAACATTGAACCAGGTGGAGAAAGTGAGTAAAAATCCTGGGCGTGTTAAATCAGGAAAAAAATTAGCAGAGTGGAACAGACAAAAAAAATTAATGTTACAGAATATAACTCATAATGAAAACATAACACCGCCAACACCAACAGTTGATCCAATGCCAGCTCCAAAACAAGAGCAAGTTAATTCAAGGGCACCAAAGTCTTCATGGAATATTGAACTTAAAACAGTTGTTATTTTTGGCGCCATTGCTGCTGCTGGGGGCAGTTATTACGGTTATAAAATATATAACCAATGGCAACAAAAACAAAAGAAGTTAAAACAACCTGAACCACTAAATACAAAAAAGACAACAGCACGCCAAAACCGCCAATAACAAAACATCATTTTGATCCATTTATAATGCAATAATATTTTAAGAACTTAAATTTAAATTTTTTAATAAAAATAGATCATGGCGTATTATAAAATGATGAAGTCAATAAATAAAGACATGGAGTCTATAAAAGGCATTTTCCATAGACCAAATTGTAATCAAGCGGTTTGCTTAGGATGTAAGAACTTCATTAAGATCTAATGCTGACCGATCTTGCCGAGAACTTAGCAAGATATTCTCCAGCGATGACGCGTTTTTTTGAGGCGTGTGTGTACTATATTAGACATCTACTATTTAAGATAAAAACAAGATTGCTTGTTTTTTGATAATTATAAGATAACTTAAATAAGAACTTGGGTTGTACTTAGGGGATGACTTAGTTATGATCTTAGGTTAACTTGGGTAAGAACTTGAGGCGACTTGGGGGATGACTTGGGTAAGAACTTAAAAGTGACTTGGGGTGACTTAAAGATGACTTAAGTAAGAACTTGTGATTGACTTGAGGATGACTTAAGGACAACTTGAGGATGACTTGAGTAAGAATTTGAGGATGACTTGAGGATGACTTGAGGACAACTTGAGGATGACTTAAGGACAACTTGAGTAAGAACTTAAAAGTAACTTGGGGTAATTTAAGTTAAAAATTTAAAGAAGGAACTTGAGTGGGGTGCATGCGTGGGTGGAGGTGGGGCGGGTGGGGGGGGTGGAGTGGGGTGGAGTGGGGTAGGGGGGTGTGCATGCGTGGGGGGGGGTAGAGACGTCGTGCGTGGGGTGGGGGTGTGCATGCGTGGGGCAGGACAAAAACACACACACAAACACAAACAACAAAAAAAACACACACACAAACAAAAACCAATAGACAGTACTGGCTTGGGAAAGTGAAGGAAATGTCGCAGAGCAGCAAGTTGTAGGTTGGCAAGATGGCTACCCATCATGCATGATCGTTACTATATTTAGAACCACGTCAGAGACAAGAGGGCTGCCGATCATGCGGCTGTGGCGTGTGCAGGTGGGGTAGAGGGGCTTTGTGGACCAATCGGCAAACTCTGCCGATTGGCCTAGTTTTGTTATATTAGAACCACGTCAGAGCAGCAAGATGGCTACCGATCATGCATGATCGTTACTATAATTTAGAACCCGTCAGAGCAGCAAGTTGGTACCGTATACACCCTAACAGCGTGCGGGGTTTCGACTACTTAGTAATAGCGAACAGCGCTATTCCAATACTAGTTGACTATTTGAGCGCTACAGGCAGTTGCGCGACCTACTTCAGTGTTA
Source organism: Conus ventricosus (assembly GCA_018398815.1). NCBI lineage: Eukaryota > Metazoa > Mollusca > Gastropoda > Neogastropoda > Conidae > Conus > Conus ventricosus. Next base: position 39,662,790 of record CM031602.1, on the reverse strand, counting down.
CAAGCAATCCCTCTAGCTCAGTACTCCTATACAAGGCAGGAGTTTCAGGTTTCGCTAATTCTACTCTTGGCCATGATTGCTGTGCACAGTCAGGAACCATTAATAGAGTTTTTCTCGGCCCAGTATTTTCCGAATCTCCGGCCCAATTCGTGTTCCGTGTCGTCTGCTTTGCCGTTGTTTCACAAACACCACAAGGTGGAGACGTTTTTCTAAACTACTAGGTAGTACACCTGTCACTGAACATTTGGAGCTTTTTTAATGAAATCATTTCTTCAAAAGTAAAAGCTTTTCAAAGTTAACAACATCTCTTTCAATATTTTCAGCTAAATCTCTGTCTTAAAATTAACAAGCTTTCAAGGCGCTTGTGTAGTTGGTCATTAGTAGGTTCTCGTTTTTTTTTTTTCCTCACCTTCCGAAAAGCAATACTTCTCTTTGGTTTAGAAGTTAAGCAATAGGTCCGCCTGATTTTTTTTTGTTAGATACTCCGCCATACATTTGTAATAAAACACAATCACCTATAGCAAAAATTTTCCCTCTGTGAACAAACACAACCGTAAAAAAAAAAAAAAAAAAAAAAAAAAAAAAAACAAACAAACAAACCAAACACAACCGTCTGTATTGAAAGCCGTGAATAAACTGAGTGGCGTTGGTTGGGGGCGCTGCTTCTAAATCGTCATATCCGGTCACATGGTAAGCACCTTGCCAGTCATAAGGACCAACATCACAAATTAAGTTATCAGGTGTCAACTAATGACGGACCTCGGCAGTATTCTGATAGTGCGGATTCCGGGCAGGTTGACAATTAGCAATAAAGGCTAACTCTTACCGTTTGTGTATGGGGCGCGTTCAGCAACAGCCGCTTTTCCCTACGTTGCTTTTATGGGGATGTGTTCGCCACTGTTAATTTCCCCTACGTTACTCTCTAGAAAGTTTGTAGATAACATTACTTTTTTGGTTATTGAAGTCTTACTTGTCAGAGAACTAATAAATGTCTGTTCTGGAGTCGCCCGGCCGAAACTGGTTGAGGCCGGGAGCCAGAACAGACATTTATTAGTTCTCTCCCTCGCCTCAATCAACCGTTCCCCCTCGCTCCACTCTCTCTCCCACCCCACCACCCTTTCTTAACACCCACTCATCGCTTCTCCACATGTATCCCGATTCTCCCAACACCCCATCCAGAACTGGGAGTGTGACGGGTCTCCGACGCTCCCCCTCGTTATTAAAAATTATGATTTTCATATTCAGGGATGCGGGGGGTTATAGACAAAGAATTAACGCTTTCACAACCAAAATGCGCTCTCGCATAGGCACACGCACTCTGTCACTCACATCGGGCCCGCCAAAGGTGACGGGAAACCAATAACATTTCATAGAAAATAATCAACTTTTATTCAACTTGACTCCGAGCCCCCACCCGTCACTACACAATAAAACTATCTGTATCATACAACAATGTAAACAGCATACAGACAATTTCATAAATCGCATCCCCTGTTCTTCAGTGATTCTTACTTAGCCAGGAAAGACAATATTCCACTATTCCGTTTGCACACTTATAAACTTAAGAGCAATAAAGCGTCCATAACTCCCGCATTCCTTGGTTGACCGTCAGTTTCTCTCATCCCACTGTACGACCACGAGCTGAAGCTGCCACACCTTTTGTGTCCCCCCGTTTGGGCCCCAAACCCCAGTTGGGGGGACACTGGCAACGTAGCTTGGTCGAAACCCTCACACCGAGTCTCCCGGACTCCACCGTACTTCGCCCTCTCCACGGAAAGGGCTCCTGTCGGCCTCTCCCCAGGTCTTCTCTGGCTGCAAACACCCCACGTTGTCTGGCAGCTCCCTGTCTGGGCCCCCAAAGGTTAACACGTTTTGGGCTGTCGACCTCCCCCACGGGAGACAATTCTTCTCGTCGTCGGCTCCGAGGCTACAGCAACCTCCACTGTCATACGTCCCCACCCAGGAGACAACGAGGCGACAGCTAACCTCTGCTTCACGCTGTATTTTCTGGCCCTCAGCAAGACGGGCGAGTTCACTTCCCCTTAAGTGAGTCACACCCTTCCTGGTTTTCCAAGCACCTTATATTCGTTTTTAAAAGAAAGAGAAAACCCGAGTTTAACTGGCTCAAACCAATGAATCACCGGCACACACACATCACACGATTTGTCCCATAAATCCCCAATTTATTTTTATTCCGCCAATGGAATCGCTAGTCACCTACACATACACACACACACCACAGCTGCTAGCGCCAACAAAGATTTGGGGCACCAGTGGTTAATGCATAACCCCCTATTCAAACTCATGTTCGATTCCCCGAAGCTCCCCAAATTTGTACAAACAGCCTGGACTTCTCTACAGCCAGGACTGAGGCTTCAAGTATTTACTACCTCTATAGTTTAAAAAGGTGCGAATCACTCAATAGGCCGCAGCCTTCCATTCATTCCTCAAAACAAGGACGACTGAATGGTCACTGTACTCTGCCTGCAGGCTGACGGTCACCTTCCCGTGACGGTCACCTGACACGATCGCCTTTCCTTCAGGCCCACTGGAGAACCCAGTGAATTAGCCAGCCAGTGGTCGGACTGGACACTCCTGTACCCAGGACCGGCAAGTCGGCAACTCCTCGTCACTATCCCTCGGACATGCGAAACACTTCCGGTTACTCTCCCCCCTTTCATTATGCGACTCGGGGTATTCCCCCCTGGTGATGCCTGAATTCGCACACTTGAAGCCCCAAGGAACGTGCTCTCAACAACAGCAACTACCCTTAATTTGCCTAAATGCTCGAGAACATTCGGCCGATCATTACACCCCCGTACCTAAGAATGTTGTTCCAATCAACATTTTCTCCGGACGAATGTTCTCCAATTGGATAAAACAAACTCAGTTGCATGGGTCAATAAACGTACTACCTCTATGCTTTAAAACATCACTTCCATCAACATCTCTAACATGGATAATGTACCCAATTAAAACAATAAATCAATTAAATAATCCATAGATCACTCTTTGGTCAGTCATAAACAACTGTGCACAACTTTAACTCTAACCTGGCCACATAATCAAAAAACTCTCTCTATAACGTTAGCTATCAGCATGCCCCATACATCTGATTAATCATTCCATTCACTTCTAATACAGCACAACCATGATTACCACAACTCCAAATTCAGGTGTGTGGCCCATCCTACTTAACATCAAAATTTCAATTCAGGCGTGTGGCCACAATCTGCTAACATGGTCCCCACACACAATATGCAAATCAGACATTTATCCTGATTTCACAACTTAAGGACATTTTTTCACACTTTACCGATCAGTGAACAAGACAACATAAGCAAACAGATATCAACCAAAAAATCATAAATCATAACACACGAGAAATGCACTCAACCATAAGACAATGAACAAAAGCAACATAAATAAAAAAACTGAAAAATAAAAAATGAACATAAGCTCAACCCCGCCCTATACTGGGCAATCAAAATCAATGACACAGCGGGCCCCGCTTACATTATTTACACAGTAGCTGTCCGTAACAGATGACTGCTCACACCACCACCACAATCACAGCAGCCCGTGGGCATGCTCCTACCATTGTCCTGCTTCTGTTGTTCACACTACGAGAGCAACACCCGGGAGGCATTACTCCAACCCTTGACCTACTCCTGCCCCTCTCAATGTTGACCGCCGTTTGTGGCTCGCCAAGAGTCCCTGCGCAGATAGTTTGCGCATTCCAGGTTTTACAAGAGGGGTCAGAGCACCTTTCACACAGTTTTGGGTCCTTAAAGGAGCGCTTTGAAAATCTGCGCGATCCTCTTCTAGCCTGCCCGCACCCCATGCACTGCGACGACGATCATCTCCCCTTTTCAAAATGTTATGAGATGATCCCTCACCCATCTATATCCGAACCGATTTTCCTTCTCTCTGAGGAATTCCTTGGGTTCGAATCCCACTCAGTGCCTATGCCCACTGATTTCTGGACCTTATTTCCTTCTCCTTTTTTCAACACTGGCTTGTCTGCTCCGGGTGAGCTGACTGTCTTTGGCATTTCCTAACGATAGCTGGTCACCTCGACCTTCTTGCCATGCGTTATTACTGCCCCCCTGGTCCCAACCCACTGCTGGTTCCAGTTACTCTGTGGTCATTTTGGGCCCCCGCCCCTGAGGTCCTCACCGTGGCCCTAAAATTTCCCTGACTGCCACGGCAACGCCAACAACCTTTTGAACCACCATTATGGCCACCATGGCCTACAGCACCGCCACTACGACCTATTTCATGGTCTATTGCACCACCACCATGGCCACCTTCATGGCCCACGCTAGCTCTACTGCTAGTGGCGCCTGTGCACTCCACCTGCTCTCTGTTTAATTTCCTCCCCCTGCAACTCCCCTTGCTTTCCCCACTTGACTGGCAGCCTGGCTAGGCTTCAGGGTGATATACCAACCCCTAACAAAGCTGGATAGGGAAGATTGTTTTGCACTGCGGGCAGTGAGAGTACTCCTGACAAACTCTGACTCTACTTTGACACGGCCAACGGTAGCGATTAATTCTTCCATCTGCATATCGCACGCAGGTGGTTTCCCGGTATAGTCTGCCCTCTCACAAAACCGGGCTCTACCATTGCCGCTAGAGTCATTTCCGTATCTAAAAAGCAGGTCACCGGCTTCCCGTTTACTACTGCCTAGTAGTTGGTGGTGGTACTCTGTCTTCCTGTTGAATTTGTATCAACAGCAACAACTGAGTGTATTCGCACTCCGCTACAGTCCTTGGCGATATGACCCTCTCGCCACATTTGAAACATGTGCGTTTCACTCTAACATTCTCTTGAGTCCCACGGGTTGCCACGGGACTAGAATGCGTTTCTAACTGCGGTTCGCCTCCTGTTTGCGGGAGTCGGAATCCTCCCTGACTGTGTGGTCTGGGCATTACGGGTCGACTGGTTCGATCCTTCATCCCATTACGCTGTTTCATGGGCAGATTCTTTACCTGTCTGCAACTTTCACTAACTCCTCTAAACTTCCTAATTCTCTTTCCGCCAAGAATACTGTGAGATCCTTCCGACAAGTGGAAGAATTTGCTCCTTAACGATCTCCTCCCTCAAAAGATTCAAAGTTTGTTCAATGTTCCCTAACCCTTATCCATTTGTCAAAGAGAGCCCTAACCCGATAAAGGAATTGTACGTGCGTCTCACCTGATTTACGAACGGTTTCTCTAAACAATTTCCTGTATCTATGGGCGGTTACTTGATACCTCTGAAACAGAGCATCGCGCACCGACTCATAATCTGTCTTTTTTTTTCCGGTGGTAAGCAGAAAAAAGCATCCTAGCTTTGGGTGTCAGCAGCGCAGACAAATTTGTGGCCCACCGTTCTACTCGGATATGCAGCCTGATCTTTGGCAATCTTGTTCATCTAATTGTCGAAATGAAGCTTCTAATGGTCGGGATATACATGTAACTTGGCATATTGATCAAGGGACTGACATTTGGTGCAAAGTCACTTGAGGTTTTGGACACGTCCGCGACTCCAATTTATAATATTCTAACTCGAAGTGGGCCTTATCTTCATCTCTTACCACACTTTAGCCGTTCTCGTTTCACGCTCCTCTCTTCCTCCTTATCGCCTTCTCCCTCTTTCCGTCTCTTCTCTCTCCTCTCTTTCCCGTTCTCTTCTCTCTCCTCTTTTCCGTTCCCTTTCTCCTTCTTTTTCCCGTTCCTTTCTCTCTCCTCTTTTTCCCGTTCCTTTCCCTCCTCTTATTCCGTACTTCTCCCTTTTTCCCGTCCCTTTATCTTCCTCTTTTCCCGTTCCCTTTCTCTCTCCTCTTTTCTTGTCTTCTCTCGTTCTTTTTCCCTTTCTTTTCTCTCTCCTCTTTTTTTTTCTTTCCCGTTCCCTTTGTATTTTCTGGGCCTCAAATTTACACGGGGCAGTTCTCATCTACATAGCTTCAGTTCCGGACCCTTTAGTCCTAAAGCTTTCCCTTCGTTATGAGGTCCATCTTTTCAGTGGACCTATTGTCTCAGCACCCTCTTCAGTCGACATTCTGAAGCTATCTAACCTCGATCAGCTAGTTTAATACAACCACAGTCACAAGCGAGATATCCACAACGATCACTTGTAAATTAAGTGATCAAATAGTTGTGCTACACACAATCAACCTCACAGCAACCAAACAAGCAAGTTCAAATACAAGGCACAGTCATGGAAAAAAAAGATCAAAACAATCAACAATGACAAACGTCTTTCCCGGTAAGAAAAAAAATCTAGGTTTCCACAATTACGACAAATTTCAAATACCTGCAATTGAACAAAACCCAGAAATCAAAATCACTTAGGCTCATTGAGTTCATCCCGGACGAAAAGTCCCCAATTTGTGACGGGTCTCCGACGCTCCCCCCCGTTATTAAAATATGATTTCATATTCAGGGATGCAGGGGGTTATAGACAGAAGAATTTACGCTTTCACAACAAAATGCGCTCTCGCATAGGCAACGCACTCTGTCATCCATGGGGGCCCGCACAAAGGTGACGGGAAACCAATACATTTCATAGAAAATAATCAACTTTTATTCAACTTGACTCCGAGCCCCACCCGTCACTACACAATACAACTAATCTGTTCATACACAATGTAACAGCATAAGACAATTTCATAAATGCAATCCCCTGTTCTTCAGTGATTCTTACTTAGCCAGGAAAGACAATATTCCACTATTCCGTTGCACACTTATAAATTAAGACAATAAAGCGTCCATAACTGCCAGCATTCCTTGTTGGGACCGTCAGTTTCTCTCACCTACTGTAACGACCACGACGCTGAAGCTGCCACACCGTTGTGTCATCCCGATTGGCCAAATCCAGTTGGGGACACTGGCAACGTAGCTTGAGTCGCACCTCACCCCGACCCTCCCGGACTCCACCGTACTTCGCCTCTCCACGGAAAGGGCCTGTCGGCCTCTCCCACAGGTCTTCTCTGGCTGCAAAACAACCCACCGTGTCTGGCAGCTCCCTGTCTAGCCCAACAGGTTAACAGTCTTGGCTGTCGACCGTCCCCACACGGGAGACAATTCTTCTCGTCGTCGGCTCCGAGGCTACAGCAACCTCCATGTCATACGTCCCCACCCAGGAGTACAACGAGGCGACAGCTAACCTCTGCTTCAGCTGTATTTTCTTGAGCCCTCAGCAAGACGGGCGATTTTCACATTCCCTTAAGTGAGTCACTACCCTTCCTGGTTTTTCCAAGCACCTTATATTCGTTCTCAAAGAAAGAGTGAACCGAGTTTAAACTGGCTCAACCAATGGAATCACCGCACACAACAACTTCAGCGATTTGTACAATAAATCCCAAGTTTTTTTATTCCGCCAATGCAATCGCTGTCACCTACACATACACACACACACCACAGCTGCTAGCGCCAACAAAGACTTGGGCCCCAGTGGTTAATGCATAAAAACCTCCTATTCAAACTCTGTTGATTCCCGAAGCTACCCATTGTACAAACAGCCTGGACTTCTCAAACAGCCAGGACTGAGGCTTCAAGTATTTACTACCTCTATAGAATAACAAGGTGCGAATCACTCAATGGCCGCAGCCTTCCATTCATTCCTCAGAACAGGACGACTGAATGGTCACTGTACTCTGCCTGCAGGCTGACGGTCAACCTTCCCGTGACGGTCACCTGACCGATCGCCTTTCCTTCAGGCCCACTGGAGAACCCAGTGAAAGCCAGCCAGTGTCGGACTGACACTCCTTACCCAGGACGGCAAGTCGGCAACTCCTCGTCACTATCCCTCGGAAATGCGAAACACTTCCCGGTTACTCTCCCTCCTTCAGTATGCGACTCGAGGGTATTCCCCCTGGTGATGCCTGAATTCGCACACTTGAAGACCAAGGAACGTGCTCTCAACAACAGCAACTACCCTTAATTTGCCTAAATGCTCGAGAACATTCGGCCGACTCATTACAGGGAGCACTCGTGCTTTGCATCGGGACATGGTT
>CM031602.1:39619307-39654690 GCA_018398815.1 Conus ventricosus | reverse complement strand
TTAATTCGTTAGGAAAAGGACCCACCCTCCCCCATATGCTTGAATAAAGAGAATTGAGCTAGGACAGGACTATATCACCATATTGATTTCTGAAATTTAAAGAAATTCTGTTTTCCATCGGGCATTTTTTGCATTCTTGAGATTTCAGGCTTCCAGATTAGCAATTTTTGTTGTTTGTTTAACGGGAAAAGCTGCTCTTGAACGGGACGGGGGTACAAAAGGGAAATTTTTCCATAGAAATATTTTAATTCGCAGTGGTCGTTTATATCGAATATCCATGAATTTTTCAATCATTTCAGCTCTGGCTCTGTTTTAATCAAGACGAGATGATTTTCAGCCGCTCCTGAAGCTCGGTTCAGTTGTTAGTGGTACACCATCATCTTGCACACCCTTTCTTCCTCACCCCTCTAGACACCCCCCCCCCCCCCTCCTCCAGCCATTCTTTTTTTCTGTTTCAGTAACCTTGTCCACCAGACTAAGTGACTTTACGGCATGACGAAAGACCGTAAAAGAACTTCTGAAGGTAGGAGTGAGGTCAGAAAGGAACCTTTTAATAACTTTGATCACGATAATGGAATCGGATGGTGGACTTGGAAACTGTCACGTTACAACGGCTTGTTTTGTCTGTAGGAGTGTGATCGGTCGTGCATACTTTTTTTTTTTTAACAAGGTGACCGCCTGTTCGATCATCTTCATTTGCATGTAAGGACATGGGTGTTATTTTGTGATCCGGGCAATCTTTTGGAAGTGATTTTCTCTGTATTGCAGAAACACACGGATAAGAAACGTGCCAGGAGTTAGTTGGGAGGGGAGGGGAGAGAGAGAGGGGGAGGGAAACTGAAAGGCTGGTGCTCGATTTCGAGAAGACCGAGGCAGGGAGATACACATTTTACCAGCGTGACAGTTCGTCGAACAAGTTAGAGCAACATGTGGCTAATTATCAACTGTTACTGCATCTAATTGTCTCTGTTTCTTTGTATGCCTGTCTGTCTGTCTGTCCCTCTCCTGCTCTTGGAAGCACACGAGCGCGCACAGACACACACAGATACACACACACACACATGCGCACGCACGCACACACACACACACAACACACACACACACAGAAAACACACACACACAAAACACACACACACACACACACACGGAACACACACCACAAAACACACACACACACACACACACACACACACACACACACACACACACACACACGTGCCCCAACCCTTGCGCACACGAACGACAGTAATGTATACATGTTTGCGACAAGAGCGACGGAAGATAGAAATACTGTTTACGATGACCATGGAGACCCGACAGTTTCCACGTGCAAAGGACGTGTTCGTTAAACATTGGCATGGAAAGACACGATTGAATCTTGGTCACGCCTAATGATGGAGATAGTACAATAGAAGCATGATGGTAGTGACTGGTTGGATCAGGAAGATCAACCTGAACGGTTTGATATCATGTTGTAACGCAGCCGACAGCTGCTGGTTGCTTGACACGTGTTGAGGTCATATACGGGCAACCTATCCAAATCATCCGTACTCCACATCCCATCCAAACGCTTTATTCTATCAGCGCCTGTCTGCAGAAAACTAATGAGAACCACGATAACTTGAGTAGGAAAAACAGACGCATTAGATTTAAGTGAATCAGCTTCAGTCTTTTGAGATAAAGATGCTCTTGTATGTACAGGAGATGGGGTTGCGGAAAGAAATCTGTCCCCTGTCAATGTTACTATTGTTCAGCACTTGAAGTTCTCTCACCACACACACACACACACACACACACCACACACACACACGGCGGCCGCGCGCGCACACACACACGCCTGTCAAAACGCATTATTTCAGTTAAGGCCAGTGGAACAGATGACGCAAGAGACGTTCTGTCGATTCTCTCACAGAGATACAGATTGTATTGTCTTACCAGTCCAGACACGCATTTTCTTGGTTTTTGTTTGTTGTATTTCTGGCAGTTCATGTAAATGTATTTCTGGCGGTTCATGTAAATGTCCCTTGACACTTTAAATTTTACATCCGTTTTGGTTCACAGATTATTTCCCTCACCCGATTCAAGCAGGTTTGTGTCATATATTACATGGCGCGCATGTGCACGCAGGCACGCACACACACGCACGCACGCACGTACGTACGCACGCCACGCACACGCACGCACGCCACGCACGCAAAGCACGCACGCACGCACCACACACACAACACACAAAACACACACACACACCCACTCGCACACACACACACACACACACACACCACACACACACACACACACACACACACCCCACACACACACACACACACAACACACACTAATCAATGACAGTGAATACAAGCAAGCCCGGTTTTTACTGTAACAACAGCAGAGAAGGTAAATATGTTTGTTCACGACACCACCCATCTTATTTTGCACGAAAACCCCCCTTTTCACATCTAAATCACGTCCATCTCATGTCAGTTTTGACCAATTTTAACACCTGTTTTTAAACAAAATTAACACCTCAAAACCTCTAAATATTGACAAAAATCAGTATATTGAAACGGGGGCTTACGTGCTAGATAAGATTTGGTGATCGTGAACAAACATATTTGTCAACCTCGGGTGATGTCAGTGGAGGAAGGACTAGCGCACAGCCCAAACACACTCACGCTTGCTTACAATCTCATTCATATATCATGCATTCGTCACATCAAACCACTAGTAAAGTCTCTAACTTTACTACACATGATCATAGAAAGAAACATCAATGCATATGGAATCAAACAAAATAAAACATTCTCTCTTTCCTTGAACTTCACAAAATCTTTATCTAAAACATCATTAACTGACCCGGGTATAAATAGATTTCTACTTTACCTGGCCAGGTGATTCTAACTATTCACGAATCACTGTCTTTTCTTTTCCTTTTTTTTTCTTTTCACTGTCACTTTCACAACACGACACAACTGCTGGCATTGGTATTGGTCTGCTGGCACTGGCGTTGGTCTGTGGTTCTGCTTGACGAAGTGACGCTGCCAGGTATGAGGTCGAACCCCGGTTAAGATGGAACAGTGACTATCAACATCGATCTGTTCTCCTTCTTTCTTCCTGCATTATACGCATTGCACCTCTCTCTCTCTCTCTCTCTTCTAGTCTGCTGTATTAAATGACATGGTGCTTTTTCTTTTCCTTTTCTTTTCTTTCTTTTTCTCTTCATTAGTTAGCAACTCTCTCTCTCCCACATTCTCTTTAGTCCTCCCTTTGCAGACTATATTGGTGCTAATGCTCAAACTTCACTCCTCTCATCTCTCTGCCTTTCTCCTGCAGAGACTACACCCCAGAACCTCTCTCTCTCTCTCTGTCTCTCTGTTCGTTCTGCCCCTCGTTCTGCCGTTCTCTCACTCTCACATCCTTCTTATCCCGTTCCGATCTGTCCAAAAAGGGCGAGTACCATTGGTCAGTATTTTTACCCCTGATTACCCGAAGTTATCTCCCTCTAATTCCATTGGATATTCAAATCATGACAGTCACGCCTACACGCTTTACTCTCTGTGGTGGTCAATTGGTCATTTAATTGATTAGCTAGATTTCACCCCCACCACACACTACCTTCTCCCTCTCCCTTTCCTGCTTTAACCTGCGACGTCCGACTAACAATGGCGCTGGTTCCACAAATTGGCTTAGATGAGCCTGAGCCAGAGCGGCTACGACTCGTCTCGCTAGACATCGAGGCGCGGTCAAAGCTGCTTAGTCCGTCTGGTCGGACAGACCGTCTCTGTGGAGCCTCTCCCCTATGCTTAATTGGCTGGATCCGAACCATGGGGCCGTCTACGTGGTGCCCAGAATATTTGAGTTAGAGCTTATGTCCAAACAAACCTGGACCACGACTTGGTTGTTCTATTTTTGACCGTGACAATTTCCCCTTGCAAAGACTATGCAGCGCATCGTCTCAAACCACGGTACAAAAAAAAAACAACACAACCGAATTTGCTGACACACAGCTACACGTGCTAAAGTTTAAAAAAAATTACTTTACAACCAACGGTTTAATAAATTATAAAAATATCATTAGTGAATACCACTCCAATGAGTTATCATTGACGTGCGCTTTTTGCGTTATTTCAATTCATTTTATAACGACCTCTGTGCGCACTTATGTTGATTACAGTTATGTTGATTGGATATGGGTTCATTCCCAGTTGGCTATGGTTCATATTTTTTGTGGAGACATGTTCATATTTTCTTTGTGAGACTTGTTCATGTAAATGCAGTAATGCTTAGAGCATACAGTCGCTTGTGTGGTGATGCAATTATTTGCAATAAGTGAGGATGGAGATTCCTCAGTGAAGTGTCATGGATCGTGATCATATTATATTGTGCTTTTCATAAGAATTGTGAAAAAGTTGTCTGCGTTGGTGATGGAGAAACCCCTTCACGATTTGATCATTGGAAATATTCCAGATGCAAGGGATCCAGGGGATCCTGAGTTGTTGACTGCTACAGGGGCAGCAGTTCATTAGCCTGAATCCTTAATCTTTCTGTTTCCTGCCTCATTCTTTCTGTCTCTTGCGCCTGCCTTATTCTTTCTGTTTCCTGCGTTTCGCTAGTTTTAGTCCTTTCCTGCTCTGCTAATGCTATTTCTACTGCGACACGGCGTCTTTCCGCGCGTTCATCCCTTTCCATCTTTTGCTGGTTTCAACGAATGCTCGCCCAAATCTTCTCCCGAATAGCCTAAATCACGAGCGACACTCACAAGTTGTTCAATAGGGGGTTCTTTTTTGTCCGCCATTATATCTCTTTTTTTTTTTTTTTAACAAGATTTTATTACTACGACAGCCAAACTGGTGGTTACCGACACGAGTGACGTAATAGCACAATCCTATGAATGATAATATTAGCTTGGGACAACGTAATTAGTTTTTATAAGACGCCAGCGCCTGACCCAACTATGAGAGCGAATTATAGGGAATATGTGCGAAATGAGTACTCTGGGGCTGAATGCCAAGCCTAGTATTAACTACCTTGGAAGCAATGCCAAGCCTAGTATTTAACTATCTTGGGAACATACAGTAAGACAACCCCTTGTCTTAGGATTACAATACTTGAATCCCACCCAGCTTCCTCTCTGAGAAGTTGAACAATTATAATAAATGGGCCAGAATATCCTGGCAAGCTCGCCAATAAATTGTCAACCTCGGGTGATGTCAGTGGAGGAAGACTAGCGCACAGCCCAAACACACTCACAGCTTGCTTACAATCTCATTCATATATCATGCATTCGTCACATCAAACCACTAGTAAAGTCTCTAACTTTACTACACATGATCATAGAAAGAAACATCAATGCATATGGAATCAAACAAAATAAAACATTCTCTCTTCCTTGAACTTCACAAAATCATTTATCTAAAACATCATTAACTAACCCGGGTATAAATAGATTTCTACTTTACCTGGCCAGGTGATCTTAACTAGTCACGAATCACTGTCTTTTTCTTTTCCTTTTTTTTTTTCTTTCACTGTCACTTTCACAACACGACACAACTGCTGGCATTGGTATTGGTCTGCTGGCACTGGCGTTGGTCTGTGGTTCTGCTTGACGAAGTGACGCTGCCAGGTATGAGGTCGAACCCCGGTTAAGATGGAACAGTGACTATCAACATCGATCTGTTCTCCTTTCTTTCTTCCTGCATTAACGCATTGCACTCTCTCTCTCTCTCTCTTCTAGTCTGCTGTATTAAATGAACATGGTTGCTTTTTCTTTTCCTTTTCTTTTCTTCTTTTTCTCTTCATTAGTTAGCAACTCTCTCTCTCTCCAATCTCTCTTTAGTCCTCCCTTTGCAGACTATATCTGGTGCTAATGCTCAAACTTCACTCCTCTCATCTCTCTGCCTTTCTCCTGCAGAGACTACACCCCAGAACCTCTCTCTCTCTCTCTGTCTCTCTGTTCGTTCTTCCCCTCGTTCTGCCGTTCTCTCACTCTCACATCCTTCTTATCCCGTTCCGATCTGTCCAAAAAGGGCGAGTACCATTGGTCAGTATTTTTACCCCTGATACCCGAAGTTATCTCCCTCTAATTCCATTGGATATTCAAATCATGACAGTCACGCCTACACGCCTTACTCTCTGTGGTGGTCAATTGGTCATTTAATTGATTAGCTAGATTTCACCCCCACCACACACTACCTTCTCCCTCTCCCTTTCCTGCTTTAACCTGCGCCGTCCGACTAACAATGGCGCTGGTTCCACAAATTGGCTAGATGAGCCTGAGCCAGGCGCTACGACTCGTCTCGCTAGACATCGAGGCGTCGGTCAAAGCTGCTTAGTCCGTCTGGTCGGACAGACCGTCTCTGTGGAGCCTCTCCCCTATGCTTAATTGGCTGGATCCGAACCATGGGCCCGTCTACGTGGCGCCCAGAATATTTGAGTTAGAGCTTATGTCCAAACAACCTGGACCACGACTTGGTTGTTCTATTTTGACCCGTGAAACAATATTACCTCTCGCCCCGGACATAAAGCACCTAAAGATTTATATGCTTAACCGCTCACTCCGAACTGGGTACAATCAGTATTGACTCCTAAATTCTGCATTGAAAGCTTGTGTGCAGCAGCGCGTCAACAGTCCCCAGACTTAAACATTGCGGAATATCATCTGCTAACAAGTTTCTAAATATTAAACGAACAGGCATGTACGGTTTGCTGGCGGTTGATGTTTGTGGCTGACGGTGGCTCTAAATAAGTAACGAACATGCATGTACGTTTGCCCTGCCGGCTGCTGCCTTTGGTGCATTTGTACCTGCCCTGCTTCCGCCCTGATTCAACTGTTTTTGCTTCGCCCTGCTTCAACTATTTTTGCTTCGCCCTGCTTCACAGTTTAAGCTGCCTATTCAGCGGCCGCCATGTACTTTATACAATTGTCCTTGTTTATTGATTCAAGCTTTTTGAATAAGTGCACTTGTGGCTGTCTCGAATTTACGTCACTCAGACTTGGAGAAAAAAACCCTTTTTACTTACCCGCGATAAGCCGAGTGCCAGTCTATGCACACAGATGTGTGTGGAACGTGTGTGTGTGTGTGTGTGTGTGTGTGTGTGTTGTGTGGGTGTGTGTGTGTGGTGTGTGTGTGTGTGTAGTGGTGTGTCTGTCTGTCTTTGTCTCTGTCTCTTTGCGTGCGCGCCTGTGTGTGGTTGGGGGTGGGGGGGGAAAGGAATGCTTTGGCACTTTGTTGTGATTTGTCCTTCAAAGCACTACATAACCAGGGCAAAAAAACCTGCATTGATGACATGTTCAATTAAACCACACACGCCCCAACCCCCCTGCCCACGCACGCACACATATATAAAACCCTAATGACTTTACAGCGTGCTTCTTCTATCTTCAATACCATAAATAAATCAGAACAACAACTGCTTCCATCTTGATAGTTTATTTTTACATCTAATGATTTTATAGGTCCATTAATTAGTTCTTAAATTCACTGTTTTTTCCAACTGAATTAAACGATATGCGCAAAACCCCGCCCTAGTTGTTGAAAAACCTTTAGAAACTGTAGACGGTAAAGCCATCAAACAAATTAGTATCTGTTCTGAAACTGTTGAATAACATACAACATCGAGTTCACAAGAAAATCAGATGGTTTATTACCTTTCAAATTGCCAGACATCTTCTCTTGTACTAAATCTATAAGATCCTATCGCTAAACCGTGAAGCCTAAGATTCTCGCAAGCCCCTAGGGAAAAGTAATACTCTCTTCTTCTTCTAGTGGAAATTATAGTATTTCTAGGTTTGCTTCGTTTAATTTTTAACAATAAACCATATTCCGCTAAGTACTTCTTAAAGAACAAAAGTGGTAGTAAACCATTCAGGTATTTCACATTAGTTATTTGGATTGCCCCCCCGTTACTAAAATTGATCCAGTTATTTTGGCTTCTTCAGATTACTTACCCAACATAAACTTTAAAGCCAATTCTTAAGGGCAATCCTACAACTTCTGGCGGCCAATTAACAATTGGATGCGTTAAGAACACACGTCGTTTGTTTTGTATATAGATGTACAGCCTTTTTATAACTATTGAAAAAATTAAATTTAAATATAACGAAAGTGTTCTTACGTCCGCGGACTAGCCCTTGCTTACTTTGCTAGAATGCTCTTCTACTTCAAGCTCTATTAATAAATCAGAACAAAACAACTGGCTTTCCATCTTGATTAGTTATTTTTACATCAATGGAATTTAATAGTATACCCAAATACTTCTTTAAAGTGGGCTTCTCCGTCAAATCGTATACACTGCTAATCGCAAACCCCCGCCCCAGTTGGTAGCAAAACCTTTAAAAACTGTTGACGAATTGCCAGCAAACAATTAGCAACAAGTTCTTACTGTTTAAATTGACATACAAAAATTGTTTTACGGAGAAAATCAAAGGTCTATTGCCTTAAATTGATAAACATCTCTCCGTGTACTAAATCTATAAATCTTTGTCACTGCTGTGAAAGCCTAAAATTCGAGCATCCGTTAGGGAAAGTTACTCTCTCTTCTTCTAGTGGAAATTTATAGTCATTCTGAGGTTCCTCGTTAATTGTTAACAATATGCCAAATTTCCGCTAATTTCCTTCTTTAAAGAACAAAAGTTGTAGTAACCATCATATTGTTATATGAGCTTACGATTGCCTTGTTTCGCGATTAACATTATCAGTTATTCTGAGCCTTTTCAGATATGTTACCCACATAACTTTAAAACCCAATTTCTCTAAGGGCAACCCTAAATTGCCGCGCCCTATTGTCAATTGGGTAGGTTAAGGTCACACGTTTGTTTTGTTGGTTTGATATAGATGCGCAATCTTTTTTTATAAACTATTTAAAAAAATAATTTAAAAAAATTAGCTTTTGAATATATTGAACCTGTTAACTTACAATGTAGAGCGTTTTATAACCCCAAACTTTAGACTTCAGTTTACTTAACCCATTGCAGTAGACGAATCGTATGGCTTCCAGTTAGACTTGTAAACCCGCTAACTAGATAGTTAAATCCCCAATAAATGACAGAGTACCATCAGCATGGACATCCACCCATGGCTTTTTCCAGAATCAGTTAAAATTTCCGATTACCTGCGCAACTACTGCTGCGTGTTTCATATGCTTACCATTTAAACCACCCTAATCTTTAGTAAGGTCATAATTAAACTTTTCCTGTTTAAGTACCAGTAACAGACAATACAACTGACCTACAAGTATTCTCCCTAACGACAACGCTTTTTATATCCATCCAACACCCCAATGCACAATAATGCATATTAAAGAAACTGCATCGAATTTAACATTGATCCTTCAACGATTTAGACATAAGTTGAACCGCAATCATGGTTAGGCACATTGTATTTGTGGGGTGCAAAAGAGAATATACTATGACTACTGGCCAGAGCCACACCTCTTGTACCAAAAAGCACAATTCGATTGGGATCCTAGAACAAAAACACCCTAATGCTGGACAAACATTATCTTAGTATAAAAGTAAAGGTTTAACAATGCCAGGCGTGCAAAACTTAATGACTCCATAAGGACAGACGTTTTGTGTATTAGGAGCGCAAAGCAAGACTAAGTCTAGCATAGTTGATCAAATCTACTACAGGCTTTGATGCCAGAAAAACAATTTCTTCTAGCTATTAGAAGATGCTATTAACTCTGCTGTTGATTTGACTGCTAGCATACAAAGGGTATCAGACGTTCTTGCACATGCCTAGGTCAAAGGTTTGACTTGTTGTAGGCCATGCTACCCTCTGACCTTAGACTGCAGATTGGCATGATACAGAATTATAACTATGAAATCCTCTATAGCGGGAGACACCAGCCTTAGGACACAATTAATGTTAAACACATGGGAAGCCCCCCCATCCATTTTAAAGAAGTACCTTGCCTGAGAAAGCGATTCACCACCATTATAAGCGCCCCACAGCCAGAAAGCAGCCCAGAAAGCACGCCAACCCTGTTGATCTACCCTTAACACTGACAGCCACACTAGCGAAAAGACGGCCCTATTGTGGTTTTTAACTTTACTGGATTAGCCATACATTATTTCACTAAAAATATAAATCCAGCAGGCTAACGCTCCTAATGTCCACAGATGGTCAGCCATATCACCACCACCTTACCTATAGTAATGTAATGATGGCCGAATGTTTTCGAGCATTTAGGCAAATTAAGGGTAAGTTTGCTGTTGTTTGAAGCACGTTCCTTGGTCTTCAAGTGTGCGAATTCAGGCATCACCAGGGGGATACCCCGAGTCGATACTGAAGGAGGAGAGTACTGGGAAGTGTTTCGCATAGTCGAGGGATATGACGAGGAAGTTGCCGACTTGGCCGGTCCTGGTACAGGAGTGGTCCAGTCCGACCACTGCTGCTATTCTCTACTGCACTGGGCTCTTCTCCAGTGGCCGGATCAGAAAGGCATCGATGTACAGTGACTGCACGTAGGATGCACCGTCAGCCTGCAGGCAGAGTACAGCGAAACCATTCAGTCGTCCTTGTCTGAGATTGAATGGAGCTGGCCTATCGACGTGGTTTTGGCGCCTTGTTGTCTATCGAGTAGTAAATACTTTGAAGCATCAGTCATGGCGGTAAAGAGGTAGACTGTTAGGTTCAATGGTAAGCTTGGGGGGAATCGAACAAGAGTTTGAATAGGAGGTTATGCATTAATCCCCACTGTGCACCAAGTCTTTGTTGGCGCTAGCAGCTTGGTGTGTGTCTGATTATTGGTAAGGAGTGACTAAGTGATTCCATTGGTGGCGAATAAAAAAATACACTTGGGATTTATTGGTACAACATCGTGTGCGAATGTGTGGTGCCAGTGATTCACATTGGTTGAGCCAGTTTAAAACTCGGGTCTCTCTCTTTCTTTGAGAACAATATAAGAGCCTGTAAAACCAGAAGTGTGTGACTCACTTAAGCGGAAACGTCGACTCGCCCGTCTTTCGAGGGCTCAAGAAATACAGCGTGGAAAGAGGTTAGCTGTCCGCCATCAGTTAGTCTCTCCTGGGTGGGACGTATGATCAGGAGGTTGCAGAGCCTCGGAGCCCACGCGAAAAACTTGTCTCCCGTGGTGTGGGACGTTGACAGAAGACGTGTAGCCTGTTGGAGCCTAGACATTTAGCTGCCAGACCAACGTGGGTGTTAGCTGCAGCCAGAGAGAAAACCTGTGGGAGATGCCTACCAGGAGCACCTTCCGTGGGAGAGGTCGGAAAAGTGTGTGGAGTCCGAGATACTATTGTGAGGTGTCGACCAAGCGCTACAGTTCCAGTGGTCCGCCCCGGGATTGCCGAAGTCCGGGAGGACACACGGTCTGGCAGCGTTCACTCGTGGTCGCACAGTGTGGATGAGAAACTTTGGTCTAAATACCAAGAAGGCTGGCCAAGTTTATGGACCTTTACTTTGCATCTTAAGTTATAAGGTGCAAACTGAATAAGTTGTAGAATATTGCCTTTTCCTGGCTAAGTAAGAATAACTAGAACATCGGGTAGCGATTATGAAATTTGTCTGTAATGCTTTTACATGTTGTATATACAGATAGTTGTGTTTTAGTGACGGGTGGGGGCTCGGAGTCAAGTTGATTAAAATTGATTATTTCATATAAATGTTATTGTTTCCCGTGCACTTTGTGCGGGCCCGATGTGAGTGAACAAGATGCGTGTCCGATCGCGAGAGCGCATTTTTTGGATTGCTGAAAGCGTAAATAATCTGTCTATAACCCCCTGCATCCCTGAAAATATGAAAACTCAAAATTTTAATAACGAGGGGGGGAGCGTCGGAGAACACCTCACAAATTGGACTTGACGAGTCCGGAGTTGAACATAAATGATCCATAAGTGATTTTGATTCTGGTTTGTTGTTCAATTGCAAGGAGGATATTAAAATCTTGTCGTTTTGTGGAAACCTATTTTTTTTTTCTAACCTGGAAAGACGTAGTCATATGTGTTGATTGTTTTATATCTTTTTTTTTTCATGACTGGGCCTTGTATTTGAACTTGCTTGATTTGTTGCTGTATGTAGGTTGATTGTGTGTAGCACAACTATTTGATCGCTTATTTACAGTGAACGTGCTGCGAAATCTCTCGCTTGTTACTGTGGTTGTAATTAACTAGCTGATCGGAGGATCGATACCTTCAAATGTCGACTGAAGAGGGTGCTGAGACAAAAGGGTTCCGCTGAAAAAGATGACACTCTCATAGAAGAAGAAAAGCTTAGGACTAAAGTCCGAACTGAAGGCATATGTCGATAGAACTGGCCCCTGTAATCGAGGCTCAGAAAATACATAGGGAGCGGGAAGAACAGAGAGAAAAGAAAAAGGTGAAAAAGAGGAGAGAGAAAGAGAAAGGGAACGGGAAAAAGAGGAAGAGAAAGGGAACGGGAAAAAGAGGAGAGAGAAGGAGAAACGGGAAAAAGAGAGAGAGAAAGAAAACGGGAAAAGGAGAGAGAGAACGGGAAAAAGAGAGAAGGAAAGGAACGGGAAAAAGAGGAAGAAAAGGAACGAAAAAAAGGAGTAGAACGAGGGAAAAAGTGGAAAAAGAAGAATCGAAAGTGAGAGAAAAGAGAACGGAAAAAGAGAGAGAGAAAGAGAACGGAAAGAGAGGAGAGGGAAAGTGAAAAAGAGAAAAGAGAGAAGATAAGGCAGTTTGAGTTAAAAAATTAAAATTGGAGAAAGACGGGACGTGGACCCCAAAACCTCAAGGAATCTTTGCACCACATGTCATCCCCATTGATCAATATCCAAGGTTCGATGATAATCCGACATTTAGAAAGACTTCCCATTTCGCGCAATTTGAAAGATTGCCAAAGATCAGGGCTTACCCCGAAGAACGGTGAGGCCACAAATTTGGTCCTGCGCTGCTGAAATACCCAAGCTGAGGTAACTTTTTTTCTGCTTACCACCGGAAAAACAGCAGATTATGAGTCGGGTGCGCGATTGCTTGTTTCAGAGGTACCAGGTAACCGCCGATAGATAAAGGAAATTGTTCGAGAAAACCGTCGTAAATAGTGCACACACGACAGTTCCTTTTCGGCTTAGGCTCTCTTTGATAAAAAATGGATAAGTTATAAAACATTGAACAAACATTTAATCTTTGCAGGGAGGAGATCGTTAAGGACAATTACTCTCCCTCTTGTCGGAAGATCTCACTGTATTCTTGCGGAAAAGAGAATTAAAGGAAGTTAAGAGTTAGTGAAAAGTTTGCAGACAGGTATAATCGCCCAATGATCAGCGAAAGGATGAAGGGATCGAGACCAGTCGACCCGAACTTCCCAGACCACAACAGTCAGGAGTGAATTCGCCAAACTCCCTACATACAGGAGCGAGACGGCAGTTAGAAACCCATTCGCTTAAGTCCCAGTCAACAGTGGACTCAAGAGATGTTTAGTGTGAAAACGCACATGTTTCAAATTGGCGAGAGGGACATATCGCCAAGGACTGTATCGAGTGCAATCATCTCAGTTTGTGCTGTTGATACAATTCAACAGGAAGGCAGAGTACCACCACCAACAACTTAGGGCAGTCGTAAACGGGAAGCCGGAGACACTGCTTGTTAGATACAGGAACTGACCTCTAGCGGCGAGGGTAGGCCCGTTTTTTGTGAGAGGAGACAGACTATACCGGGAAACCTACCTGCGTGCGATATTGCAGATGGAAGAATTAACGCTACCGTTGTGCCCTGTCAAAGTGGATCAGAGTTTGTCAGGATACACTACACTTCGCAGTGGCAAAACAATCTTCTCCCAAACCAGCTTTTGTTAGGAGTAGTAAATCACCCTGAAGCCTAGCCAGGCTGCCATCAACGTGGGAAAGCAATGGCAGTGCAGTGGGGGTAGGAAAAGTACAACAAACGCAAGGTGAGTGCACAGGAGGCGCCGCTAAGCATAGAGCCTAGTGTAGGCCATGTGGGTTGCCGTGTGGCGGTGCAGTGGACCATGAAAATAGGTCCGTAGTGGCGGCGTGGCCACACGGAGGGTTGCGCCGTAGTGGCGGGTGCTGTGGCCCATGGTGGCCAGATGTGTTCAAAAAGAGTGTGTCGTTGCCGGGTAGTCCAAGAATTGTAGGAGCCACGGTGGCGGACCTCATGGTCGGGCCAACATGACCACAGAGAAACTGGAACCACAGCTGGGTTGGGAACCAGGGAGGCCAGTAATTAACGCATGGCAAGAAGGTCGAGTGACCAGCAATCGTTAGAAATCCAAAGACATGCAGCTCACACAGTATGCAGTACCAACCTTGTTAGAAAAAGGAGAAGAAATAAGGTCCAGAAATAAACCAGTGGCATAGGCTCTGATGGGATGTCTGAACCAAGAATTTCCTCAGAGAGAAGGCAAAATCGGTTCGGATAAGATAATGAGGGATTCAATACTCATAAACTTTGTAAGGGGAGATGATCGTCCCGTCGCCAGTGCAAGGAGGCGACAGGCATATTAAGAGGATCGCGCAACATGTTCACGCGCTCCTTTAAGGACTAAACTTGTGAAGTGTGCTGTCTCCTCTTGTCAAAGCGCTGGAACGGCGCAAAACGTATCTGCTCCAGTACTATTGCGCGAGCCACAAACGCGCGGTCTTGATTAGAGAGATGCAGGAGTAGTTCGAAGGTTGGATGAATGTCCCAGGGGTGAGCTGTTTATTGTGAACAACAGAATGTAGAAAATGCGGTAGGAGCAATGCTACGGCTGACTGATGAATGTGGGGGTGGTTAGACAATCATCTGTTACGGACAGCTACTGAGTAAAATAATGTAGCTGGCCAGACATGGTTATTGATTTTGACTGCCCAGTATAGGCGGGGTTGAGCCTAATTTCAAGGTGGTATTTTTCAGATTTGAGTATGTTTGCTTTAGTTCCTTGCCCAGTATGGACGGGATCAGTACATCTCACGTGTTATGATTTATGATTTTCTGATTGATATATGCTGTTGCTCATGTTGTTTTCTGTCACGGCTCAGTAAAATGTACTTAAGTAGTGACATCCAGATGAATGTTCTTTGATTTGCAAAGTTTGTGTGAGACCAGGTGTGACAGATTGTGGCCGCACACGCCCTGAATTTGATTTTGATGTGTACGTAGGCATGGGCCCACACGCCTGGAATTGCATGTCTTGTCCTTGTGATTGTGGCCACACACGCCTGAATTCGATTTTAGATGTTAGGTGCTGGGTTACCACACACCTCAAAATTTGAATCTCGGGTTAATCATGGTGGTGTTATTATTAGAAGTGAATGGAATGATTAATTACTTTTGTATTACATGCGGAAAAGCTAACGCTATAGAAGAGTCCTGTTATAGGTGAGCCAGTATAGAGTAAATGTAGTGCACAGTCTATGACTGACCCAAAGAATGATCTTTGGATAATCTGATTGATCTATTTGGTTTTAATTGGAGGTACATATCCATTGTTTAGAGATGTTGATGGAAGTGATGTAGTTAAAGCAAGAGGTAGTACTGTATATACTGATCCTTGCCACTGAGTTTGTTTTTTTTCCAATTTGAGAACATATCGTCCTTGCATGTGAAGATGTTTGATAGGAACAACATTCTTAGGTAACGGGGTGAAATGAGTCCCGAAATAGTTTTTTCGAGCATTAGCAAATTAAGGAGGGGTAGGGTGCTGTATGAGTTTTAGAGCACGTTCCTTGGGTCTTCAAGTGTGCGAATTCACATCACCAGGGGGATACCCCGAGTCTATACTGAAGGAGGGAGAGTACTGGAAGTGTTATCGCATGTCCGAAGGGATAGACGAAGGAGTTGCCGACTTGCCGGTGCCTGGGTACATAGTGTCCAAGTCCGACCACTGGCTGCTATTCACTGGGCTCTCCAGTGGGCCGAACCCAGAAAGGCAAGCGTGCAAGGTGACCGTGCACGGGTAGTGACCCTGTCCAGCTGCAGGCGAAGAGTACAGCGACCATTCAGTCCGTTCCTTGTTCTGAGAATGAATGAAGCTGTCGCATACTCGAGTGGTTTGCGCCTTGTTGTCATATAGAGGGTAGTAAATACCTTGTAGCATCAGTCATGGCGGTAGTGAGGTCGAAGGCTGTAGTTCAATGGTAGCTGGGTGAAACGAACATGGCAGTTTTGAATGCGAGGTTAGGCATTATAACCCGGTGCCCAAGTCTTTGTTGCGCTAGCAGCTGTGGTGTGTGTGTATCTGTAGGTGACTAGAGTGATTCCCATTGGTGAATAAAAAATAACATGGGGATTTATTGGTACAAATCGTGTGAATGTGTGTGTGCCAGTGATTATTCCATTGGTTGAGCCCAAGTTAAACTCGGTTCTCTCTTTCTTTGGAGAAAACGAATATAAGCCGCTTGCAAAATCCAGGAAGTGGTGGACTCACTTAAGGGAATGTGAACTCGCCCCGTCTTGCTGAGGCTCAAGAAAATACAGCGTGAAGAGAGGTTCCTGTCGCTTCGTTGTCCCTCCTGGTGGGACTTAATGACATGGAGGTTGCTGTAGCCTCGAGCCGACGACCGAGAAGAATTGTCTCCCGTGTGGGGAACGGTTGACAGCACGGACGTGTTAGCCTTATGGAGCCTAGACAGGGAGCTCCAGACAACGTGGGGTTGTTTTGCAGCCAGAGAAGACCTGTGGGAGATGCCGACCCGAGGAGCCGTCTTTCCGTGGAGAGGGCAATGTGGTGGATCCGGGAGAACTCGTGTGAAGGGTGCGACTCGCAGCTACGTTGCGCAGATCCCCCACTGGGATTTGGCCAATCGGGAGGACACAACGGTGTGCAAGCTTCAGCTCGTGTCGCATCAGTGTTGTAATGAGAGAAACTGGTCAAGCCAAAAGCAGCGTCAAGTTATGGACTCTTTATTGCTCTTAAGGTTTATAAGATGCAAACTGAGATAGTGGAATATGTCTTTCTGCTATGTAAGATACCTGAAGAACAGGGAATCGATTTATGAAATTGTCTGTAGCGTTTTACATTGTTTGTAATGATACAATCATTGTGTGTGTAGTGACGGGTGGGGGCGTACGAGTCAAGTTGAATAAGTTGATTACTTCGTTTCTATGAAATGTTATTGGTTTCCCGTCACCTTTGTGCCGGGCCCGATGTGAGTGAGCAGAGTGCGTGTGCCCTATCAAGAGCCATTTTGGTTTGTGAAAGCGTAAATACTTCTGTCTATAACCCCTGACCTCCCTGCTTATGAAAATCATAATTTTAATAACGAGGGCGTCGGAGACGCTTATCCGTACCCCTTCACCAAGTAAAAGACAAAACCAACTAACAACACGGCCAAATAGGCCAGGCAGAGCAATCAAGCGCTTTGCGGCTAACTTCCTTAATGAAGATTTGCTAGATATGCAATTATGTTTTCTAATCCAACTTTTACCGGCTGAGGTTAGAGCGTTACTGCCCTGTTGTTGCACTACCGGTTATAAGCATGAACGATGTAGAGATAGCAAACCCTACAGCTGTTTATATTACTAACTATTGTAATCCCCTCTTTTCTGACATAAACCCTTATCCTTCTGCTAACGTAGTGTTTTCATGAAGTAATTAATTGTTATACGCTCTGATTCATTATTTTGATTCTTAGCCCTCTTTAATAGAAATCGCTTTCTAACATCTGTCTTTTGGTTCATAACTCCGTAATTTTCTCGCTGTATTCTAGCCTTGCTTCTAGTCCGTAGAATTGTTATCGTCTGCACTGCCATTTAATTTTTTTTCTTCTTCAATAACTCTTTCTACCTTCACCAAGTTTGCTGTGTTGGTGCATTAGGTTGCCCTTATTGTCGGTAAGCTTTATCAAGGCCCTTCCTTGCGCTCTCGATCAAATATTGAGAATTGGACATGTTCTCTTACATCCTGCCCTCACTCACTTAACTCTTTCTAATTTCTGCTATTATTTCATCTGCTTCTGACTTAAATTTGAAAGGGTATTGTATTTTAGATTGTGCGTTCTGGCAGACCTCGACGGCCCAAAGTTCTGTAAACGACTAACAGCTTCGCTCTAAGCTCTAAAAAGGTTTAATTTTCTGCCTTAGCATAGGGATTTTCCGTCTAATGTGTGCTTATTTTTAAAAACTGGTTGGGTTTTTGGCGTTGAAGTTAACCTTTCGGCGCTCTCCACTCCAGTATCTTATATACAAATGCCCGCCAATCGTTCCTCAAATCGTGTAGAGCACAACTACTTCTCAGCTCTCGCCCTATGCTTCTATAGATTGATTCAAATCGCTAGTCGCAATATTTCTTGACGGTTGTCCTGGTGAAGTATAGAGACCTGCTCTTTCAATTTCTTCTTGCTATGAAGTCCCAGTTCTGTTTCATCTCTTCTGTTCTATCAACAGGATCAATTGCGACAAAATCTTCATCCATATTTTTATCATTTATATTCGTTTTTGTTATAAAAAAATGAACTCATACGTTGTGACCCTTGAACCATATAGAAAAAGAGAAAGAACCCCATGTGTAAAAGGCATTAAGGCAGACTGTAAATTAGGGTAAATACTCCATCAACAGTTCCTGCCTGGATCAAGATTTAATAGTATTATGTACCCTGATCTGCGCTGACTATGTTATAATGCCTAGGCACTGCTAACCTATCAATCAAAATAGATATTACATCGGGCAGATCCTAATGCACTGTTGTTGCTAAATTAGGCAGAGCATCGTTAATCACATATTAATAAAAAATGGAGGGTAATGAATCTTGTACTAAGACCGGCAGCATATTTTTGTTTGCCCTTATTCTGATACTGTGGGGCCTAAAAAAGAAAGGAAAGAGAAAGTTATCAAGGAAATACAAAGCCAAACGGCCTCAAGCACACTTAAAGCAGTGAATGCAAAGATAATGTTAAAGATGAGGCATTAGCAGAAGCATTTGGCAACAGATCTGGCATCCCTCTAGATTTTGAACTGTTAAAGACGCATATGCCAGATTACCAAGGCCACTAAAAGAAAAAACTTACTTAAGACACTGACAAATAAATCCTAGCAGTTCGTTGTTTTTGTCAGAAAACCCTTAGCGTACATACGCTGTCAGCGACTTTTCTCCTTGAGTTTGATGTTGTTCCTAACCCTGGACTGCTTGGAACAATCTTAACCCAGTTTATAAAAAGTAAAACGGTTATTTATTAGAAAACGTTGTACACGCCATACAAAAAGATAAAAACAACGAACACACTCTCTTGACATACACATCTAAAACAAGCCTCTGAAGTCTTAAAAGAATCTGGTTTCTTGTTTACTGAAGAAACAACCCCCATTTCAGAAGAACAAAGTGTATTTATAATCCAAAAATTGAAAGGTTGACATGTGTAATAAATGGCATCGATCGGCTGTAACGAGGGCGTGGACTTTTACCAACACCAACACATTGATGAAATGAGAAAGTTGTTTCGCTTAGAGGCAGCAAAGGGATCATGCAGTTGATCGTGATTAAAAAACTTCGCCCTTTATGTTACGTACTCGAAGACACCTTAATGGAAGTAAATAATGCTTGGTTGGATTTTAATCTACATTAGACAACAGATTGTTGGAAGTCTGAGAAAGGAAGTGCAAGATGCGGTATAACAATCTAATAAAATATTCACAAGAAAAGCATACGGCAAACGGCCGCAAGACAGATGCACATTTTTATGTTTGAGATGCTCAGATTAAACATTGAAGAAAACAACTTAAAAGATAAGCCTTCTAAATTCAGAAGAAATCTTCTGAATAAAAAAGACTGATGGATAGATTAAATTTCTAAACCAAAAGACTCCGCACTGTTCGCGTTATACTGCGGGCTTAGCTGTGTGGAAACTGTCTCGTACTTGTTTTGTTACAAACAATATACAGGTTTCATACGAGCACATTTTATTTTATATTCTGCACAAACCATTTATAGCACATCAAGTCCGTAGACAAAGAAAGGAGAAGTTTATTTTGGACAGACATAATAGATTTCTAGTTGATCTGCGAGCAAAACTGCGACGACATGTTTTTTAGAACATTAGTAATAGACGGTTTGAGGAACTGAACTCTGTTTATTATTGATGACTGTTCGGCTAGGAACGAACAATGTTAAAAAAGAAAAGCTCATGTACTGCAAAGCTAGCCTTTATGCCGCCACACGCTTAGTTTCTGTTGGCTCCTACCTCAAAAATACAAGCTGTCCTTAAAAGACTTTAGATCGCAGTTAAAAATCAAGTCAATTATTTTTACACTAAGACAAAGATAGGGTAATTTAAGAATGTTTTAGTGAAATTTATATGAATAAGGGACAAAGATGAGCTAAAAAATAATAAAAGAGCAGTTATAAACATCAAGCACGCTAAGCTATGCAGCGACTGACCCCCCATTCAATACGTTTGTTATTGTAGATTGTTTTATATTAATTGCCTATACAATTTTTTTTATTAAATTTGGTTTATTATAAAAAAAGAATGTTCTCGAGGGCCAGAATCAAAACACAGCAAGCTACTTCCTAAATGCACTGCAGTAACCTAAAAGACTAGGAGACACAACTGATGTTGATCTAATAGGATGCCAGGACTGTTTATGATTTGAGTACACAGATGACAGGTTATTTACAAACGAACAGAAATTGTAGAACAAAAAACGACGAGCAGCATCCTGGCCCTAGAAGATATAAGTAATTTAAGAGCGAACGACTTTGGCAAACTGAATACAAATTTCATAAAAGAGAGAATGCTTGGCATTGCTTCATAGAATTGACTGGAATTTAAAGTTTTGAACTACGAAGACCCTAATGTTATACTACATAAGAAAAACAATTTAGAAAGCTTGTAAAGCAGCCCCTTTCTTGTTAGCTTGGTTCACAGGAATACTACAGAAAAAAACAATTTGAAATAACTAGGCAGGTCGGAATATATGCACACAGAGAAAGAAGTCCGAAGCTGAAGTGGGGGGTGACACCGTCGGCTTATGATTTACCCCAACGCTTAGAAGTCACTACCTAGCAAATGCGATGATTTTTCGCTTATTTATTACTCCGAGGGAGGGCGGAAACATTGCCAGAACAATCCTTTATAAGAGAGGCAAATACAAATAAAGCTGCAAAACTTAGGATGCCCCTTTTTATGCTCGTTATTGTTTATTACCCTAAAACGAGTAAGAATAAACGCCATCTGCATGCATCTGACAAGGTACAGATGAATGGATTACAAAGATCAAACTAACAGTAATCGACTTATTTCTCTTTAATATGTTGATTTATTGCGTTTTACTCTGTTGATGAAGTGCTGCCAGAAGGATTACTAAGAAAATATATATAAGATAAATTAATAAAAATAATCTAATTTAAAAAATGAGGTTTCAACGTTTAGGTTAGAGCAATATAACTGAACTCAAAAGGAAATAGAAAATGCCTTGATAAGTATAGAGTTACTAGAAAGAAAGTATGCAAAGCTTTAAATTACTCTTTCTTATGTAATTACTTGGCTCATCAGCTGTAGCTAGCGTAAGTGCTGGGTCTGCCTGGCGTTCCTCTGTTACTAATGGGTCGGACGCCAGTCCTCTTAGCATTAGGGGGCCTTGTATTAGGTTCGGCCCATGTCTTATGATGTGTACGTGCTGTAAAAAAAAAATTAAGCCTAAAATACAAAAGCGACACTGCCAATGTAGGCCCAGCAATCGGCACAAAAACTCTGTTCATAGTAGAGACAAGAATAAGCAAATCAAATTAGCAAGGATGAAAACATTACAGACAAGAATTTCAGAGCTTATGGCTGACGGCGATGATACAGACGACCAAAATTGAACCGTCAAAAGGAGTTGAGAAAGACTTTTATTCACACACAGGTAGACCCTGACATTTAAAAACAAACAATGATCGGTTAAACCCAAATTAAGCCAAAAAAAAAGTTTTAACAAAAAAATAAATTATAAGTTTTAGCAACAACTATTTTTTTGTCTACCTCACTGTGTTTTGGTGGCGACAACTTGCAACTCTTCACAGACACAAACGATCTATTAGGGTAACAGCTTTTTAGACGTAGTAATCGCCGCAGAAAGAGTCTCTTCTAAATAATAGTACGGGCGGGTTGTTTTTTCATAATTCTTTCAACTTCATATACGTCTACGCTCCATAAAGGATCTGTGGCTCTAATTCAAACATCACACCACTGCCCTCTCCAGGAGCAAACAAGTAAACATTACGTTTTAGTCCAAACGGCAAGAAGTTTTTGCGAGAGTGCCACCGCACATCTTCAGTACGCTATATTTTTTAATTTAATTGGCGTTCACCTGGGTTTCAACCTTTGCTTTAAATTCTCATTGTTCTCATGGCGCGTAAGACCGATCGGCAATCTCTACCATTCGTGTAGCCGCGTTCCTGTAACGTCGTATGTCCATAATTTCGCTGTGTATTGATAGGGTAAACAGGCTTTCAGTCAGCCCAGATTCTTAATTAAAGTTTTCTACTCAGGGCGGTGAACGATGGAGTGACTGGGATCCCTCTCCTGACTGTATCGGGATGGTTTAAAAACAGTGGTTAACAGAACCTTTAAACTCTTTTCCATCATCATCATTGAATCAACCGAGGATACTTTAATGGCGCTCGCATGTATAATTTGTTGTAAAGCACAGCCCACAGGCAGTGACTTTTATCCGTTAAAGTTGCGGCCCGTCTTTGTATCTTGAAAACCATGTCAACAACTGACGGGAGCAGTACATAAACTTTTTTTCTTCATAACTTTATCATGTGAAATTAGTGCACATCCCAAATGGTGGGGTTCCATATTGGAACTGAATTAAACAAATCTAGGCCTTAATATTCTTTTGCGGGGCAGCAGATATATTTGCCAAATGCTTGTTTGAAAGCCAGTCATTCGCATCCCGGAGAATCGGATTCAGACATCTCAAGCGGCGTTACTCAGTTTTTCAATGCACCTTTCCTTTCCAATACCCTTTAGGAGAATAATATATGTTGAGTGCTTCCTAAGACTGTATTTATATTGGATTTTAAATTAGTTTGTAGCACGAAATAGATTGCTTCCCAATAGCACCCACAATAAAGACCAATTTTCTGTATTTTCTGTTCTCTGCGATGGTTCATAAAAGTCAACATTCTCTGGAGTGGATAATGGTAGAAACGTTCTTTCCGTCACTAAGTAATACTCATTCATTAGCCCTCATCAACGAGTCCCTGTAAATGTGTGCTCTAGCATGCCCCTGTCTTTTAACGTTTTATTAATAAAGTCTAAGTGCAATTCGGCCGTTCTCAATAAGCGTCTCTTGCCTTGGCTAAATCTTTCATTGCCATGGTTAAGATTTCTCTCTAAATCTCGTCGGACCGCAATTTACTAAACATATAATTGCTTCACAGAAAAGCCTAAGGCTTAACAATAGCTCCCTCCCTCCAGCATAACTACTCCTGTCCATCTTTGTATAAATAATATGTTTCTTAAATATTAATCTTTCTCTAAGAACTATATTTCTCTGGGATAATCCCTGCGTAATAAGAAAGTCTTTTTGGCGGCAATTCCTGTTCCTAACTTTGTTTATTAATGGCGTCTAAGTCGCAATTCGTCTTTCTCGTAAGCGGCTCTCGCCTTAGCTCAAATCTCTATTTGCCTTGTTATGACGTTCTCATCCTCCCTTCACTCGGACCTCAATTTAGAGAACAATATAATTGCTTCCAGAAGAAGCGTCAAAGCATTAACAGATGCTCCTCGCTCCACAGATCCAATCCAGAACATCTTTGTTTATAAATTTATAAGTTTGTCTAAATTAATCTTACTTCTATGAATTTCTAATATTATTCTGGATAATATTCCAGTGCAACTAGAAAGGTCTTTTGACACTAATCCCTCAGTAATTACAACTAAAACCTAATATCCTCAATGTCTAACTTCCCTAGATCTGCCGGCTTCATTTTTTCAAACATGTTTTTCCTAACACCTATAGCCAATACTAAGGCCGCTAATCACAGCAAGTGGAAATATCGTCATTGATAATCTTTTTCACTCATCTTTTTATTACCTAAAAAAAATAATTAATAATATTCATAATACAAAGGCTGTCTAACTGCATTTAATCAGATAATCTTTTGTGTTAAACAAAAATAAGGTTGCAATTAGTTGGCGTAGCTCTAATCTTCCCCATGTTGGGGCGGTTATTAAACCTAACAAACATTAAATTTTTTGCAAGGTAGAAAATAAACTATACCACTCAACGATAGTCACTGCATAGATTACCAACGTTAACTCATGGTTTTTTAAGAGATTAATATTATTTTGTTATGTTTTAAAGTGGTTGATTGTGACGAACTATAAAGTGTGAGGAGCGAAGCAGGCACACTCATCAACAACTGCCATAAAGAAAGATTTATACTCCTCTGCTGCTTGTGGAAAAACTAAACAGTATTTAGTGTTGAACTAAGTAATTGAACAGATTCAATCAATTGTCTACATCAACATTTTGAGGAAGTACTGACGCTAGTAGTACGAACCACAGCCTAGGGTCAAAAATGAATAGATCAGTAGGGCCAGAACAATGATTATTTTATAATCTAATTAGTAAGTAAGATAGCGCCGTTGATTCAGAAGAAGATTTAAAATATGACTTATCCCAAGATCCGTTTTAACAAGACCCTAGAAACTCTGTGCAGATGACAGTACTACAGATTGGGACTATTTTAATGTCCAATTCATCATGGGATTAAGTTACTTTAATTCAAATTAATTTTGATCATATTAAATTTAATCGGCGCAATAAAAAATTAGCCGATCAGAGGAAAAGATTGCAAACCCCCCCGCAGAAGTCCGCAGGGGCCCCCGAAGGAGGCAGAATGTACACAATGAATGTATCCCCACAAGTGAGGTCGTGTTAACTAACAACTAAAAAAACCCTGGACGTATTGAGGCTTTGGACGGAAACTACGCTATAATGAGACAGACAGCAAAAAGCAAACCAATCAGTCAAACAAAAATTGTTTAATAGTACTACAACATCACCGCCAGCAACACACCATCAATTTAACAAAAACCACAATCACAAACAAACGATAAGATGTATTTATTATGTATGCTCTGTTGTTGTGGGTGGGGGATTTTAGCCATAACAAATTCAACGCCATACTTAGCAGTCAAAGTCGCAAACCCCCTACAAAACTAATCCAGTAAGAAGAAGATCACCTTCTGCAAAAAAAAGCCCAACCTCCTGATGTAACCCATTTTTCTATGGAATAGTTTTTTTGAAGAAGTAGATAAAAGTACAAGTTTAATAACTAATAAGTACAATTACGTCAGTTATAAAAGTACATTCTAAGTGAAGTGCAAGTAAAATACAAGTAAAGAGTAAGTAAATTTATAAGTTCTTGTCCAAGTAAAGTTAAGTTCCTAAATAACGTTCTTGTTAGGTCTTAACTAAGTTCTTGATAGGTTCCTAAGTTAGAGATACAATCAAGTCAGTCAAGTTAATTTTTATAGTACTCCAATGTCCTACAGCATATGAAATCTCAGGACGTGACGTAAGTTCACTTGTTATACTGTAAAGACTAGTGATTTCAAATTAACTGCAGTTGTGTTTTCTTGATGAAGAGTAGAGGCGCAGATTAACATTGTGTGATGAAATACTTTGTTTTCAAAGAGAGCTTGCTTGTAAGTTTAGCGTTGAGATATATTTTTTTTGGACAACGATCTTTAACTTATGCCAGTTTAGGCCTTCTACATTACAGAAAGTCTGGCTACAACGCTATACATTTACGACCGCCAACCAATATTTAATCATATTCTTTTATAACTGTCCCATTAAGTTCATCCTTCATCTTCTTCTAATCACTTTCTGATCACAGTTGAATGATAAAGGTTGTCTTTTGGAATAGTCGCATGTGTCGTACCATCCCATCACTCCTTTAGCCCACTTCTGTTTCATAAAGGGAAGCGCGTGATGGAAAGTTGTTCAGTGTGGACGTTGGCTGTTTAAAGACTTTCGATTGATAAACTCATGAAGTTTTACTCTTGCTTCTGGTACCGCGTTTTAAATAGTCGTACGGAAATTCTACATTAATAACTTTTGACAGCTCTAATACATAAGAGCCGATAAAACACTGGCTGTCCACTAACATCCTTTTTCTTCATCAATAATGCCCAACCAGGCTGTCGTTAAATCTTCTAGAGAGTCTGTAGTGCTTTAGAGGCAATCTTAATTGCTTGGTTTTCTTTGTAACGAAATAACATCTTTTCGTTGGTGTGGATTTTCCATAGTTTTTCCAAACAACTGTTGTTCAACAGTTTTTAAAGAAGTCTTTTTCTGAAGCGTCAAGTGCCTTGTTCGAAGATTCAGTATTCTTCTTGATGTATGGTCTCATAAAAGGCTCCTTGTCAAAAGCAATGATTCTATGAACAGCAGTCGTTTCAATCATGTCTTAGGTAAAACTGTAAGAGAGTCGTAATAGACAAACATATTTAAGTTTTGTTGCGAAGATTGGTAACAAGTGTAGGAGGGTTCGATAGCTCATCTTTAATCTTTCTGCGCTGGGGTAATCGTTAGGGAGATCGGTAGTTTGATTAAGGATAGTCTAATCAACTTCCAGAATTAGCCCTATTGGATTATTAGTGGAAGCCTGTGACCAACATTCTTAACACATATTAACATCATGAGAGTCCTTTTAACATGAAAAGTTTGCTTCTCAGTGGAGTGGATGACTCATATCCCACCAACAGATTGTAGGCGTCTAAGTACATTAATAGTTGGATGGTTTAGTGGGATCATAGTCATCTAAATACTTTTTTTGGCTTTACAGTAAGATGTGAGGCCATCTAATTACCTCTCCCCACAACCCATTATATGCTCAATCATCGAAAGTGTGGGCAATCAGATATTAAGTCAAGTCTGGATGTTTTAGACTTTAAGGAAAGCTCCCAAGAAAGACCTGGGCAGAGATGTAAATGTGATGAGTCTAAGCTGTAATGTATCATGCATGTAGTTTCTGTAATTCTAAAGACGTCAGCTAATAAACACTACGTCAGCCAATAAAATACTGATCATGATAATCGCCCATTTTTTCACAGTGTATCTGTACAGAGCTTTTCTACGTATTCATATTCAGAATCAGTTGTCTTGCCTCGAAGACTAAAAAGAAAGCACCTTAAGGAGGAAGCGATCATCATCAAACCTTCCACAAGTCCATGTATTTCATAAGATAAACACCTTACGCACTAAGAGACGGTCAAAAATGTTTATGCGATTGGAAAGTCTAGTATTGATCCCGCTAACTTATTAAACTAGCCATGAAAAGATTTGGCAGAGTCATAAAAGGAATAAACAGTCAAGAGTAAAGTCAAGTACGTTTCTGAAGACTGTGCAATCAAGTACCCTCTTATAATCAAAGTCACGTGCTTGCATGATAGAAATGAGAATCGTAACCCGAAGGTTATGAAAGAAGATAGGCAGTATTCCATGCTTCGGTCAACCTAAGTTGAAGATTACAAATGGTTGTCGCAGCCCTCTATACTTTCCGCTAATGTGATCGAGTGGTCTCTTACTGTCACGTCTTTACGTAGTGTTAGCTCTAAAAACCGCAAATCCAGCAGTGTGTAGATAGTCCAAGCGTTCTTGGTCTTCAGAGTCATAACTATGTCTGATAGATTTAGTTTGGGTTAAGTGTAATTACAAAGTTGTTTCATCTGCTCTAATATCCGCTACTCTCATAGGACGCCTCTGTAAATCACTGTGTGTGTGTGCCCCGTCTCCGACTAAACCTACGATACACGCATCTAAGAAACTATCATGAAGGTGGTTAATTAAGGGTTTGTTTCTTTTTGTCTTGCGGTTTGCCATAGTACTGCGCAAGATGCTTCAAAGTACATAAAACCACGTATGGCTGATCTGCATTTGTGGTACATTCTTAAAACTTAACTTTTAGACCACGGGTTGAGTGTGAAGGTCAGTTTCACAGTCTTCAAAACATTTTTAGAGCTATTTTTTCTTATGACTGCAGCTGCTTTCTATATGGGAGGATTCTACCAGACACCTTCTACTAACAGCTCTTGTTTACCGGATGCCTTTGTATATAGCTAACAGTCTGCTTATTGTTCTAAGTAATACATAATGACTCTTTTACTATCACAAAACAGTATCAAGTCTACATTTTTGTTAAGTGGCTCGCCTAAAGTAGGAGAGCATTGGAGAAATCCTTAAGGCCAACTAGAATTGGCTTCTACGACCATGTATATACGTTTACCCAGTGATTGGTTTTGTTTGCTCTTCAAACTGAGAATATACGTTGTCTATACTTACTGGAGGTATGTTATCAAAGTTCATTCTTTCTTATAATCTTCAAAATTAGAAACTCTGATTGCATGATTTATGACAGATTGCAAGGCGCTAAAACACACCACATGAAAACACATGTTGTCAAATTATGATTTTAAAACTGCACGTTATAACACCTTTTGAGAGAAAAATGTAAAATTGCCTACTATAGGATAGAACTTTGTTGCCTTCAATCTGATTTCAAGACTGTTCCTTCAGAACCAGCCAGACCTCCTTAACTATGCCGTCTCTCACTTGCAATGGTAAAACTGTGTAAGCCTGTACCGCGCCAGTTAGAATAAATTCCGTGATAGCTGATTACTTCTTCAGCTCTTGTTGACACCAGATCTGTCATTTTAATATCATCAGCTTATATAAATGCAATCAGAACGGCCAACAAGTCACTTGTTTACGTGAGTCTGGCGGCTCCATCATGAAGAACTCTGGATTTAAGAGATACATTCGTCAAACGCTTTCTAACATTTGTGGGTTAATGATGTCCATGTCCCCCTCACGAAACATATTGATTATTTGTATGTCACACTGAATATTTCTTCCATCGTATATAGTTTTCTGTCCCCGGATTTACTTGTGGTGCGTCATTTTAAAGCCAAAATATTTACGTAAATCAAGAAAATAAAATGATGTATTAAATAAGTAAAACAAGCTTTTTATTCTCACCCCAACGTTGCAACACTTCAAGACAATGTCAACAGCTTACAATAACACCCGCTAATAATTTAGCTTATTTTCTGAATCCACTACAGTCAAAGCTCATGCACTTTTGATTGCTTCGTTAAATAGTTCACTAGATCTTTTATTAATATTGTTTACATCATTCTCAAACCCAATTCACTAAAATCAATGTTTAACATTTTTCATTTGTTTCGTCAAATAGTTCATTACAATCCTTTAAAAATCCCATTCACTGAGTTCGGCAGCCATTTTAAATCTAAATAAATTAAAATAATTGGTAAATTCTAATGTTATTCCTAGTTCACCTTTATCTACTTGTAAAAACTAGTTCAGTTTAAAGTTAACAGTTACTCTTCATCAAGATCGTATCAGACGCATGCAAGTCACATCTTCAGGGGCAATATATCAAGTAACAGGCAAAAACCTTTATAATTGGTTAGGTACAAGGCTCTGAGATTTTTACTAATGGCTTCGCATTACGCTTCTCGTATATTAAACTTTCAAAAAAGTTCTGTTAAAAATTCATCAAACACGGTCTTTAACAACCCTTCATTATCAAACTCCTGCACTAATCGCCCACTCCAAAATCAACAAATCTTTCTCTGTAATCGTTATTAACTATGCGTGGTGTTACCTTTTTTAACCCAGATTAAGAATCATAAATAACAAAATAAGTAAAGTAAGTCCGCTCGCATCTCAGTGAGCATTTGTTTGTTGTTAGTCGTAAAAATTGATCTTCTTTAAAGCAATCTTGTTACATCTACGGGCCAGTAGAAACATTTAGATTAGCATATTCCGAAGCTATATAATCAACTAAAATGTCAAATTAACTTAATAATTGGTGGGGCGCAAAGAATCTGGGTTATTACTTATAGCCTGCGTAACGCTTTCTCCATGTCTATCGATTAAAAAGATCATAATTAATTCTCAAACCTTTTCTTTAACTGATCTTGGATCACCTCCCCTCTCTCCAATCCAACTCGTAAAGTATATTAATATAGCTCTGTAGCTAGTTCGGATCTTCATTTTTTTAACCCCAAATAAAACATAAATTAAAAAAAAATATTAAATTCTGTAAACCCTTAATTTCCTTATGTCCCGGGGAAAGGTAAATATTTTGTTCACGATCACCAATCTTATCTAGCACGTAAGCCCCCCGTTTTAAATGTGTAATAACGTCAATAAATTAGAGGCTTTGAGGTGTTAATTTTGTTTAAAAACAGTGTTAAAATTGTCAAAACTGACATAGATGGTACGTGATTAGATGTAAATAGGGGGGGTGTTCCGTGCAAAATAAGATGGTGGTCGTGTATAAACTTATTTACCTTCTCTACAGCTGTGTTCATTGGTTTGCCTCATTTTAAATTCTAGGCTTCCTCCAGTGGAAAAAATCTGCGAAGTTAAGATCTCGTGTTTAATCTCAAAGTAAAAAAAAAAAAGATAGAAAGTTCAACAGCACAGAGCTGACCTCAAATTGGTTTTTTATTTTGAATGATCCGTCGGGCAAGACGATGAAACGGCACTAGCACACCGACCTATTAACTCCTTCACGTCCGTCCAGACCTACACGAATGTCTTCTGTCTCCGAGGAAATCTAGATACACGGTAATGAGTGCTACTACTACTGGCCACACCTACCGATATAATCATGACGTTTTAGAGGATGAGGCAACCTTGTGAATATCATCCTACAAACCTGCATTAAAACCTTCTGGTGGGCTTTTGATTGTGGTGAGAAGAAGCAGAACGCACATCGTACATTCGATGTTTGCTGATGACTGTCTAATGTACAGGCCCATCCGCTGCATTGAAAGACCAAACAGTGCTTTGCAACAAGACCGTTCGGAATCTAAAACTGAACTGCATATAAGTGGGCGTTAGATTTAATTGCCCTAAAGTGCTACATCCTCCGTATTGCAACACGAAGTCACCCATTGACAGTTCTCTTCTAACCAACTCAGTGGTCATAGAATTAGAGGAAGTTGACAACAGCCCCTACCTTTGGAGT
Source organism: Conus ventricosus (assembly GCA_018398815.1). Lineage (NCBI taxonomy): Eukaryota > Metazoa > Mollusca > Gastropoda > Neogastropoda > Conidae > Conus > Conus ventricosus. Next base: position 39,623,760 of record CM031602.1, on the reverse strand, counting down.
CCAGATGAGCAGTGATCTGACCTCACTCATTGGGGTCAATTTTGGGGGTTTGTAAGGACCTTAAAAAACCCATCCCCGGGGGGGGGAAAAAAACTTTTGGGGGCAAAAAACCCAAAAAAATTGAAATGTGATGAGTCAAAGCTGTAATGTTTCTGCATGTAGTTCTTTTAATTCTGAAAGACGTTCTAAAAACCACGAGCAAAAAAATAGATCTGTATCCCCCATTGTTTCACGGGGTTTAATTTGTCCAGGCTTTCGGCGTATTCTATTCAAAATCGTTATGTTTTCCCTCAAGATAGAAAAAAAAGCCCTTTTAGGGGGAAGGAGTTTATCAACCCTTTCCCACAAGCATGTTTTCAAAGGAAAAACTCCTTTACGCACAAAAGATGGGTAAAAATTTTTGTTTAGGATTGGAAATCTTGTAGGACCCCGTAATTTATCTAAACACCCAGGATGTGGGCAGAGTCATAAAGGAAAAAACAGTCAGGTAAAAAGTCATGTACTTTTTAAAGGGATGTGAAATGCGGTCCCCCTTTTTTCAGAAGCACTGCTTGCATGATGAAATGAGAATCGTAACCCGAAGGTTATGAAAAAAAGTGGGGTTTTCCCATGTCTTAGGGTAAACCCTTTAAAGTGAAGTTAAAATTGTTGTGGCACCCCCTTAAAATTTTCCGTATGTGATGGGGTCTCTTACTGTCCGTCTTTTTGTTTGGTGTTGCTCTAAACCGCAATCCAGAGTGTGTAGAGGGTTCATGCGTTCTTGGTTTCCCGGAGTCATAAAAAATGTCTAAAAGATTTAGTTGGTTAGAGTAGAAATTAAAAATTTGTTTCTCTGCTCTAAAAATCTGTAGTGTTTGGCCCCTCTGTAATCTCTGGGTTTGTTGTCCCCCGTCTCCCAACAAAGTAACGCATAAGAACAGATTGTGGGGGTTAAAAAGGTTGTTTTTTGTTTTTGTGTGTGGGCCATAGTACTGGGCAGTTGATTCAAAGTAGCATAACCACGTATGGGCTGATCTGCTTTTGTGTCATTCTTAAAACAAAATTTTTTAGCCCCGGGGTTTTAGGTGTGAGGAGTTCTTTTTCCAGTCTAAAAAACTTTTACAAGTTTTTATGATGGAGTGCTTCTATGTGGGGATTCTGACCGACACCTTCTACAAAAATCTTGTTTAGCCCGGATGCTTTTTAGTATAGGTAAAAGTCTGCTTTTTGTTTAATTAACTAAAGCTCTTTGTACTTTTCAGCAAAAAAGTATAAGTCTAATGTTTGTTAAGTGGCTCGCCTAAGTGGAGTTGGGAGAAATCCTTAGAGGCACTAGATTGGGTTCTACAGACCATGTATATTCGTTTTCAGTGTTGGTTTGTTTTGCTCTTCAAAATGAGATATACTTTCTTACAAAATGGGAAGGTTTGTTATAAAAGTTCAGTTCTTTCTTTTATGCTTCTTTAATTAGAAACTTTTTTTGGCTTGATTTTGAAAGGTTTGCAAGGGGCCCAAAAAAACCCACATAAAAACCCCTGTTGTCAGAATTATGTATGTTTAAAAAATCTGCTCGTTTAACTTTTTTGGGAGGGAAATGTAAGAATTGCCTACATAGGATGAACTTTTTTTTGCCTCAATCTGATTTAAAGGGGACTTTTCCCTTCGGGCCACCCAGAACCCTTAACTTTGCTCCTCACTTGCGGGTTTAAAGTGTAAGCTTGTAGAAACCCCTTTAAAATTTAAAGTCGTGATAGCTTTTTTCCTTCTTTCTCCCTTTGGTTAAAAACCCCAGACGGGCCCATTTTTTAATATCATCGGGCGTTTTATAATCACAAAAGGGCCCAACAGCATTTTTAAAGGGCGGTTCCATTGAAGAGACTTGGGATTTTAGAGTTTGTTTTGTGTCACGCTTTCATAAACATTTGTGGGGTTAATGATGCCATGCCGCCTCACAAAAACATATTTTTTTAGGGTTTGTAAATACTGAATTTTTTTCCCATGTATATGGGTTTTTCTGCCCCCGGTTTTTATTTTGTGGTCGTTTTTTTTAAAGCAAAATTTTTAGTAAATCAAAAAAAAAAATGTGTATAAAAGTAAGAAAAAACAAGCTTTTTATTTTCCCCCAAGCGTTGCAACACTTAAAGGGGACATGTAACCTTACAATAAACCCGGCTAATTTTTTGCTTTTTCTAAAATCCCTACAGTAAATTGCCCCATCACTTTGATTGCTTGGGTTAATTTAGTTCAATATGATTTTTTTATTATATTTTTTAAACATCTTTCTAAAACCCAAATTAAAAAAAATCAATTTTTTAACATTTTCTTGTTTCGTAAAAAATGGGCTTTACAACCCTTTTAAAATCCGATTAAATGATTTGGGCAGCCTTTTTTTAAAAATCTAAAATAAAATTTAAAAATAATTGTTAAAATTTAAAATGTTATTCATAGTTCACCTTTTTTAATTGTAAAAACTGTTCAGGTTTTAAAATTTTAAAAGTTTCTCCTTCAAGTCGTCAGACGCATGAAAATCAGCATCTTAAAGGGGGAATTTTATCAAGTAAAAAGGGGAAAAAACTTTTTAATTTGGGTTTGGACAAGGCTCTGAAAATTTTACTTAAAAGGCTTCCAAATTTCGCTTTTCGTAAGTTAACCCTTTTAAAAGTTTTGGGTTAAAAAAATTCATCAAACACGGTCTTTTAAACCCCTTCTTTTTTAATCCTGCACTAATCGCCCACCCAAAAAACATCAAATATTTCGGGGAAGCGTTATTTTCTATGGGGGGTTCATTTTTTTTTTTCCCAGAAATTAAAAAACATAAATACAAAATTAAGTAAATAAGCCGCTCCTCTTCAGGAGAAATTTTTTGTTGTTAGTCGTAAAAAAAAGATCTTCCTTTTAAAACAAATTTGTTACTCCTTCCCCGGGGGCCAGTAGAAACAGTTAATTGGTTTTTCAAAAGTATATAAACAACTAAAAAGGAAAAACTTTTTAATTTGGGTTGGGGCCAAGAATCTGGTTTTTTTACTTATAGCCTGCGTAAAGTTTCTCGGGATGTTATGCGAATTTAAAAAAGGGTCAGTAAAATTTAATTTTCAAAATGTTTTTTTAATGATCTTTATCCCCCCCCTCTCCCAAACCCAAATCGTAAAGTTTATTAATAAGCTCTGTTGTGTTTTGGTCTTTTTTTTTAACCCCCAAAAAAAATCTTTAAAATTAAAAAAAAAAAAATTAAATTTTGTAAAACCCTTTAAATTTTTATGTCCCGGGGGAAGGTAAATTTTGGTTTTTTCACGATCCCAAATCTTATCTAGACGTAACCCCCCTTTTAAAGTGTTAATAACGTCAAATTTAGAGGGTTTTTTTGGGGGTTAATTTTGGGTTTTTAAAAAAAGGTGTTTAAATTTGGGCAAAAATGACTGAGATGGCCCTTGGGTTTAGATTTTGAAAAGGGGGGTTTTTGTGAAAATTAAAATGGGTGGTCGTGAATAAAAATTTAACCCTTTTTACAGGGTGTGTTTTTGGGTTTTCCTCTTTTTAAAATTTTAGGCTTTCCCGGGGGAAAAAAATTGCGAATTTAAGATTTTCCCTGTTTTAAATCAAAATAAAAAAAAAAAAGTTTTGAAAGCCCCCCAAAAGCAGCAGAGCTGGGGTCTTTTTGTTTTTATTTTGAATGATCCGGGGGGCAAGACGAAAGGAACGCACTAGCACACCGACTATTAACTCCTTCACGTCCGGTCCAGACCTACACGAATTCTTCTGTCGTCGGAAATCGTGAAGATGACACGGTATTGTGCGGACTACGTACTGGCCACACCTACCTGATATAATCATGACGTTTTAGAGGATGAGGCAACTCTTTGATGAATATCATCCAACAAACCTGCATTAAAACCTTCTGGTGGGCTTTTGATTGTGGGTGAGAAGAAGCAGAGACGCACATCGGTACATCGATTGTTTGCTGATGACTGTCTAATGTACAGGCCCATCAGCTGCATTGAAGACCAACAAGCTTTGCAACAAGACCTTCGGAATCTAACTGACTGGGCAGATAAGTGGGGCGTGAGATTTAATGCCCTAAAGTGCTACATCCTCCGTATTGCACGCACGAAGTCACCATTGCAGTTCTTCTACCAACTCAGTGGTCATATATTAGAGGAAGTTGACAACAGCCCCTACCTTGGAGTCCAGATGAGCAGTGATCTGACCTTCAGCATTGACATTAACCAGACGGTAAGAAAAGCAAATCGTACTCTTGGGTTTCTGCGTCGCAACCTCCGTCACTGCCCGAAGCCACTCAAGGAGACAGCCTACATCTCGATGGTGCGTTCTTTGCTAGAATATAGTGCCACCGTCTGGAGTCCTTACCTTGAGAAGGATAAATCGGCTATCGAATCAGTACAACGACGCGCTGCTAGATTCGTCAACAAGGACTACCATCGTGAGAATAGTGTCACCAAGATGCTGAAAGAACTCG
>CM031602.1:39604218-39615807 GCA_018398815.1 Conus ventricosus | reverse complement strand
TTAGGTTTTCTCTTAATAGTTGGTTAAATTTAGTAATAAAGACCGAGTAACCTTGCCATTAATCCAAGAACAAGTGCGTCTTTCATATTCATGTCATCGAGACAGAGTCCGCGTCTTCAACGGTCTTCGGCTTGGGCCACGGGATTGGATACTTATCTTGGGGGTAATTTTGTTTTTTACTGCTTGCAAAACTGCTTCAGAATTACGTCGTTTTCAACCCTTTCTGTTCATTCCTGCAACAAATTTCTTTGTAGTTCATATGTCCTACCTGGAGTCGAGGTCAGAAGGTACATAAAAAACCAGTGCCAACAGCAAAGTCTACTTTTGATCTTGCGTATTGAAAAACATCTTGGTACCTTTTTATACTTGAAGAAAAATCAACTGTAGAATTAATGGCGTCCTCTAAATTTGCTAAGTATTGTTTTTGTGCATCAAAGCCAGTAGAAGGATCAGTTATGCTCGATCTTGCCTGTGCTTGTGAACCAAGCAAACACCAAACGTAAGTACGAATAGAGCATTTATTCGTTTCAAATTCCTGCTTTAGTTAGGCCCTTAGAAGTGTCAAAAATAAATGTTTTCCATGCGTTTTATGCTCTTGCTCTATGGACCCGAGGTGAAGGGTTGTGCCTGAAGAGAAAGATGTGTAAGGAGATTCCAGTCATAGTTATACTTTCTGTGCACGCCCGAAAAATAAGGGGTGCCTAAGCCATGATTAAGATCCAACTTTTGTCTAAAGTCTGTCTTGATGTTAATATTGAATTCGTTACGATTCTTCAAAAGCCTTCATGTAAATTCTGTTGCTGAATGGATTAAACGGTTTGTCATAGGTAAAGGTGCTTGCAGTTCAGTCAAAATACGTCTGAAGGTGTAATAGAAATGAAATCTATACACTGACCTAACCAAAGGATTAGGATGATTTAAGTGATCAGCATACGACACTCCACACCCAGTTGTTTGCACAAACAAACAGCAAAAATTTAACTGGTTCTGATAAAACTGCATCGGATGACTAAACCACACTTTTTGCGATGTATCTTTTTTAATAGGGGGGTTTAAGATATCTGCTTAATGGAGTACTAACCTTTGCTTGAAAGGCGTCATCTGGGTCACAGAAATCGAGGGTGTCAGTTGCTATATTTTTAAGATGTAGTGCGGCCCAACAGAATTTTTTTGCATCTTTAGTAAATTGAAACGCCTCATTTTTATTTTGTTCAAAAAATGTTTGAACAATAACAACTCAAGACCGCCCTTCGTTTTTAGAACATGCTATTGAAACAATTGCGGAACCAGAATGGTTGCACTTCATGAAATTTTTACAAAGTTGTATGGTTTAATATAAGTAAATCCAAGAAGAATAATAAGATAAAAAAAGGTTAATAATAGAGACCAATTAGTTAGCCAGTTAACCCCTAAACCCGATGGGTTTATTAAAGGGTTTTGCCGCAAAAAAGCAATGAGTAACCCTTTTACATTGCTCTCAAACTTAACAATGGGAATCTGAAAACAATGTTAACATTCAAGCCTGAAAAAGAAGAAGTAAGGTTACTATTTTGGATAAAGACTAGCTAAAATGTTAGGCTTTAAACAACAAACAATCGAGATTTTCAAGTTTTAGTGTTACATTAAACAAAACTACTTATGAGGAGAAAATCCCTCGATTTTGCTTTAAACATTCATATTTTAAATGTTCATTTGGACGAGCTGAGCACTGATGAAAACTTATAAATGGAAGGCCCTCAACTGTTTTAAGAGCCTTCCATCGGGAAAAGCTGCATATTGCGTTTTATGAAATTATACAATTCCCTAATTTACATTTTTAAAAGATTAGTTTGGGGGAGGGTCGGATCATTTAATATAAAAATTGCAGACAAAGCAGGGAAGTTGTAAAATTGATAAACCTGCCATTGTTTTGGAAAATAAAATAATTATTTGAAACTAAAACATGTCGCGTGGACCGAAGAACCAGGAGTTACATTAGCGCCTGTAAGGTTTATAACCTTAGAATTTAAAAAAACCTTGCAGACGTTGCGGACTTTGAACAGAACGGTGAGATAGGCGTTTTGTATGGTTTTGAGTACCTAAAGAATGGGATTAAAACGCAAAGAGGTTGGGCGACAGCAAAAAGTTTCCTAAACTAGAACAACTGCGCAATCTAGAGGCAAATAATGTTGGCCAGTAAATATAAAAATGTTCGAAAACCTGACCTCAAATGGCACTTAGAACCATATTTAAATGGATAAAAATTTGAATTCATAAGCCCATTTACATATTTGGGCCGTCAAAAAAGTTTCAGAAAAGCATTCAACTCTTGGCCCTTTACTGTAAGTCTTATGCCAGACGACAATAGCCGAAAGAAATTGAAAAAAACACCGTATGGGAAAAAACAGTAAAACCTCCACAGAAAAGAAACATTGTAAAAAAAGCTTCTACAAAATTACAGTACTTTCCAAGCAGAAAATAGAGACACGTTCACAAAATATTTAAAATTCTGTTCTTAAAGATGTGGAAGGGATGGGTTTGTGGGCGTTAGTGACGACCTTATAAAAGGAATTAATATTAAGCTGGCAAAACTTAGACGTTAAAACGCCTTAACGTTACCATCGCGTTCTTTCACAATGGTGAGGATAATTAAGGTCATAACAACAAGCAACAAAAATCAATGTTGACTTAAATAGAAACAAACTTACAGAACTGAATTGGATTAATCTTACACATTTAGGTCTTGTAGGGGTTTTATTATACGAACAAGTTTTGACAGAGAGCATGATAAAAATAATAACAGGATTAGATTTAAAATTCTGTTAAAAACTATGGAGCATTTAAACTTTATGACAAAAACCCCTCATTGTTTCATTAATTGGACAAACTGGTTGTGGAAAAACAATATTTATCCTCAACCTGTACAAACAGTTTATCGTTTAATTTTAATCATATTGATTTCAGTCCAACACTTAAATGGAACAAAGCATATCATGATAGAAGGTTTTATATGGCAGATGATAACAAATTTTTAGTTAATCCCAGCAATAAACGAGTGAATGTCTAGAACGCTTTTTTATATTGTTTGAAAGGGAACGCAGACGCTATTTATTATAGATGGAAATGTTACAGCAGAAAAAGACATAGTTAAAAAAAGAAACCCCTTTGTCAAAACTGGCTTTCAGTGGAAGACATGCTGGAATAAGTGTGTGGATTTTATGTCAAAAATATAACTCAGTTTTAAAAGACTTAGAGATCAGTTAAAGACTGTAGTTTAATTTCACATGAAAGACAGAGATGCATTTGATGAATGTTTGCGTGAAAATGAATGTTATTGAAAATGACCAGGAAAAACCCAGGATTAAACAAAAACTAAAATCTGAAAAGTTTAGTAAATTAGTTTTTAAAACGGGTAACCCTACACAGTAGTTTGTTTGTAGGGTCGTTATTTTTGGTTATTGAAAGAGAATGTGTGATGGATTATTATTTTTAATTCGTTGTTGAAGTCTTACTTGGCAGAGAACGGGGAAACACGGATTCAAGGTCGGCCCCATCGAAACCGTTAAGACCGGTTGAGAGCGGGAGCTTGAATCCGTGTTTCCCCGTTCTCTAGGTTTGTAATAAACCGAAAATTTGCTTTGCACAACGGCGTTACCGCGTTTTACTTGTTTGAGTCTTATACATAAGTTGATTTACTGAAATTTAAAGAAATTCTGTATTCCATCGGCATTTTTTGCATTCTTGAGATTTCAGGCTACCAGATTAACATTTTTTGTTGTTTGTTTAACAGAAAGCTGCTCTTGAACGGGACGGGGTACATAAGGACATTTTTCCATAGAAATATTTTAATTCTCAGTGGTCGTTTATATGGTAACATCCATGAAGTTTCAATCATTTCAGCTCTGGCTCTGTATTATTCAAGACGAGATGATTAGTCAGCCGCTCCTGATGCTCGGTTCAGTTGTTAGTGGACACCATCTCTCTTGCACCCCTTTCTTCCTCACCCCTCTAGACCCCCCCCCCCCCCCCTCCTCCAGCCATTATTTTTTTCTGTTTCAGTAACCTTGTCACCAGACTAAGTGACTTTACGGCATGACGAAAGACCGTAAAAGAAGCTGTCTGAAAGGGTGAGGGTGTGAGGTCAGAAAGGACACCTTTTAATAACTTTGATCACGATAATGGAATCGGATCGGTGGACTAGGAAACTGTCACGTTACAACGGCTTGTTTTGTCTGTAGGAGTGTGATCGGTCGTGCATACTTGTTTTTTTTTTTGTTGTTGTTTTTTTTTTTGAAAAACAAGGTTGACACGCCTGTTCGATCAGCTTCATTTGCATGTAAAGGAAAGGGTGTTATTGTGATCCGGCGCAATCTCTGGGTTTTTCTTAAGTGATTTCTCTGTATTGCACAAACACACGGAAAATGAACGTGCCAGGAGTTAGTTGGGAGGGGAGGGAGAGAGAGGGGGAGGGAAACTGAAAGGCTGGTGCTCGATTTCGATAAGACCGAGGCAGGGAGATACACATTTTACCAGCGTGACAGTTCGTCGAACAAGTTAGTGCAACATGTGGCTAATTATCAACTGTTGCTGCATCTAATTGTCTCTGTTTCTTTGTAATGCCTGTCTGTCTGTCTGTCTGTCTGTCCCTCTCCTGCTCTTGGAAGCACACGAGCGCGCACAGACACACACAGATACACACACACACGCGCGCACGCACACACACACACACACACACACACGGACACACACACCACACACACACACACACACACCACACACACACGGACACACACACACACACACACACACACACACACACACACACACACACACACACACGTGCACAAGCTTGCGCACACGAACGACAGTAATGTATACATGTTTGCGACAAGAGCGACGGAGATAGAAATACTGTTTACGATGACCATGGAGACCCGACAGTTTCCACGTGCAAAGGACGTGTTCGTTAAACATTGGCATGGAAAGACACGATTGAATCTTGGTCATGCCGAATGATGGAGATAGTACAATAGAAGCATGATGGTAGTGACTGGTTGGATCAGGAAGATCAACCTGAACGGTAGATATCATGTTGTAACGCAGCCGACAGCTGCTGGTTGCTTGACACGTGTTAAGGTCATATACGGGCAACCTGTCCAAATCTTTCGTACTCCACATCCCATCCAAACGCTTTATTCTATCAGCGCCTGTCTGCAGAAAACTAATGAGAACCACGATGACTTGAGTAGGAAAAACAGACGCATTAGATTCAGTGAATTAGCTTCAGTCTTTTGAGATAAAGATGCTCTTGTACAGGAGGAGATGGAGTACGGAAAGAAATCTGTCCCCTGTCAATGTTACTATTGTTCAGCACTTGAAGTTCTCTCACCACACACACACACACACACACACACACACACACACACACACACACTGACACACACACACACACACACACACACACACACACACACACACACACACACACACACACACACACACACACACACACACACACGCGCGCGCGCGCGCGCGCGCGCACACACACGCCTATCAAAACGCATTATTTCAGTTAAGGCCAGTGGAACAGATGACGCAAGAGACGTTCTGTCGATTCTCTTACAGAGATACAGATTGTATTGTCTCTACCAGTCCAGACACGCGTTTTGCTGGGTTTTGTTTGTTGTATTTCTGGCAGTTCATGTAAATGCATTTCTGGCAGTTCATGTAAATGTGTTTCTGGCAGTTCATGTAAATGCATTTCTGGCAGTTCATGTAAATGCATTTCTGGCAGTTCATGTAAATGTATTTCTGCAGTCAATGTTCGGATCATGTAAATGCATTTCTGGCAGTTCATGTAAATGATTTCCTATTATTTCTGGCAGTTCATGTAAATGTATTTCTGGCAGTTCATGTAAATGTCCCTTGACACTTTAAATTTTACATCCGTTTGGTTCACAGATTATTTCCCTCACCCGATTCAAGCAGGTTTGTGTCATATACTTACATGGCGCGCATGCGCACGCATGCACGCACACATGCACGCACACACACACGCACGCACGCACGCACGCACGCACCACGCACCACCACACACACACACACACACAACACACACACTCACACACTCACACACACACACACACACACACACACACACACACACACACACACACACACACACACACATACACACACACACACACACACACTAATCAATGACAGTGAATACAAGCAAGCCCGGTTTTTACTGTCACAACAGCTGTGTTCGTGGTTTGCCTCTTTTCAAATTCTAGGCTTCCAGAGGAAAATATCTGCGAATTTAAGATCTCGTGTTTTAACTCAAAAGTAAAAAAAAAAAGGATATGAAAGTTTGACAGCAGCAGAGCTGACTCATATTGTTTTTATTTTGAATGATCCGTCGGGCAAGACAAATGGAACGCACTAGCACACCGACTGTTAACTCCTTCACGTCCGGTCAGACCTACACGAATTCTTCTGTCGTCGGAAATCGTGAAGATGACACGGTATTGTGCGGACTACGTACTGGCCACACCTACCTGATCTAATCATGACGTTTTAGAGGATGAGGCAACTCTTTGATGAATATCATCCAACAAACCTGCATTAAAACCTTCTGGTGGGCTTTTGATTGTGGGTGAGAAGAAGCAGAGACGCACATCGGTACATCGATTGTTTGCTGATGACTGTCTAATGTACAGGCCCATCAGCTGCATTGAAGACCAACAAGCTTTGCAACAAGACCTTCGGAATCTAACTGACTGGGCAGATTAAGTGGGGCATGAGATTGAATGCCCCAAAGTGCTACATCCTCCGTATTGCACGCACGAAGTCACCATTGCAGTTCTTCTACCAACTCAGTGGTCATATATTAGAGGAAGTTGACAACAGCCCCTACCTTGGAGTCCAGATGAGCAGTGATCTGACCTTCAGCATTCACATTAACCAGACGGTAAGAAAAGCAAATCGTACCCTTGGTTTCTGCGCCGCAACCTCCGTCACTGCCCGAAGCCACTCAAGGAGACAGCCTACATCTCGATGGTGCGTTCTGTGCTAGAATATAGTGCCACCGTCTGGAGTCCTTACCTTGAGAAGGATAAATCCGCTATCGAATCAGTACAACGACGCGCTGCTAGATTCGTCAACAAGGACTACCATCGTGAGAGTAGTGTCACCAAGATGCTGAAAGAACTCGGTTGGTCTGACCTGGTGGAACGCAGAAGAGAGGCACGCCTAATACTCTTCAAGGTTACCAAAGGCCTGGTAGCCATTGACCCATCCGAATACCTGACACCACAAACAACACGCACTAGGAAGTCAAACTCACAGAATTTCCAGTATCAACACACAAGCACGAGGCAGTTCGCCAACTCCTTTTTCCCAGCAACCAAGAGAGACTGGAATCGCCTGCCTGAGGACGCAGGCCAGGCACAGTCCGTGGAGGCCTTCAAGAGCATCATCCGCAACACAGCATAGCATCGGCGCCGGTGTGTCCGCACCAACCCCCCCTTGATGTGATGCTCTCTAGAGTTTTGTCAAGTACCGATTCAGATCCAGATTTTAACTGCGGATTTCATGAAGACCTTGCTCCGAGATATAGTACACATGAGATATTAAAAACTTTTTAAGGATATTGATAATGTTGTTCATTTAATCTAGGCGAAATCTGATTAGTGGGATTTTTTTATTATTTTTTTTTTTGGGGGGGGGGGGGGGGCGGACTTTTAGTTTGGAGACGATTTTTTTGTGCCATGTGGGTGGATGGGATGTTACGTGTGTTTAAAAAGAATTTTTAATTCACGGAATGTGCCCATTTACAATCATACTATTGTTACATATTGATATATTGTTTGTTTGTTTTTGTTTTTTTTAAACTTTACGAGAGTTGAATTTAAAAGAAAATGAATCTCTTTATCAGTCATCTCCTGTCAGTAAGTAATTTTATCAAATGTAAAGCAAGCGCGCGCATGCACGCACGCACGCACGCACGCACGCACACACACACACACACGCACAGCACGCACGCACGCACGCACGCACGCACGCACGCACGCACGCACACACCACACACACACACACACACACACCACGCACACACGCGCACACACACACACACACACACACACACACACACACACACACACACACACACCACACACACACACACACACACACATGAAATGCACATCGGTATTTGGCACTGTTTCCATGTAAATTGTATTCGTGTGACACCTCTAAGTTGACACAACTGCAACAGTGGAAAATAAGCATTGCAAAATTGTTCCGGATGTCCTTCTGGCACGTGCCGTAAATCCGCTAATGGGCCTTTGTGGTCGGCTGCGCTATAAACACGATGATGTGAAAGGACCGCATAGCACATTGATTGCTTAAACATGTTTGCAGTTGACTAGCATCACGACGTGACAAATCTGGAACCAGTTTAACGTTGCACTTTTTATCGTGGAATTCCGTTGAGAAATGCTGAAGCAGTGCAGAGAACTATTTTGCTAGGTGGCCGTAGTCGTTGACGTCAGTCAGTATGGAGACCAGCATACCTCACCCACATGCGTTTTGCCAGTAGTCTTGTCTCTGTCTGTATGTCTGTCTGTCTGTCTGTCTGTCTCTCTCTCTCTCTCTCTCTCTCTCTCTCTCTCCACACACACACACACACACACACACACACACACACACACACACACACACACACACACACACACACACACACACACACACACACACAACACACACCACGCGCACGCACGCACACACGCACACAGATTGGCTATCTCGTTAGTTGCCGAGGGATGGAACAGTATATCCGTGTCCAGACGTCCCTGTCTGACGAAGATAAACGCTAAATGAAATATTGTCACTGTCGGCCCCGGTCGGAACAACAGTACTGTGCCCACGGGCCGAAATCAAAAGAGGAGAAGGGGTGGGAGAGGAAGGAAGGGAGTGACGAGAGAGTCGTGGCTTTGATGAAAGTGGTTATTGGAACTGAGGTTTCCGGAAGACGGATCAATTGACGATTTGGGGAGAAAATAATGTTTTATTTGTGCATGAAAATATCGGTTGACTTCCTCGCTTGAGGTCATCAGCATTTGTGAAACGGAGAGTAGGTTTGCCAGGAACTAGAAGGTGGGAGAGGGGGGGCTGGAGGAGAGAAACCAAGCAAGTAAGGTCAGCATCGGGAAAAGTTCGAGGTGAAATAGTAATTGATGTGCAGGTGATGGCAGAAAAAGATGTTTCCTTCTCTCCTGCCCTTTCTCTCTTATCTCTGCTCTCTCCTTCACCCTGCTCTCTCTCTCTCTCTCTCTCTCTCTCTCTCTCTCTCTCTCTCCTCTCTCTCTCCTCTCTCTCTCTCTCTCTCTTCTCTCTTTTTACAGCAGGCTCCACGAAAAGTTAAACCTTGTTCAGACATATTCCACAAAAAGATTTTGAAATTCGTGAAAGATATGAATATTTGTCATCTGATCTAAGATTTAAGGGGGGGGGGGGGGGGGGGGGATTAATGAACTTTGCCCATGTAGGGACTAGACACTGACGAGCTGACAGTCCTGATATGGCCCATTGTGGTCGGCTGGGCTGTAAGCAACATGAAATGCGATCCTTCACCAGCTCAGTCCCTTCGGGCTTTCTCCATCACTGCGTCATTCTCTTTCAATTCCTTTCTGTCTACTTACTACTTTTTTCTCTCTTATCTCTGCTCTCTCCTTCACCCTGCTCTCTCTCTCTCTCTCTCTCTCTCTCTCTCTTCTCTCCTCTCTCTCTCTCTCTCTCTTCTCTCTCTCGCCCCCATCTCTCTCTCTCTCTCTCTCTCTATCTCTCTCTCTCCTATCTCCTCTCTCTCTTTCTCTGTCTCTCTCGTTCTTTTATATCATTCACTTTGCACAGCTGTTGCCCCCAGTCCTCCCCCTCCCCCCCAAAACAAAACAAAAACGCCATGCCACATTGCCTTCTTCCTAAACACGCCTTTACCATTCACAACACTGCATTGTCTGTGGTATATTGCTGACGAGAGGTAATGATGGCCTCACCGCTCGGCCCAAATAGCTCCACGGTAGCAGCATGAGTCTCGCGGTTCACAAAGGTTGTGTAAGTTCGCTCTCTGTATGCGCGACATATCGGGTCAAGTAGTCGTGATGTTGTTCTGGTGGTAATGGTGGGAATTCTGGTGGTAATGGTGGGAATCACTGCCTGGCATTCTTCTGGGATGGTCATTCCCGTCCTCTGTACAAATCTCCAGTGATGGGTGTTGACAGTGAGATTGGCTATAGCTTAGTGGTACAGCGCCAAATCGCCGTCAGACGTTGAGACTTCGAATTCTACGAGCTCCTGACGTAAAAGTTGTTGCTGCTGAGCTTTTTGTTTGTTTGGTTTTGTTGTCATTTTCGTTGCCATTGTAAATGTGCTGTCGTTCTAGCGGTATCATGTAAGACAGGGTTCTTATTCTCTCTCCCTCCTTTTTCCCCTGGGAAGTTTGTGTCCCCCTTATGTTCCTGTGTATGGGTGTAGAGTTCTACTTGAATGAATAGCTGAAGTGTTGATGTGACATTTATGCTATGGTGACAGCTTTCCTCTGTAGGAATCTCCCCCTCTGCCACTCCACTTCCCTGAAACAGGCCTCCATGAACACCAGCAGCTACAGTCAGTTACAATACTAGCAGCTCGGAAATTACCCGCGTATTGATTAGGTGTCCGCACTTCAAGTCAGGGCATGTCGGTCCGAGGACAAATTCTTTCGTATGGCTTAGCATCAAACGGCAGCGCCATCCTTCTGATCACTGGCAAGTTTCACTACTGTCAACTGAAGTTATACAGGGCAAATTAACATGACACTCGCAGTAAGAGTTGTAAGTTTCAGTTCTACACACGATTGGAATCCGGTGTTCAAATAATGTGGAAAAATGCTGAATGCAGTCTGCTGCAATCTCTTCGGCACTTGGAGAAACGTCTGCCTGCAGTGCTAGCGGGAGACAGACGTCCTTTACGTTTGTGAAGTTCATCCGATGGTAGGATAGTCATTAGCTGACCTGTGACATTGCCAACGTTCTTGCGTAGTTGTGAAAGAAAAGCTTGTCATTAATTGCACGTGTCCCGCGACCCTGAAAAAGAAGTCTGGGAAGTGGGTCGAGATATCCTGAGTGCATCCATAGACAAACGTGACAGCAAGCTGGAATGGTTTCCTGGCAGCGAGTGTCGGTCGCAGGCGTTCAAAATCACGTTCAAAGTACAGGTCAAGGACACGTGAATTGTCAGGATCGTACAGCTGTTGTCACAGATTGGTGGATAGACCCAGAGTGATGTCAGGCTCGCGTTCAAGAAGAAAGCCCACAACATGGACACCTGCAGAATCCTTCCCATTGTGGAACACCTTTCCGAAGAGCTCGCCACAGCGGAACACGCGCGTTCCAGGTCCACATAATCACCATACAATGGCAGCAGAGACTCGAAGCGGCAGAAATCTAGGTTGCCCAGACCTGGAGCTGCTTAGATGAACCTTTGTGAGGAAGGAGACTTATTTTTGACAGAAATATTAGCAGGTCACGGTCCATTTCCACAGAGCCCAAAGGTATTGACGAGAAATAT
>CM031602.1:39596718-39601718 GCA_018398815.1 Conus ventricosus | reverse complement strand
GCGATCCGGTGGTTTGATCTCGGGGCCTGCGGGGCTGACTGGGCGATGTTAGCCACACAAATGACCGTCCGCGTGAAGAGCGCGTACATCTCTCTGATGAGTCCTGACCTGAGGGCAGTGTGTCTGGCGGAACTGGTCAGGTCCTGTGTGATAGTCATCGCCTTAGATGACAATCTCGGACTCTTTGCCTCGGCCCCGTGTACCTACCATCACCTCCAGTGGTTACCTCCAACGGAGCCGCTGACCTTACCTTCAGCGATGCATCGCTAACACGAACTCTCTCTCTGTTTCGGTGTCTGACTGTGTCTGTCTGTCTGTCTGTCTGTCTGTCTGTCTCTCTCTCTCTCTCTCTCTCTCTCTCTCTCTCTCTCTCTCTCCTCTCTCTCTCTCTCTCAGAATAATTTATTAGTCCTGTCATAAGCGTACATTATTGTCACAGAGAAGGAAACGACTTTGGTGCTGTCAAGCGTGTTGAAAATTAGAACAACATGGATTTGTTGTTGCCTCTGTTGCTCGACATGGCGCTCAACAAAACGGTCCATCTTGGATGAAGCAAATACGATTGTACGAAACAGAATAGTGAAATGATGCGAAGACGTGAGAGAAGGGATGGGAGGGGGTTGGGGTGGGCACAGGGCAAGAGCAGGTCAGCAATTCTGTGCCCTCATGCAACTGGTAAACGATAAAATCGGTTTCAGGATGACAATTTTCAACGTCGAAGGTAAGACGAGATGTGGTTTGATTGCATGACAATTTAGTACTGTGGTCTTGTGACATCAGTCTCATTACGGTCCAGTGAGATCATGTCCCCACATTATGGTCCTGTCAGGCCGGCGTACATTATGGTCTCTTGAGAAGCCTTGACCTCAGTTGTAAATCTATGACGTCTTTCCTCATTACAGTTTTTGTGACGTCAGTCCATTCCTGTGAAATCAGTCCTAACTGTCGTCCGTTAAATCGCTCTTGTGATCCTGTAAGATCAGGTCCATTATGGTCCCATGAAGTCGGTTCTCATTTTGCCTGTGTGAAGTGAGTCTTCTCATGCTCACTTGAACCCAGTCCTTGGCATAGTCTTGAGAAGTCCGTCATATTGCCCTGTGAATGTTATGTTTCTGTGATGTCAGTCTTCAGTGTGGCCCTTGAGGTCAGTCTTCATGATGGTCCTGTGATGTCAGTCCTTATCTAGGTCCTGTGAAGTTGGTTTGGATGACGTCAGACCTCATCATGCGTGGTCCTGCGAAGTCAGTCATCACGTTATTCCTTCGAAGTTGTCCTCATTATAGTGTGAGATCAGTCTTCATTATATCCACTGACAACAGTCTTCATTAGAGTCTTCTGAGATCAGCCGTCGTTATGGTCCGGTGACGTCAGTCATGATCACAGTCCTACGAACAGCTCTCTGTTGGTCAGTCCTCATTATGGTCTTTTGGAAGTCAGCCCTCCGTATAGCCCTGTGAACGCGGTCCTCCTTAGGTTCCTGTAATGTCAGTATTGAAAATGGTCCGGTGAAGTCGGTTGTCATGACGATCAGTCCTAATTCACTTCTTGTGACGTCTTTTATTATGATGGTCAATGTGACGTCAGTCTTCCTTGGTCTTGGGAAGTCAATCATCACGTTGTTCTTATGAAGTCAGTTCTGCTTCTGATCCTAAGAAGATAGTCTTTATTATGGTCCTGTGAGATTAATGCTTATGATAATCCTGTGGCGTCAGTCATTTCAAGGTCCTATGAAGTCGCGCACATTGTGGTCTTTTAAAGTGTGCTCCTGTAAAGTCGGTTCTCGTTTATGGTCCTGTAAGATCTACTGCGCTGAGAACAACAGAAGATGGATTCTTTGAGGAAATCGGGAAGGAATAGTATGGTAACGAGCATTGTTCAAGATTACACATCTTGTTGGTGGAATGATTTACACTTTCCCTGACCCTTACAAACATCTGATATAGGCTGGTTCTTGTTCCCCCCCCCCCCCCCACCACCACACACACAAGCGGAGTCCTTTGGCATTGTTGGTCTTGGTCGTTGGAATACCGTACACCAGTGTATAGTCTCTCTTTGGCCTGGCTTGTCTAGAAGAAAAGAAAATACATCCGAAGGTTCAGTGGGGTCCAGAGAAGTACTGTCCTCAACAGCCAAACCCGTCAACCGGGAGCAACCCTACACCACCCTTGAAAGCCAGCGTTGTGTTCACATACGGTGCAGGCACGCACAGGGCATCCCATTAAGACGTCAAGGGACGTAACTACTCCCAGCTGGCAGATGCCATTGTGTGACCACCAAACGCGACACAAAAGAATCTCCATGGAAGCGCCCCCATGCGTGTATCGGCCCATACTTCATGACTGCAGAGCCCACTGGCGAAAGACGCCACCAGTAACCAAACTGCTGCACGCCTCCTGCAACTCCATTCAATGCAGTTCGCTTGCAGGTGAAGACGGTACACCTCCAGAACGCCAGCTTTCGCCACATAGCCTAGCGCCCCCTTGTGAAGAAGACTCCGGGTTGCAGTTCTTCCTGCTGGCAACAGGACTTTCCCGCTGGTCAGTGGTTCTTTCCTCACCGTCACTGGGTCTTTCCCAGAGTCGGCCCAAAAGACAGACAAGAAAGAGGTGCATCCGAAGATGCCAGTGGTAAGTCCAGAAAGTCGCTGAGAAACTGGACAGTTCATGTTTGATAGATGGAATGCCTATCTTCAATGTTTGGGCGGACTACCTCCAGTCGATGACTCATAGCGACAGATGTAACCAACGATATTAATGTATTAGCATCAATATCACCGTGATGTTCGCTAGCATACACAGAGACGCAATTTATTCCGGAAACTTATAAGAAATGCATGTTATTACACTTCGTGCAGGCAAACAGCTGCATAGCAAGGTATTGTTTGGGGTTCAACTTTTTCATCTTGTCTGCAAGATGACTGAAAAGCGTTACTACGTTTTGGAAATTGTAGGTGCAGAACTGCCTCTGCCCTCGAGGAAAATCTGTCGATCTTCACGTCGGCTGAGAATCACGATGGGACCTGCAGGGTTCGAGTCTCGATCTCGGATACTCTGTGTGTGGGTGTGGGTGTGTGCGCGCACTTGTGGCATAATATGATCATGATAGTGCCGGTCGTTAGGATTGGACCCCGTTTATTGCTTGATAAAAGTTGAATGAAATAAGGATACTTACAGACAGCCAACTCAATCCACAATGATACGTGTGCGATCGTTACCTTTGCAGCAGTCAGTGCTGCCAGAGGCAGTACGCAAATTGATTTTTATCAACCGTTGTCTAGACCTGCCTCCCCCGTCTCCCTCCCCTCCCTCCAGTCACCGTCATTTTCCCCCCTTCCCGTATAAACGTGGACAGCCCCCTCTGTCTGCTTGACTGATCAGGGTGACGGCGCTTGCTGGGCGGACCATGTTTGAAAGCAGTCAGCAGTCAAGGAAACGAACACTGATTCTAGAATGTCGTTGATGTGTGCTCACTGGAGATGAACGTTTGCCTCTCTGTTTTTATGTTGTCACTGCGGCCCGGGACAGTCCCAGCGCTGTCGATGCTTTTCTAAGGTGGGCGTACTTTTATAACATTATTCTGATCGGGTACGTCAGTGTGGCATGTGCCGCCTGCTTGTTTGAAAGAGAAGAGTAAATTTTGCGGTACCCGTATTTTTGAAAGCGCCGTTTTCTTACTGCAGCACAAGAACTGCATGCGCTTGCTTCATCTTCGCGAGAATAATGCTATACACGTTTCGTTGAGAAAGGAATAGGGTTTTCCTGTGGTTGTTAGTTTGCATTTTTATGTTCAGCTGATTAAGAAATTTCCAGCTCTCTCTCGCTGTGAGTGTGTGTGTGTGTGGGTGTGCGCGCGCGCGCGCGTGCGTGCGTGCATGCGTGCGTGTGTATGTATATGTATATACAATTACTATGTATGTACAATTACTATTAATATAAAATATATACGATATGTATCATACCATTTTCACGAGGAAGAATACAATAGAATTGTTCTCGGCTCAGTGTCGGACACTTTCGTTTCGGAAATTCACAGAAGAACGCCTGTGTCGTTGTATAGTTCTTCTTTTGCATCTTTACTCTCGATGACCTGCCTCACATCGTTTCTCGGTGTCAGCACTGGAAAGCGAAAAGAACTGGAGTTTTGGTTCGACCATCATCACGCGAGGCACTTTGGAGGCTCCATAGAGGTAAGATAGGTCTGCAGCGACAGCACATGGGTTTACGAGCATCTGAAAAACGGCTTGCAGGATGACAGTTTAATGGGGCAGGAGAGAGAATGCGGATGGGTGGTATTGGGAAGGAAGAAGGGGAAATTTGAAGCTAATGGTCACTGGTTCGGGGACTTCCCGCTCCACCCTTTCCCCGTTTCGCGCTCTCCCCTATTCTCATCTGTTTCGTCCCCAACAGAAGTCAGCCCCTGGATCAATCACAATCGCTTCAGATGTCATCGGGCATCTAATGAGACACGTTGCCTCCTCCATGTCGTACTCCTGGGTAGGGGTGGCTTTCTGACACTGTCTCTTCATCTGCGATGATTCGCATCAGAACTGGCGCAGGCCTGGTCCTTCTGGCATAGCTCCACCCCATCTCCGGTCTAGGTATTTTAGGCCCTCCACCCCAAACCCCTCTCCACTCCTCTCTGCTGATCATCATTCACATTCCCCACCCCCACCCCCCATCCCGTGGGCTCTGCTGGAGATGTCTGTTGTTAAAACAGCTAATCTGTCCTTCCCTGGCCCTCCGTCCCGCAATCAATGCATAGTGTGGTTGGTGGACGGGATGCTGCTATGGGCTGGGAGGTCGCTGGTTCGAGTCGCAGTAAAGGCAAGATAATTTTAAAATATTTTCTATTTTTCGGCTCTGGCGGCCTGAGAAGCCTGAGGTGAAAGCTTAAGAAATGATAGCGTTTAGAAAGGACCACACCGGGAGTGGTTGCCAGGAGGTGAAGAGAGAAGGTCTAGGAATGGCGCGCACCAAGTTCAGAAAACAGTAAATAGTGGT
>CM031602.1:39569218-39591718 GCA_018398815.1 Conus ventricosus | reverse complement strand
CATGGTTTTCTTCAATCCATTTGTTTAGTCGTCCATTCAGAATATGGCTATACAATTTACTGCATATATTCAACAACGATATTCCCCTGTAATTATCAGGTAAATTCCTGTCGCCCTTTTTGAATAGGGGTTGAATAACTGACTCTGACCACTGAAGGGGATAAGTTCCAGTAGAGAACAATATATTGAACAATATGACTAAAAATGGAGCAACTACAGTAACTGAGTTTTTGAAGATTTCTCCGATAATTCCATCAGGACCAGCAGCCTCTTTATTCCTTAATGAACGAACCGCGGCATAAACTTCACTTTCCGAAATGTCACACTCAAGAGAATCTGTGTTATGCTGGTTTGACCCATCACTAACCTGATCTTCTGACTCGCCAGCAATACCTTCTGACTGGCTACAATTCACACCAGACTCAAATACTTGGGAAAAATGTTTAAACCATTCATCTTTGGTAATTTTGTTGTCAGTAAATTTATTGCACGAAAAAGATTTTACTTTGCTCCAAAACCCAGTGGGGTTATTGATATTTTCATTCAAAGAATTTATTACCTTTGTGCGGTGGTCTTTCTTTTTCAGTCTCAAGAGCTCCTTGTACTCTCTGCGTTTTTGATTATACAAATTTCTAATTGTTTCATTATCTTCTTTGTGTTTATAACACTGCCTCAAATGGTAACCGAGTTCTTTTTTATGCTGGCTACATTCTTGATCAAACCAAGGATCTGATCGTTCTTTTCCGACTGTAATGGTTTTTCTCATGCATGAACTGGCTGTAAGCAATGCATCATTAAACACTTCAATGGCTTTATTTACATCAACATTAACCAGACTAGAGGCCTGCCTCATATGACTTTGAAACTCGTCACTTGATATATTTTCCTTAAATTCATAGACTTTTTCTTCATCCCAAACTATTTTGTCAATTTTGTAAATATTTTGAGCCATGTCATGCTGATCAGCTCTTTCTAATTTACAGTCAAACACAACTTCAACAGGCATGTGTTTTGATTCTGTTCTTGGTGTAACATTCAAAGAAACACAATATTTCAATAAACTTCTTGATACTATGGCATAGTCAACAATACTACAACCTGTTGGTGAAATATAAGTATAGTGACCATAATCTAAATCTTCTGAAATTGCACCATTCAAAATGAAAAGATGAAAATAATTGCAAAGATCTAACAGGTACGTGCCAAAGTCATTTTGAATCTTATCTTTTGATGTACGGTATACCTCACGTTCACACACTCTGTCCTGAAACATTTCCATGCTCAGATCATCATCACAGTCTTTTGCATTCTTGCCCCCAGTGCGAGCATTGAAATCCCCCAATAACAACAGCGGCAAATTTCCAAGAGATTCTATTAAATCCATGATACATTGCTCCAAAATGGTAATACCATTGGATACATCAATAGTTTGGTAATATGCAGAAGAGCTTGGAGGCAAGTACACACCAACTAGAATTACCGGTGATTCTGTTCCCAACAAATCCTTAGACAGTTTCAATACAATAATATTATCATACTCCACATTCATTTTTTCAACATACTTTAAGAGATCTTTTTTCACGAGAAGTGCTAAACCTCCAGACAATCTTGCTGTAACCCCATCTGACAGACTAACACCTGGCACAATGAAAGCGTGATGGTTTGGAAATAAACGTTCCGGAAATTGGGTAGCGAACGTTTCCACCAGGAGACCAATGTCAAAATCACTAATGTAAGCACGCAGATCGTTATCATACACACGCGACAGCCCTTCAATGTTGTACGTCATAAATTTCACATTTGATATGACATGGGTCTGGCCGAGTCCCTATGCGGTATCCTGTTTTCCATGCTTACGTGCCGTTTCGTGAATCGTGGTCTGGCGTTTGGCAGGGATGCTTGCGCACGAAGCACTCCGTAGTCTACCTGTAGGCCCGTCACGTGCGGTTTTGTTTCTCTTGTTGCGTGACCGGTGTGTCGTGTCCTCGTTGCTCCTCCGCTCAGTGTCTGTCTGCGGTGTGTGAGGTTCAGTCACAGTGTCTGTCTGCTGTGAATGTTGTTCAGTCACAGTATTTGTCTGCGGTGTGTGTTGTTCAGTCACAGTGTCTGTCTGTGGTGTATGTTGTTCAGTCACAGTGTCTGTCTGCGGTGTGTGTTGTTCTGTCTCAGTGTTCGTTTTGTCTCCTGAGTCCTGACATGTTGTTTCTGTGGTATTATCAGTCAGTTCTGATACCACATCTTTTCTTTGATTTGGGTTGTCTGTGTCGGTATGGGACTGTTGATAGCTGTGTCTGTCGTTTGTCTCTGTATAAATCGGTGTTGTATTTTCTGTCTGTAACTGCTGTAACTGACTGGCTGTTCTGCTTGTATCAGTAACATTCTGCTCAGCTGGGTGTGTGTCACTATCCCGAATCTGACCTTGTCCACAAATGTCTGTCGTTTCTGTCGTGTTTTCATTTTCTGCCCCTGTCTCTGTGTTATCAGTTTCTGTACGCTCTTTTTCTTTATCATTCTCTGTCGTCTCTTTGTCAGTACATGTGACCTGTCCTGTCATATGTTGCTTGTGTGAAGTACTCACAGTAGTAGCATTGTCAAGTGTCAGAGAGTTGTCGTACAACATCAGGTTTAGTGCATGCCATAAGTAGACTTAGTTTAAATAAACAAGGTTGTCGATAATATTTAGGCTCCAAATTTTTTTCTCTAATTTCTTGAGAGAGAGAGAGAGAGAGAGAGAGAGAGAGAGAGAGAGAGAGAGAGAGAGAGAGAGACAAAGACGGCCTCCTTTCTGACAGTGTGACAAGACGAGACAAAATCATTTCCATAGATGACGGCCTCCATTTTTTAAATACCAGACAAAGTTACTTTCAAATTCAATAGTTAAGTATACCTGTGCTTTTTTAACATCCAGTCCACCCCCTTACAATGACCCCACTACTGGTAGATAATCATCACGAGAGAGAGAGAGAGAGAGAGGAGAGAGAGAGAGAGAGAGAGAGAGAGAGAGAGAAAGATCTTTGAAGCCGGGTTTCGCATTTTCTCAAACCATAAACGAAAAAAAGACTACCCTTCTTGTGTTTTTATGCACAGTAAGTTTTGTAAAGCTCTGTATGTGTGTGTGTGTGTGTGTGTGTGTGTGTGTGTGTGTGTGTGCTTGTGCGTGCGAGTGTGTAGCTTACCTCAGCACATATGTTTATCGATACATAACGACGAAAGCGCATGTGTTTCTGTTGGTAGAAAAAAACTAATCGTCAGTCAGATACCAGTTATCATAGGAGTGAAGGCTTTTTTTTATACTCGGTACCCATAGACGTGGTAATTTGTGATTTGATGCGATAAATACGTAGGATTTATCGGGACACTCGTTAACACCCCTGTTGATTTGTCAGTGTGCAGAATCACGCAAAACACACACACGCACACGCGCACGCACACGCACACACACACACACACACACACACACACACACTTATACCCGTTTTGAGCAAACTTCGTCAAAAGATGAAACTGGCCCGAGACCGAAATCTTGTAGATTTGGTGCTGATCCGGATCGAACAGATCCAACGGCTAATCGAGGATCGTACGCTGCAAGCGAGGATCGTACACTAAAATCTTCAGAAATGTCATGACTTAAAAGCTACAGAACCGATTTGAACGCAACAAGATGAAAGATGGAAGGCGACCTCACGACAGACTCGGTAGATGTTGGTGTGGGTCCTGATTGAATAGTAGATCCAGGATCTGTACACATTATGGATAAGCTACACTTCCACATAGACACTGTGGAACAACTGCTACAAATAGATCATGTCGAAAAATCTGCAAGGGAGGTAATCTGTGTTAGAACTCGCGTTCAGCGAGAGTGACCCCGCCGTTTCTTGGAACAGATGTCGCTGGTAGGCACCCTCAACGCCCTTTTGCCACATAAATCAGCTTTACAGTGAAATGAGGGGTAGAAAATGCCAAAACATGGGTGTGAAACGGTGTGCCTGGGGCACATGTCCTTGAAACAGTTGATAACCCGATCGTTATTCTGGCGTACGCATAAAGTCAAATATTTGACTCTGCATCGATTTGTTTGACATAAAAACTGAGAAAAGATAATCCTGTTTGCAATAGAAAATAGGTGGTGTCTTCCCATGGTTTTCCGCTGAAACGGGTCCGTTGATAGCTCCCTTTTGAAGTAACACAAATTTCATGTGATTCAAGCATTGATATTTGGTGATTTGCGTTGTGTTAATTAAAAGCCACACCGAAGCAACTCCTTCAGTCCGCACCAGCTATGACTTCACCCGGGCAGTAAGTATTTTCACTCCCGAAACTGGCGGGAAGGGAGGGTGGGTGGGTCCAAGACGCGTTCGACGTTGGCGGAGGTCTGCGCTGTCCCGAATATCCTTCTAGTTGTCAAGAGTTTTTGTTCAGGGTGACTGGCGTTTCTATTCAAACAGCGCGTCGATCGTCTAAAACGGATAGACTTCTGATGACGGTACACTGTCGTGGGCATTGCCTCGGGAACAGACGGTTAGTTGACTCCTCCTCTCTCTCTCTCTCTCTCTCGTGCCACCACTTTTTTTTCTGTTCCATTTCACGACCCTTCTCTACATCCTCCCTCCCCCTACGCCCCCCTCCCTCCCCTCTTTCTCCCCGTCCCCTTCTCCTCCGACATACCGGATCAGCGTTGGGTGGGCCGAGTCGTGGGAATGAAGAAACATAACATGAAGTAGATCAGTTTGATGAGGTTGCCACATATTTGTCTGTCGGAGTACAGACCTTGCGTGTTCAGATGTATTTGGGTGAGTTACCCAGCAGTTTTTTTGTGTGTGTTTATAATTGCCCTGAACTGAGAACAGGGTGTGCTAGATGCATGTGTGTGTGTGTGTGTGTGGGGGGGGGGGGGGGGGCGTGTATGTGTGGTGGTGGTAGTGGTGTGTGTGTGTGTGTGGTGGTAGTGTGGTGTGTGTGTGTGTGTGTGTGTTGTCACGGACAAAAAATGAAACAACCTAACTTGGGGGAAACAACCTAACTTGGGGAGTCGCCAGCCAATTTGTTCGGACCTAAGTCCAAACTCAAACATTCTAGGCGTCAGAAAGACGGGCCCATAGGTCGGGTCCGGCCAATTAAGCTTAGTGGAGAGGTTTCACCGAGACGGTCCGACCCACCCAGACTGACTAAGCGGCTTTGACCGACGCCTCGATGTCTGCCCAGACGGACCTCAGTACCTGGGCCAGCCTTATCCGGCCAATTTGTGGAACCAACGTCATTGTTAGTCGGACGTCGCAGGAAAGGGAGAGGGAGAAGGTAGTGTGTGGTGGGGGTGAAATCTAGCTAATCAATTAAATGACCAATTGACCACCACAGAGAGTAAGGCGTGTAGACGGGACTGTCATGATTTGAACGTCCAATGGAATTAGAGGGAGACAACTTCGGGGATCAAGGGTAAAAATACTGACCAATGGTACTGGCCCTTGGACACGGGTTAGAGCATAAAGGAATGTGTGAGGGAGAGAGAAGGAGAAAGAGGAGAAAAAGACGAACAGACAGAGAGAGAGAGAGGGAGGAGTTCGGGAGAGTAGGCTCTCGCCCACAGGAAGGCAGGCAGATGAGAACGAACAGAGACAGAGAGATGAGGAGGTTTTAGGTGTAGTCTCTGCACGAGGGAAAAGGCAGAGAGATGAAGAGAGGAGAGAACGAGGGGAAGAACGAACAGAGAGAGAGAGAGAGAGAGTTCTGAGTGGAGCTCTGCAGGAGAGAAGGGCAGAGAGAGAGAGAGATGAGGGGAGGAGAGAAGAGAACCAAGTTGAGAGATTAGCATGAGATAGTCTGCAGAGGAAGGACTGAGGAGAGATGGGGAGAGAGAGAGAGAGTTGCTAATTCAAAAAAAAAAGAAAAGAAAGAAAAGAAAAAAGAAAAGAAAAGCAACCATGTCCATTTGATAAGAGCAGACTAGAAGAGAGAGAGAGAGAGAGAGAGTGCAATGCGTTAATGCAGGAAGAAAGAAAGGAGAACAGATCGATGTTGATAGTCACTGTTCTACCCTAACCGGGGTTCGACCTCATACCTGGCAGCGTCACTTCGCCAAGCAGAACCACAGACCAACGCCAACAGTCTCACCTGACCAGGCGCCATCAGACCAACACCAGTGCCGGCAGTTGTGTCGTGTTGTGAAAGTGACAGTGAAAAGAAAAGGAAAGAAAAGAAAAGACAGTGATTCGTGAATAGTTAAGATCACCTGGCCAGGTAAAGTAGAAAATCTGTTTATACCCGGGTTAGTTAATGATGTTTTAGATAAATGATTTTGTGAAGTTCAAGGAAAGAGAGAATGTTTTTATTTTGTTGATTCTATATGCATTGATGTTCTTTCTATGATCATGTATAGTAAAGTTATAGACTTTACTAGTGGTTTGATGTGACGAATGCATGATATATGAATGAGATTGTAAGCAAGCTGTGAGTGTGTTTGGGCTGTGCGCTAGTCCTTCCTCCACTGACATTACACCGAGGTTGACAATTTATTGGCGAGCTTGCCAGGATATTCTGGCCCATTTATTTTAATTGTTCAACTTCTCAGAGAGGAAGCTGGGTGGGATTCAAGTATTGTAATCCTAAGACAAGGGTTGTCTTACTGTATGTTCCCAAGATAGTTAAATACTAGGCTTGGCATTGCTTCCAAGATAGTTAATACTAGGCTTGGCATTTCAGCCCCAGAGTACTCATTTCGCACAGATTGCCTATAATTCGCTCTCATAGTTGGGTCAGGCCTGGGCGTCTTATAAAAATAATTACGTTGTCCCAAGCTAACATTATCATTCATAGATTGTGCTATTACGTCACTCGTGTCGGAAACCACCAGTTTGGCTGTCGTAATAAGATCTTGTTCAAAAAAAAAAAAAGAAAGAGATACAATGGCGGAAGAAAAGAACACCCCTATTGAACAACTTGTGAGCGTCGCTCGTGATCTAGGTTACCAGGAGATGAGTTGCGTGCATTCGTTGAAAACCAACAAAAGATGGAAAGAGATGAACGTGCAGAAAGACGCCGTGTTGCCGTAGAGATAGCATTACAGAGCAGGAAAGGACTAAAGCTAGGGAAACGCAGGAACAGAAAGATTAAAGGTTTCAATTGGAGTTAGAGAAAGTGAGAATGCAGAGGGAGGCCACCGATGATGGTAGTTCACTTTCCAGTGACTCTGTGCGCAGCTAATGCCCCCGACCCAAGTTGCACAAAATTCTCGGAAGGGACCGATTCGATTGACGCATACATCAGTCGTTTCGAAACGTTTGCAACCATCAGGGTTGGCCTCCAGAAGAGTGGGCAGTCATTTTGTCGGCGTTACTGACGGGTAAGGCATTGCAGATTTTCACTGCGTTACCAGCAGAACAACAGTCTGATTTTGGTGCTGTGAAGGAGTCTTTAATGAAGGGATTTGACCTCACAGAGGAAGGATTCAGGAAGAAATTTCGTTCAGCTAAATTACAAGCAGGTGAGACGTACACTCAGTTTTGGTGCACGTCTAGATCACTTTTTTTGATAAATGGTTAGAGTTGAGTGGTACGAAGAAGGAGTTTCGCTGAATTGAAAGAGCTAGTTATGAAAGAACAGATTTTGTCAGGTTGCGGCCCTGAGTTAACCATACATTTGAAAGAGAGACAGCCAGAGACAGCAGGAGAGTTGTTGAAGTTCGCAGAGGTGTATAGAGAGGCACGTTTGGGCACTAAGGTGCAGGAGAAACAGGTGCTAGGCACAGGTGAAAGAGTGCAAGGAGACTAGGGAGTTTTCGCAAGTCTGCAAACCCAGTGGTGGGGCAGAAGGAAGGGCAAAGGGACATTAGGTGTTTCATTTGTCACAAGAAGGGACATGTGGCGAGGGATTGTCGCATGAGGTTCCAGAAGGCAGCAGCCTTGCAAGAGGTGGATAAGGGTCGTCAGGGAAACGACCTGCAGTGGAACCAAAAGGGATTCAGTCTGAAGAGGTGGAGTGCAGCCTATGCTAGCACTGGACAGCAGTCAGTGTCAGGGATGGAGGGCACTAGGCTGAGTGGTTCGTTACCAGTGAAGAAGGGTGGATTGGCCAGCAGAGGGTGAAAGTGTTACGAGACACTGGTTGTTCATGCGGGGTAGTACGAACAACGCTGGTCGATAAAGGGGATTTGACAGGGCAAATCCAGACCTGTACTCTAATCGATGGCACTGTGAGGGAGTTTCCAGTTCTAAGTAGAATACGTACCCCTTACTTCCAGGCTTTTTGTCTGCTTGGGTGATGGAGAAACCCCCACGTTTTGATCTTTGGGAAATTTTCCAGGTGAAAGGGGATCCGGGGATCCTGAGTTGTTGACTCCAGGGGCAGCATTCAAACACGACAAAAAGGGAGGAAAATTTTTGTTAAACCGTTATTTTTCCAGAAGGAAGTGGGGCATAACTGTCCCCCTGATGATTTAGGGCCGCGGGAAAAACCCCTTGCCTAAAGTTTTGGGGATTTGGCAAAGGGGTGGAAAAACGGGTTAGGGGTGAGACAAAAATTCTTGTGAAAGGGGGGCTGTTGTCCCGGGGTTTTCCCACCAAGGGGAAGACGGGTAGGGCCACTCATTTAAAGGGTCCCACAGTTATCGGACACTGTCATGTCATGGGTAGATCGCTCAGCGATCATCTGGGCCCCAGCAAAACACAAACCCGATCTTTGATGATTTTCATTGGGCCAGGGCAATGGCAACAAAAAACTTTCTGCTGTCAAGTGATGTGTGTCAAAGGTCACCACAAAGGGGTGAAGGGGAAGGCCCTCTTAAACACCCCCTTTTAATTGCACACCATTCGGAGAGTCCCCGTCGATCTGATTGGCCCACTCGCCCTGTTCCAAAGGGGGCACGGGTATGAACATGAAAGGGTTTGAAGGGGGAAGGGTTTGCAAGGCAGGTCTCCAGAAAAACATATGCAGAAGGTGGGGAAGCAATTCCCTAAGGGGGGAAACCCAAAGCCTGTTACTGTTTCCCCAGGGACACAAAAACTGCTGATGCTTTGGAAGGGACCCTTCACCTCATTGAAAAGAATCAGACTACCGAATCGAGTAAAGGGGAAAATAAAAACTTTTCCATGCAAATCTACTCCGCAAAATATTCAGCGTGAGACCAGCACATAGTTGCAGCAGAAATCATTGATGGGTAAAGAACCCAGCAGAAGAAGGGAGATTTTTTTTTGCCTAATTTCCAGAAAGTCATACGGGGATTGCACTGTAAAAGGCAACAGTAGGATTTTCCTAGGTTTTGTTGTCGGGGGCGACAAAAAAGCACCGAAAGGGAAAGGGGGAGAAGATGATGAATTCAAGACCAAAGACCAAAACAAAGTCAGGAGTCTGCTGGGTTTTTAATGGGTTCTTAGGGATTTTGCCCCAAAACTTTGCTGCAATCACGAGTCCCCAGGTTTTGGCAAGGCAGGGAAACCGCAGGGGTCGAGTGGCAGACCTGCAGAGAAAGCACTGCAGACGGTGTTGGAAAGACTAGGTTCCCCCGTCCCACTGAAGCTACATATGTCAAACCTTTTTTGTTGGGGACAGATGCTCAGGGGGTGGGAAGGTGCAGTATTTTTTGCGGGAGCATGAAGGAGTCGGTTTCCTGTGAATATGCTAGCAGGAATTTTGAAAAATTGGAAAAAGGGGTACGAAACGGTGAGAAGGAGTTTTTTAGGGGGTCGTTTTTGGCCGTGCAAAGTTCCCAAATCTTGTAGGGAAAAAGTTCGTGTAGAACAGATCACCAACCACTCAATTCCTGCAGGGGCCAGTTGAAAAACAGCAAGTTTCGCTTTGGGGAAATTGGCACTGCAGCCCTACAGGTATCGATGCAGTACTTTCCCCCGTCGAAGAATTGGGAGCTGACTTTTTGACCGTGAGTTTAGCAAGCGCAAATCAGAGGAATCAGTCATACCGGGGGGCTTTTTGATAATATGTTTGATTCCAGTTTTGTTGATTTGGGTATGGGTTCTTTTCCCCGTTTCTATGTTTTAAAATTTTTTTTGTGTTGAACTTGTTCATATTTTATTTTTGAACTTGTTAGTGGATGTAGTTTGCTTGAGCATACAGTCGCTTTTATATGCTTTTTTGCAAAAAGTAGGATGGGGAAACCCGTGGAATGTCCCTGGATCGCGATCAATTTTATTTTCTTTTTATAAAATTTGTAAAAGGGGAGAGCAATCCGCAGGGAGGGAATTGCATAAGTGCGCACAGAGGTCGTTATAGAAAAATTGAAATAAAGCAAAAGCGCACTCAAGATAACCATTGGGTGGTATTCACTAATTGTATTTTTATAACTTATAAACCGTTTGGTTGAAAGATTTTCCCCAAAATTTGCGCGTGACTGTGTGTCACAAATTCGGTTGTTTTTTCCTTTTTTACCGTTGTTTTTAGACAAGGGAGCAGGCTTTTGCAAGGGGGGAAAAAGTCACGGGCAAAAAAATGAAACAACCTAACTTGGGGAAAAAACCTAACTTTGGGGGGTCCCAGCCAATTTTTTCGGGCCCAAGTCCAAAAATCAAAAATTCAGGGGGTCAGAAAGACGGCCCCTAGGGCGGGGCCGGGCCCAAATTTAACTTAGTGGAGAGTTTTTACCGAGACGGTCCGACCACCCAACTGCTAAGCGGGTTTGAAACCGAGCCTCGATGTCTGCCCCCAAGGGGACCCTACCTGGGCCAGCCCTTTCCGGCAATTTGTGGGAACCAACGTCATTGTTTTGTCGGACGTCGCAAAAGGGAGAGGGAAAGGTAGTGTGTGGGGGGGTGAAATCTACTAATCAATTAATGACCAATTGACCACCACAGAGAGTAAAGGGTGTAACGGGACTGTCATGATTTGAACGTCCAAAGGGAATTGAGGGAGACAAATTCGGGGGTCAAGGGGAAAAATACTGACCAATGGTACGGCCCTTGACACGGGGGTTGAGCATAAAGGAATGTGTGAGGGAGAGAGAAGGAGAAAGAGGAAAAAAGACGAACAACAGAGAAGAGGGGGGTTCGGAGAGTAGGCTCTCGCCCCCAGGAAGGCAGCAATAGACGAACAAGACAGAAATGGAGGTTTTTGGTGAGTCTCTCACGAGGGGAAAAGGGGAGAGATGAAGAGAGGAGAGAACGAGGGAAAACGAAAAAGAGGAGAGAGAGAGAGAGGTTCTGATGGAGCCTGCAGGAGAGAAGGGCAGAGAGAGAGAGAGATTTAGGGAGGGGAAAAAAGAACCAAGTTGAGAGATTAGCATGAGATATCTGCAGAGGAAGGACTGAGGGGAATGGGGAGAGAGAGAGAGTTGCAATTCAAAAAAAAAAAAAAAAAAAAAAGAAAAAAAAAAAAAAGCAACCATGCCATTTGATAAAGCAGACTAGAAAAGAGAGAGGAGAAGGAAATGCAATCGTTAAAGCAGAAAAAAAAGAGAACAATCGATGTTGATAGTTCACGTTCCCACCCTAACCGGGGGGTTTGACCCATACCTGGCGCGTCCTTGCCAAGCAGAACCACAAAACCAACGCCAACATCCACCTGACCAGGCGCCACAGACCAACACCAGTGCCCGCAGTTGTTCGTTTGTGAAAAACAGTAAAGAAAAGGAAAGAAAAGAAAAGACAGTGATTTGTGAATAGTTAAGATCACCTGGCCAGGGAAAGTAAAAAATCTGTTTATACCCGGGTTAGTTAATGATGTTTTAGATAAATGATTTTGTGAAGTTCAAGGAAAGAGAGAATGTTTTTATTTTGTTGATTCTATATGCATTGATGTTCTTTCTATGATCATGTATAGTAAAGTTATAGACTTTACTAGTGGTTTGATGTGACGAATGCATGATATATGAATGAGATTGTAAGCAAGCTGTGAGTGTGTTTGGGCTGTGCGCTAGTCCTTCCTCCACTGACATTACACCGAGGTTGACCGAGGTGTGTGTGTGTGTGTGTGTGTGTGTTGTGTGGTGTGTGTGAAATAAAGCAAATACAAGGAGCTTTAATAACAAAAGCTAAAGGTTTGTGTAGGCTTACAGACCTCTCTCGGCCAGAATATTTAATTTGCTTATGCATTTTGGTTTTAAAAAGCCCCACTCTATAGAGATATAGTGACGAGGAATTTTCCAAACTTGATTGTGTTTTTGCTTGATACAGATGTCAGTGTTGTACAAAGCATAGTCAGCTTGGATGGTAAATGAGCTTTTGCCGATCAAGCAACCAAGTGAATTACATTTTCTTTTCTGATATATCCAGAACAGGGGCGACTGCTACATCAGGTTATGAAATAGATGCTGTCTGGCTGTTACTTACGTTACCTCAGTATAACCGAAATATGACGTGGGTAGAAGGGAGGGGTGGCAGGAACAGATTGCTTTGAACAAGGATTTACCATAACCCAGTTTACACAGATCGAGGAGTTGTTATCATCTGTAAAACGGGTCTATTGCTGTAGTGTGTGTGTGCGTGTGTGTGTGCGTGTGTGCGTGTGCGTGTGTGTGTGTGTGTGTGTGTGTGTGTGTGTGTGGATAAACGGAATATGCTTTTTTACGAGTGGGGTCCACTTAAATGTATTGAAGCAGAGCGTGAGTATTGCGTGCGTTTACAATATCGTATAATGTGCTTTGATGATTCATGTGTGTCGTATTATGTGCGTTGATGAATGTTTGCCGTTTTGCGTGCGTGATAACCTGTATGCCGTGTTACCTGCTTTAATGATATGCTTGTCGATTCTTTGCGTTGATGACAAAAAACTATATTCAAACGAACGCAAGTCTCATATTTTTAACTGTATGTTTAGGATACTAGCGTAATTGGCTGTTAGCCAAGCGCATTGCATCTTCCCGGTTTATCAGATGTGGTGTAGCATATAAGGACCAGTCCACACGCAGTGACGCCTCTTTGATGACGTTGAAACAATTGGGACAGTGCAGTCCATGAACATTTTGTGTGTGTAGAAGACGTTTGTGTATTGTATCTATATCATGGACATATATACGTTAGGCACATGTTTTTGTCCGCGTGCAAATCGTGGAAACGCCTCGGGCGTGTGTGTGTGTGTGTGTGTGTGTGTGTGTGTGTGTGTGTGTGTGCGTGCGTGCGTGCGTGCGCGCAAGTCATGGACGTTCTGATGGGCATGTTTGTGTCTGCTTGCAAGGGTGGACGTTTGTGGTTGGGTATAAGCGTGTCTTGTGTGCAAGTCATGACCATGATGCAACCTAGGTGCACCTGTATCCTGTGTTCATATTGTGAGCATGTATGTGTTAGTACGTATGTGTCCTTTGTTCATGTTGTTAGTGTCGTGTTTGCTACGTGTAAGTCCTGTGTTCATGTCGTAAAGATTGTAGTTTGGGTACATGTGTGTCCTGTGTTCAAGTCGTGAACGTAGTGCATTCGCTACATGTGTGCTCTTTGTCCATGTTGTGGATGCAGTACTTGTGTGTACATGTAATATGTTGGGTGCTATTGTGTTCCATATTCATGTCCATGTGCCCTGTGTTCACATGTTGG
The DNA here is from genome assembly GCA_018398815.1 of Conus ventricosus. NCBI lineage: Eukaryota > Metazoa > Mollusca > Gastropoda > Neogastropoda > Conidae > Conus > Conus ventricosus. Next base: position 39,578,252 of record CM031602.1, on the reverse strand, counting down.
ACACGATTATGTCCTTTGTTTATTTTGAATACGTGTGTGTGTGTGTGTGTGTGTGGTGTGTGTGTCCAGTGTTCATATCGTCAACGTTATTGGCTGGGTTCTTGTGTGTCCTGTGTTCATATCATGAACGTGGTATGTTGGGCACGTTTGTGTCCTGTGTTCATGATATGGCATGTGGGACATGTGCAGGTTCAGTGCTCATTTCGTGAACACGATGTGTTTACAGTGTTTGGTCCTGTATTAGATATGTGTATCCTGTGTTCATATCGTAAACACGTGTTAGATATGTGTGACCTGTGATCAAGTTGTAAACGTTGTGCGCGTTTAATACTGCTTTGTCTGTTTGGGCGTTGACCACCCGTGCTTGGTGTGTGTGTAGGTGCAGCTGGGAGGATAACCCCAACGGCTCCCATCTGTACAATGCGCACGTGCAGGAGATAAACGAGCCCAAAGGCCCAGTGGTGGTCTTCATCGAGGAGCTGGGCGACAAGTGAGTACTGCGCCTTGCATGCTGCTCAAGTTTGTCAGCGGGTTGGGAGTGGATGGTGGGAGGGAGGGGGGGGGGGGGGCATGTTTGTCAGGCCGTGACTGGTCTTTAAGAAATATAGCGGTGGGTAGAAGTGGGAGGTTGTGACCGTTTCGGAGAGGACGACCGAACCTCTTTGCTGGCTTTTTTTTGTTTGTTTTCAAGCTTTTAGGACTCCCGGTATTCCCCCTCCCTCTCCCATCCTTCAATGCTTTCTACTCTTGGTTCTTTCCCCCCTTTTTAATTTCTTTTTATTTCTTTGCTTCTACAGGCGTACATAAAATGCAGCAAAAAACAGACGTGCAGTTTACGTGCAGTTTACATTTCGCTATTCCCCAATATAAAGGGTGTCATATCCTGAATAGTTATGTGTAGCATAGGTGGGTTTTTTTTACTCACGTTTTTTCTCATTGTTTGGTTGGTTGTTTTTGTCATCTGTCTTTTTTTTTAATACATGTGAAATTCCTGTCTGTTTTAATGTACAATTGGTGTTCTGTTCATGTGTGTGTCTGGTTTTTTCTTTTCTTTGGTTTTTCTAGTGTGTGTTCTGTCTGCCTCTCAGTCTCTGTCTGTATGTCTGTCTCTCTCTCTCTCTCTCTCCTCTCTCTCTCTCTCTTAAAGCACCCATCATCTCCATCCTTCCACCTTACCCTTCCCTCCCTCCCTCTACCCCCCACCCCCTACTCCGCCCCTTTCTCTTATCTGTCTGTCGGGAGAGAACGTATAAATACCAATCCTGGCTCACTTCCCCCTCACCCATTTCGGCGAAAGTGACCCAGGATTGGTATTTATACGTTCTCTAACAAGTAAGACTTCAATAACCAAAAAAACGATTATCTACAAACAAACATACTGTGTAGGGTTATCCGTTTTCAATACTAATTTACTAAACTTTTCAGATTTCAGTTTTTGTTTAATCCTATGTTTTTCCTGGTCATTTTCAATAAAAAATCATTTTCGCGCAAACATTCTTCAAATGAGTCTTTGTCTTTCATGTGAAATAAAACTACAGCCCTTTTAACTGTTTCTCTAAAGTCTTTTAAAACCGAGTTATATTTCTGGCATAAAATCCACACACTTATCCCAGCATGCCTTCCGCTGAAAGCTAGTTTCGACAAAGTGTTTCTCTTTTTAACTATGCTCTTTCTGCCGAACGTCATCTATAAAAAAATAGTGTCTGCTTTCCTTCAAACAGTCTATAAAACTGTTCTAAACACTCACTCTGTTTATTGCTAGGATTAACTAAATATATGTATCATCTGTCCATATAAACCTTCTATTATGATATGCTTGTTCCATTTAAGTGTTGGACAAAAAACCCACAATATGATTAAAAATTATAACGATAAACTGTTTGTAACAGGTCGGGGATAAATATTGTTTTTCCACAACAGTCTGCCCACAAATCAATGAGCAATGAGGAGTTTTTGTCATAAAGTTTAACTGCTCCATAGTTTTTAACAGAATTTAATCTAATCCAGTTATTGTTTTTTTTCATACTCTCTGTCAAAACTTGTTCAGTGTAATAAAACCCTATGAGGCCTAAATGCGTAAGATTAATCCAATTCAGTTCTGTAAGATTGTTTCTTTTTAGACTAATATTAAATTTTGTTGCTTGTTGTTATGACCTTAATACCTCGCCATTGTGAAAAATTGACGACGGAAATTTTAAAGTTTTTCAACGTCTAAGTTTTGCCAGCTAATTAGAATTCCTTTAGAAGGACGTCACTAACGCCCACAACCCCATCCCTCCCTTATCTTTTAAGACAGAAATTTCAAATATCATTGTGAACGCATCTCCTAATTTCATTTGCGGAATGAACTGTAATTTTTAGAAGCATCCTTTAAAACCGTTTTCTTCTGTGGAGGATGTACGTTTATTCTCATACGGCTTTATTTCAATCTCTTTCCGACTATTGTCGTCTGGCAAAGACTTACATGTAAGGGCCCAGAGTTGAATGCTTTTCTGAAACTTTTTGATGGCAAAAAATATGTAAATGGGCTTATGAATTCAAATTTTATGCCCCAAATCTAAATATGGTCTAATTTGCCATTTGAGGTCAGGCTTTCGAACTATTTATATTCATACTGGCCAACATTATTTGCTTCTAGATTGCGCAGCTGTTCTAGTTTAGGAAACTTTTTGCTGTCGCCAACCCTCTTTGCGTTTATAATCACCATTAGTGTACTCAAAACCATACAAATGCCTATCTCACCGTTCTGTTCAAAGTCCGCAACGTCTGCAAGGTCTTTTAATTCAAAGGGTTTAATACACCTCACAGGCGCTAATGTAACACCTGGTTCTTCTGGCCCACGCGACATTTTTTTAGACATTTTTATTTTTTTATTTCCAAAAAATGTGTAGGTTATTGCATTTCACAACTTTCCCTCTTTGTCTGCAATTTTTATTTTAATGATCCAACCCTCCCACAAACTAATCTTTAAAACTGTAAATTAGGGAATTGTATAATTTCATAATCGAAATTTATGCAGCTTTCCCCGGCCGGTAAAGCTCTTAAAAACATTTGAGGGCCTTCCATCATATAAGTTTTCATCAGTGCTCAGCTCATCCAAATGAACATAAAGTAATGAATGAAATGCAAGATCGAGCGGATTTTCCCCTTAAAATAGTTTCGTTTGGCGCAACAACAAATCTTTTAGTGACCGGAGTGTCAACTTTAAAGCCAACATTTTAGCTAGCTCTTTATCAATAAGAAATCTGCTTTTTCAGGTTCGAATGTTAATATTGTTTTTAAAATTTGCATTGTTAAGTTTGAGAGTAATGCCGAATTTACTCATTGCTTTCTTTTAGTGAGCAAAACCCGTAATAACCATCAGGTATTGTTAACTGGTTAGCTTTGAGCCCCACAACTTTTGTAATCTTATTATTCCCCTTGGTTCGCTTAAAATTAAACCCTTCGACTTTGTAAAATATTTCATGGAGTGCGACCATTTTGGTTCCACAATCGTTTTAAAACAAGCATGTTCTAAAAACGAAGGACGGTCTTGATTTGGGTTATTGTTACAAACATTTTTTTTAACGAAATAAAAATGAGTGCATTCAAATATACTGGTGCAAAATATTCTGTTGGGCCGCACTACAATCTTAAAAATATAGAAAACTGATACTCTTGACATTGCTGTGACCCAAACTGCCTCTTTTCAAAAAAAGGGTGAGTACTCCATTGAAGAGCTATCTTAACCCCCCTTTTGAAAAAGAGCACAACCAGAAAGCGGGGTTTTGTCATCCGATGCAGTTTTATCAGAACCAGTTAAACTTTGCTGTGTCTTGTGGCATCAACTGGGTGCGGAGTGGCGTATGCTGATCATTTAAATCACCATGATTTTTTGGTGGGGGTCAGTGTACAGATTTCATTTTCTATTACCCCTTCAGGCGTATTTTGACTGAACGCAAGCACCATTACCGAATGACAATCGTTTAATCCATTCAGCAACAGAATAGACATGAAGGCTTTTGAAAGGATCTGTAACGAATTCAATATAACATCAAGACAGACTTTAGACAAAATTTGGGTTTCTTGATCATGGAAATAGGGCCCCCCTTTATTTTCGGGGCACGCACAGAAAGTATAAATATGTCTTGAAACCTCCTTTCAAAATTGTTCAGACCCTGGTCCATAGAGCAAGAGCATAAAACAGCATGGACAACATTTATTTTAGACACTTCAAAGGGGCCTAACTAAAGCGGGAATAGAACGAATAAACGACTCTATTCGCACTACGTTTTGGGGTTTGCTAGGTTCGCAAGCACAGACAAGATCGAGCATAACTTTATCCTTCACGGCTTTGACGCACAAAACAATACTTAGCAAATTTAGAGGACGCCATTAATTCTACAGTTGATTTGCCTTCAAGTATTCAAAGGTACCAACATGTTTTACAATACGCAAGATCGAAAGTAGACTTGCTGTTGGCACTGGTTTATACATGCTGCCCTGACCTCAGACTCCAGATAGGTTTCAATAATAAACTATAATAATGAAATTCTTATAGCAGGCAATGAAAAGAAGGTTGGGAAAAACGACATAATTCTGAGCCAGTAATATTGCAAGCAGTAAAAGAACGCCCAGATTAAGTTATCCAATCCCCGAAGTTCAAACCCCAAAAGTCATTGAAGACTCAGCAAAGCTCGCGGACTTTGTTCGCGATGACCATGAATTGAAAAGACAGCGCTTGTTCTTGGATTAACAGGCATAGGATTACTTGGTCTTTTTCTTACTAAATAGTAACCCAACTATTACAAGAAAATAATGTCCCATAAGTGCTCGGCTTATAAAGCCAACTACTTTGCTTGCAGTAGACAAAAGCCAGCTAACGATACTCCCTAAAATCCTGGCAAAGAGTCTATAGCTTTACCACTAATTTTTTAATAAACCCGCAAGATGATCAAGCTGTTTTTTTACCCATGATTTATCAGGCGATGGCGGCGGAGGCACTAAAATTTGACCAAACCCCCGCCTGTAAAAGCCATCACCAGTGTACTTATTGCAAATCCTAAAGCCGTTATAACGCTTGCCAATGTGACTCCCTGCTCTCTAAACAATGTTCTTATTCGTCTGCTAGTGTCGTGTCTTCATATAAAATTTTTTCGATAGTTTCTCTAATTCTATTCACTTGAGTTCGAATTGGTCTCGGTTAGTAGTTAGCACTTCTAGTCTTGCTGATCTCTCTTGTTCAAGATCTTTTAGTCTTTGGGTTATTCTTTTTTTAATATCAGGCCCTACGATGCGGGGCATCAGCCTCAACGAGTTTTTCTTTTCTCTTTTTATATGCTCATCTAGTTCACCTATTTTTTTCTAAATTGTTTGTTAATTCGCCTTTGATGGTTTTTTTAAAATACGATCAAGGGCTAATAATTCTCGCATGGGTAGCGGTGAGTCGTGTATAGTCTTTAACGCTGTTTCTTTTTGAAAAACTGGTTTCTGCTTCTATTGTATTTAAAAACTTCCCTGCTGATTGATTTAAAATTTTTTAAGTTCCATGTTTTGCATTTGGTATCTGTCGGGAGTTCTTGCAGTGTGTTTTGAAGTTTAGAAACTGCCCTGCCCTTAATTTCGGTCTAACAAGACCAAGGCGATTTTGATCTTTCACACTGAGTCTATTTCTAATTGAACCCAAAGGCTAAAAAAATTGATGGGTCTTTTTTAGGTTGTAAGCTGAAAACAAGTTGTCCTTGGGCGCTCCTCACAAACAAATGATCATCTTTTAATTTCAAATTCATTTGGGTCTATAAATTCGGGAGGTTCTTGGCCTAAACTTTGGTACAATGATTTAACCTTACTTTCTGTTAATTCATGCCACATTGAGAGCGTTGAGGGGATGCTGTGTTAAAGGGATCATTTCACTCATGTCGTCTCCACGATCAAAAACATCATAATCTTCTTCGCCTTCATTCCTGCCATGTTTTAAATAATTAACTTTTTATTTTGTTTATAAAAAAAATGTCACAAGCAATGGCTTCGATTCTTGACCCGTATAGAAAGCTGAAAGAACCCCTTGGCGTGCAGGGAAATAAACGGAATTTATTGTTCCAAATAATCCATCTACAATTGAATGCAGATCAAATTCTTACTGTCAAATTTCCAGACTTAGGAGCGGGTGAATTGATCGTGCCAGGCTCTGCGCGTCTTACTTTCAAAATAGCGCTTGATTCAACACAGACCCAAACAGGACAGTTGTACAGAATCGGGGCGGGCAATTGTTAAGAAAATTTCTGTAAAACTTTTAGGGGCAAGAAGTATTTTCTTTTCACAAAGCAGACATATTTTAACCTATTCTGATCTATGGCTAACCGGGAATGAAAAGGGCTGAAACTTGCTTTCAAGGAATCGAAAATGAAGAAGCGCTAAAACATAGAATAGGCGCCGCAGATGTTAAAGACAACAAAAAAGCATGCAGCTGTAAATTTGCGTATGGAAATCGCTTTTCCATTCCCTTAGATTTTGAGTTGTTAAAAGCGCATGCGCCATACTTTCAAGGAGCATTAAAAGACAGATGTCATATGAACTAACTTTTAATGAATACAAACGCGTTATCAGATCAACAGACACCGAAGGGAAAGTACAGCATTCTGACATCTCGTTAAGTTTGACGTTGTTAGCAACCCTAATTTTGCAAGGCTGATTGGGCACCAATATGAGTCAGAATTAGTAATATATTTCGAAAGAGTTTATTCAAACATACAACATATCCTAGAAGCAGGCAACCATATGGAAATTTTAGTTTTAGTGTAGCAGCAAGATCGCTTAAAGGTATTTAATTGCGTTGAAGATGAAGAACCATTCAAAAGAGGAAGTGAAAAGTTTTTAACCCCGGTTGGGCAGACGAACTGCTTACACAGTTTTGGGCGCTGCTGCTGAAGAAGCTAAAATGAGAGGCTCTGGTTGGTCAGAGGGCGAAGTCCTAGAGAACAGATTAAAACAGTCTAAGTATGCACCGATTGTTGGGAAGTCTCACATTCCACTACCTCCAGCAATTTGTCCCCAAAAAAGCAGTTCTAAACATAAAGATACAGACAACAAATGGTTTATGTGGTGTGTTCTTGCAAGGCTGCATTACGCCCGCAAAAACGCAGAGAGAGTGTCCCAACTATCGCCCTTACATCAATGACTTAACTTTAGTGGAATATCCTTTCCCGTTAGCGTGGATTCCATTGATCTGTTTGAAGAACAAAACAAACCCATAACTGTTAATGTCTACACAGGGATGAGGAAACAGATTTGGTGCCAATTAAAGTGTCCAAGAACAGCCCAACGATTGGCGAGCCAGACAAAAATCATGTTGACTTACTACTAATGTTTTCACCAGCGGGGCTGCCACATTACACATTGATACGAACAATGAGTAAACTAATGCAGCATACTTCAAAAGATGGGCACAAACAAGAATTCTGCAGAAAATGTTTAACAAGAATGCCATCTGTTCAAGCCGCAAGCGAACATAAGAAACATTGTATCGGCCCAGTTGACTGTAATACAGAACTAATTACGCCCCCACCCGGATCTAAAGTTAGTTTTAAGAACTGGAAACGGCTGCAACATTCTCCATATGTTGTTTACGCAGACTTCGAATCACTCATTGTTCCTTATGAAGGGCCAGCGCCACAAAAACTTCGAAAAACAGCCCTTAATGAGTAATCATCAGATTTGTTCATTTGCCTTCATTATTGTTAGGTCAGATGGCGTTTATTCAGAGCCAGAATTATATAGAGGACCAGATGCTGCAGAAACATTCTTAAAACGCATGCAGCAAGTGCGTAATGATTGTTCTAATAATCTAAACTTATCTGAAATCATGATGACTCCTGAAGACCAACAACAGTATGACTCAGCCACACATTGTTGGATTTGCGGTTTAGAGCTAACGCCCAAGAGTGTAAACCCCACAGTAAGAGACCATGATCACATTAGTGGAAAGTTCAGGGGAGCGGCGCATAACAAATGCAATCTTCAACTAAAGTTTGAACCAAAGACATGGAAGCTGCCCATCTTCTTTCATAACTTGCGAGGTTACGACTCTCATCTTATATTGCAAGCAGTAGACGATGCCTTTAGGGTGTCATGCATTGCACAGTCATCAGAAAAGTACATGTGCTTTAATCTGAATAACATGTCTTTTTATGACTCTATGCAACACATGATGGGTTCATTAGAGTCACTAGCTATGTCCTTAAAGTCCTGCCCAATAACGGAAGAATATTTTGACCCAACTCTTGTTAGAAAAGGCGTTTTACCCTTATGAGTATATGAACAGTTGGGAAAGGTTTGACGAAGACACACTTCCGCCTAAAGGCGCGTTCTTTTCTAGTCTTAGAGGAAAGAACATCAGCGACTCCGATTACCAGCATGCTCAAGATGCGTGGCAGAAGTTAGAGTGTAAAACGATGGGAGACTATCATGACTCCTATTTAATGGCAGATGTATGTTTGTTGGCGGACGTCTTTGAAAATTATAGAAAGACCTGCATGAAACATTACAGTTTAGATCCTGTGCATTACATTTCTGCGCCCGGATGAGTTGGGACGCTTTCTTAAAGTTTACAGGAGTACAGATTGATTTATTGTCTGACCTGCCAATGATTCAGATGATTGAAAACGGATTGCGTGGGGAATTAGTATGGCGTCGCATCATTACTGTAAAGCAAACAACAAATACTTAGATGATTATGATCCAAGTAAAAGGTCTAACTATCTCATGTATTTAGATGCAAACAATCTGTATGGATGGCAATGGCGCAATCACTTCCATTACGCAACTTTAAAATGTACACAGTACGAATATATTCAAAAGGCATTAAAGTGGTTGGCAGTTTAACGCCTGATCAGCAGCGTGGTTTCATTCTAGAAGTTGACTTAGAATATCCTCATGAACTCCATGACCTGCATAATGACTATCCATTAGCAGCAGAAAGTCTAAAGATGGATCCAAGAGAACCGCCTAAACTTGTGCCTAATCTTCGAGGCAAAAAAAATTATGTCTGTCATTACAG
>CM031602.1:39558391-39568218 GCA_018398815.1 Conus ventricosus | reverse complement strand
CGTCTGTCTGTCATGTCTTCTGTCGCTGTCTGTCTGCTCTTCTCTCCTCTCTCTCTCTCTCTCTCTCTCTCTCTCCTCTCTCTCTCTCTCTTCTCTCTCTCTCTCTTCTTCTCTCTTCCTCTCTCTCTCTTCTCTCTCTCCTCTCTCCTCTCTCTCTCTCTCTCTCACACACACCACACACACACACACACACACACACACACACACACACACACACACACACACACACACACACACACGTGCGCGCGCGCACGCACGCACGCACGCACGCACGCACACAGATTGGCTATCTCGTTAGTTGCCGAGGGATGGAACAGTATTCCGTGTCCAGACGTCCCTGTCTGACGAAGATAAACGCTAAATGAAATATTGTCCATGTCGCGCCCGGTCGGAACACAGAACTGTGCCCACGGGCCGAAATCAACAGAGGAGAAGGGGTGGAGAGGAAGGAGGGAGTGACGAGAGAGTCGTGGCTTTGATGAAAGTGGTTATTGGAACTGAGGTTTCCGGAAGACGGATCAGTTGACGATTTGGGGAGAAAATAATGTTTTATTTGTGCATGAAAATATCGGTTGACTTCTTCGCTTGAGGTCATCAGCATTTGTGAAACAGAGAGTAGGTTTGCCAGGAACTAGAAGGTGGGAGAGGGTGGGGCTGGAGGAGAAACCAAGCAAGTAAGGTCAGCACCGGGAAAAGTTCGAGGTGAAATAGTAATTGATGTGCAGGTGATGGCAGAAAAAGATGTTACCTTCTCTCCTGCCCTTTCTCTCTATCTTCTGCTCTCTCCTTCACCCTGCTCTCTCTCTCTCCTCTCTCTCTCTCTCCTCTCTCATCTCTCCTCTCTCATCTCTCTCTCTCTCTCTCTCTCTCTCTCTCTCTCTCCTCTCTCTCTCTCTCTCTCTCTCTCTCTCTCTCTCTTTACAGCAGGCTCCACGAAAAGTTAAACCTTGTTCAGACATATTCCACAAACAGATTTTGAAATTCGTGAAAGATATAATATTTGTCATCTGATCTAACATTTAAGGGGGGGGGGGGTATTAATGAACTTTGCCCATGTAGGGACTAGACACTGACGAGCTGACAGTCCTGATATGGCCCATTGTGGCCGGCTGGGCTGTAAGCAACATGAATGCGTTCCTGCATTAGCCCGTCCTTCGGGCTTTCTCCATCACTGCGTCATCTCTCTTTCATCCTTTCTGTCTACTTACACTTTATCTCTCTTTTTTTTTCCTTTTTGGGTTGGGGGGGGGGGGGGGGGGTGCGTGGGGAGGAGGTCCTAATAATTAAAGGGTTTTTAGAGTGTTTCCCTGGGGAGCTGAGGCCCCCAAAGGTTCAAACGAAAAAGGGGTTTTTGGGGTTTTTCTGTTTTAAAACCCCCACCTCTCCCCCACCCAGGAAGGGGTTTATCTAAATTCAGTTGGGAAAGGGTTTAAAGGCGGGCTAAAAGGAATAATTGCGCTCTCCCTTTTTCAGCATACCTGCCCAAGATAGGTGGGGAAAAACCCTTTTAAAAATTTCCCCTCCTCCCTACCTCCTCCCCCCTTTTCCCCCTCTCTTCTCTTTTTTCCTATCCCCCCCCCAATTTTTTTTTTTAAGTTTTTTTTACTTCTTACTCGCAAAAACCCGTATATCGGGAATTCAAATGAATAGATGTATAACTTCTGAAATTGCCCAAAATTTTTTCCTTATGGTGTTAAGGGGACATCACCAATCAAAAAGTAAGATCTTGATCTAAACCCATAAAAAAGGCTTTGTCGTGTGTGTAATTTGGGGGGGGGGGGGGTGGGAAAAGAGGGATGGGTTTACTTTTATGTTGTCCTGATTTGCATGGCCTAAGAATTTTGGTTTTTCTTGACGAAAAGGGGAATCTTACAGGGTTACAAATGTTCGAACAACTTGAGCCCAATTTAGGGGATTTTCTGGGGGTTGGGATAAGCAGGGTGTAGATGGGGTTTCAGGGGTTCTTTAAAATTTGACAGAGAAAATTGATTGCGGGTTTGACAAAAAATAAGGACAACCCTACGCAAACATATGAGAAATACGTTTTTAAATAGAACTTTTTAAAAAATATTTTTCAAAGGGACCCAAATGTGTCTATAATATGAAAAATTTGTAAAAAATCCCCGAAATGAATACTTTGTTTTGAGTTTATCTATTTTCACACTTTTTTAAGGGTTTTTACAAAAAACTGATCAAATTATTGAGGAGCCCGAGCTAGAAAACTATCTGATTATAATTAAAACCCTTAAACAAAAGGGCCCGGGATTGGAAGAAATTAAATAAATCATGGCGAAAACCTCTAAAAACACCCGCTGGGGCAGATTGTTGGGGGTCGAAATTGGGGGGGGCGACCCGAGAAGAGGCGAATGGAATGCCCCCCCCAAAATGGGAGAGTTGCTAAAAAAACGGGGGCCCACCGTTTTTATCGTTTTTGAATGACGTAATCTCAAAGTGATGCATTGATCAAAATTTCCCCTTCTTTAAGCAGTAGTCTCCCCCGGGAAAAAAAACCCAGCAAATCGTTTTTTTTTTCGTGTGTCATGTGCTCTGAAGCAGAAAGGCATTAAAATTTTTGGGGGGGAGCCAAAGGGGGGAAAGGGGGGAGGTTACCATTCGGGTGCTGTAGGGAACACGCCGCGCGCCGCGCGCACACAAAAACCCCAAAAACCACACACACACACACACACACACACACACCCACACACACACACACACACAAAACACACACACCACACACACACACCCACACACACACCTCTCTCTCCTCTCTCTCTCTCTCTCCCCTTTTTCTCTTTCCCCTCCCCTCTCTCTGTGTCTTCTCACACACACAACACACACACACACACACACACACACCAACACAACACACACACAAACACACAACACACACACACACACAAAACCCAAATAGAAAGGGCGCAAGTAGGGCCTGCGTACTTTACAAATTTTACACTACAAACACAGTATTGCGCGCGGCGTTTTGTGGGGTTTTGGGGGAAAAGAGAGAGAAAAAAGACGTATAAAAGAAAATTTTTCAGCCCTGTTTTTTGACCTGTGGGGCCCGGGACGGATTTGACAACATGTCTTAAAACAGGGACTATAAACAACTTAAATGAACAAAACGAATTATTTTTAATTTTGGGCCTAAAGCTTCTTAGAATCCCCCCAAAGGGTTTTGCCGGGCCTTTTTAAAAGAAGGGCGCACATCTTTTGTTTTTTTCCCCTTTTGGAATTTTTTTCTTTTGATTTGCTTTCGGAGGGAGAGGGACCCTTCAAGATTTTTCTAAAAATATCTGGGTGTTGCCCGAGTGTCCCGGTACCCAAGTTTAAACGTTCTAGCATTGTTGCAGGGGGTTTTTGGGGCCCTTTACTGATTTAAGGGATGTCACTTTTTTCGTATGTTGTTTAAATTTGTGGCTGCCCTTAGAAGGCGCTAAGCCCATCAGTGGGTTTCATTGCTCCAGTGGATTTTTAGATCGGACTAAATTCATTTAAAAGGAAAAACCCTTGCTCCTGTGATGTTGGGTCCCGGGTTTATCTGGGGCAAGAAAAAAGGTCACTCCAACGGGATGAACTCAAAAACCTACACTAGCCCATCTCCTCCGCGTTTCCCGGCGGTTTTGACCCTCGGGGCCTGGGGGGTGACGGGGCGATGTTACCCACACAAATGCCCGGGCCGCGTGAAGAGCGCTTTACACTCTTGTTAAAGCCCCTGACCTGGGGGCAGTGTGCTGGGGGAAAACGGTTCAGGTCCTTTTGTGAAGTATCGCCTTGATGACAATCTCCCTCTTTCCCTTTGGGCCCCCCAGTGGTTACCTCCCCCCCCGGAACCCGTGACCTTACTTCCAATGCACCCCCCCAAACCCCACAAAACTCTCTCTCTTTTTTGGGTGCCCCTGACTGGGGTCTGTCTGTCTGCCCGTTCTGTCTGTCTGTTGTCTGTCTCTCTCTCTCGGGTCCCCTCTCTCTCTCTTCTCCTCTCTCTTTCTCTCTCTCCCCCTCTCTCTTTCCCCTTTTCTTTTTCCTCTCTCTCTCTCTCTCAAAATAATTTTTACCCCCTGTCATAAGCGTACATTATTGTCACGAGAAGGAAACAAATTTGGGGGCTGTCAAGCGTTTTTGAAAATTAGAAAAACAGGGAAATTTTGTTGTTGCCTCTGTTGCTCGACATGGCGCCAACAAAAAGGTTTCCCTCTTGGGTGGGGCAAAAAAACATTTTTACGAAAAAAGAAAAAGTGAATGAGCGAAGACGTTTAGAGAAGGGGTGGGGGGGGTTTGGGGGGGCACGGGGAAGAGCAGGTCAGCATTTCGTGTCCCCATGCAATGGTAAACGATTTTAAAATTTGGGTTTTAGGATGACAATTTTAAAAGGCGAAGGGAAGCGGATTGGTTTGATTTCTTTACAAATTTTAATTTTGTGGTCTTGTGACATCGTCTCATTACGGGCCATTTAGAAACAGTTTTTCCCCCTTATGGTCCCGTTTAGGCCCGGGGTACATTATGGGGCCTTGGGAGCCCGACCTCAGTGTAAAAACTATGACGTTTTCCTCATTACAGTTTTTTGAGTCAGTTTCCCGTTGTGAAATTTAGTCCCCAACTGTCGTCCCGTTAAACGGGTCTTGTGGGTCCTGTAAATTTAGGTCCATTAAAGGTCCCCTTTTAAGTTTGGTTTCTCTTTTGGGCCCGTGTGAAGTGATTTTTTTTTCCCTGCTCACTTTTAACCCCCCGGGGGTTTTGTCTTTAGAAATTCCCTCATTATTGCCCTGTGAATTTTTGTTTCTGTGTTTTCAGTCTTAGTGTGGCCCCCTTTTGGGGCAAATCTTCATGTGGGCTGTTTATTTCGTCCTTCTAGGTCCTGTGAAGTTGGTTTTGGGTGACCCTCAGAAACCCCATCATGCGTGGTCCTGCGAAGTCCCGTCTTTACGTTATTCCTTTTGAAGTTTTCCTCATTATAGTGTGGGGAAACAGTCTTCATTTTATCCACTGACAACAGTCTTATTAGGGGTCTTCTGAGATCAAACCCTCGTTAAAGGGGCCGGGGGACGTCAGTCATGATCACAGTCCTACGAACAGTCTCTGTTTGGGCAGTCCCCATTTTTGGTCTTTTGGAAAAATCAAACCCTCCCTATAGGCCCTTTTTAAAAGCGGGCCTCCTTTGGGTTTCCGAATTTTCAGTCCCTTTAAAATGGTTTCCGGGGGAAGTCGGGGTTTTCATGACGATCAGTTTCCAATTCACTTTTTGTGCGTTTTTATTTTGATGGTCAATGTGACGTAGTCTTTTCCCTTTTGTCTTTTTAATCAATCATAAAGTTGGGGCTTAAAGAAGTCAGTTCTGGGTTTGATCCTAAAAAGATATTTTTTATTATGGTCCCCGGAGTTAATGCTTTTGATAATCCTTTTGGCGTCAGGCTTTTTCAAGGTCCTATGAAGTCGGCGACAAAAATGGTCTTTTAAATGTGCTCCTGTAAAGTCGGTTTCGTTTATGGTCCTGTAAGATCTACTGCGCTGGAACAACAGAAGATGGATTTTTTTGAGGAAATGGGGAAAAGGGAAAAGTATGGGAAAAGAGCATTTTTTTCAAAATTTTCCCATCTTGTTTTGGGGAATGATTTCACTTCCCTGCCCTTTTAAAAAATTTTTTAAAATAGGTGGTTTTTTTGTTCCCCCCCCCCCCCCCACCCCCAAAAACACACAAGCGGAGTCCTTTGGCATTGTTGGGGCTTGGTCCCTTGGAATACCTTCAAACCCGTGTATAGGGCTCTCTTTGGCCCGGCTTTTTTCTAGAAAAAAGACATACATCCCAAGGTTTTAGTGGGGGGCCAGAGAAGTAAAATTCCCCAACAGCCCAAAACCCGTCCCAAACCCGGGAAACAACCCCACACCACCCCTTTAAAGCCACGTTGTTTTCACATACTTTCAAGGGACGCCCGGGGCCCCTTTCCCTTAAGACGTCAAGGGGGCGGAAAATTCTCCATGGCAGATGCCATTGTGTTTTAACCAAACGCGACCCCCGAAGAATCTCCCTGGAAGCGCCCCTATGGTGTATCGGCCCATATTTCAAGGGCTGCCCAAACCCAATGGCGAAAGACGCCCCCCAGTAACCAAACTGCTGCGCGCCTCCGAACTCCAATTTAATGGGATTCGCTTTCAGGGGAAAGACGGTACAAAACCCCCAGACAGCCAAGCTTTCGCCACAAGCCTAGCGCCCCCCTTTAAGAAGACTTCGGGTTTCAGTTCTTCCCGCTGGCAACAGGGCTTTCCCCTGGTCAGTTGTTTTTCCCCACCGTCCCCTGGGTCTTTCCCCCCGAGTCGGGCCCAAAAAAAAGACAAAAAAGGGCATTCCCCAAGATGCCCGTGGTAAGTCCGAAAATTTAAAAAGCGAGAGGTGCTGTTCCACCCCCGATATTGGGGCGAAAAAAGCCCTGTTGCCTTCCCCCCCTTTTCCCTTTTATTCGCCCCTTCCCCAGTCTCCCTCTACCCCGTTTTTTTAAAGGCGTGTCGGAGGAATTTTGGGTTTACACAGCTTTTCTAAAGACGTTGTTTTTTTTTTTTTTTAATGCAGGACGGTTATTTAGTGAACATTAAGTACATATGAAAGAACTCGCAAGAACTGCTTCTGACAAAGCTGCTCCCCAAAAAAAAAAATCCGAGTTTTCAGAATTCTAAAAGGAGCTTTTAGTTTACGGCTGGGCAGCAGTCAATCAGAAGATTGGGGACGTAATTTCAATAGCAATGTGTCATGACTGTGAGTTCTTTCAGTGCACAATACAACAGGCCAAACAAGTCGTCTCTTACAGTTTGGGCGACAGTTTACGAGAGACTGGAATTGTTTCCCTTGCTGTCTAATTGCTAGGGCGCGCGCGCGTGCTTTTGTGTGTGTGTGGGGTTGTGTGGGGTGTTGTGTGTGTGTGTGTGTGTGTGTGTGTGTGGGGTTGTGTGTGTTGTGTGCTGCTTTGCGAAATTTGCGGGGATTAATACGGACAGACTTGCCTCTCTCCTCTCTCCCTCCTCTCTCTCCCTCCTCCCCTCTCTCTCTCTCCCCTCTCCCTCTCTCTCTCTCTCTCTCTCTCTCTCCTACTCTTCTCTCGCTTCTCTTC
Organism: Conus ventricosus; assembly: GCA_018398815.1. Taxonomy (NCBI): domain Eukaryota; kingdom Metazoa; phylum Mollusca; class Gastropoda; order Neogastropoda; family Conidae; genus Conus; species Conus ventricosus. The sequence goes on along the minus strand of CM031602.1, from coordinate 39,561,121 downwards.
TCTCTCTCTCTCCCCTCTCTCTCTCTCTCTCTCTCTCCTCTCTTCCTCCCTCTCTCTCTCTCTCTCTCTCTCACTCTCCTCTCTTCTCTACTCTCCCCTCCCTACCTCTCTCTCCCCTCTCTTTCTCTCTCTCTCTCTTTCCCCTCCCCTCCATTTTTTTCCTCTTCCTCTTTTTTCCTCCCCTCCTAATAGTGGGTTGTTAAATGATGTGAGAATGCACTTTCGGTTCGAAGCATAAACTGCATGTCAACCGATAGTTAAATTCCCGTGATTACGAATTTTAAAAGAGGCAAGATTTATTTTCCCATTTAAAGAAAATATTTAGCTTTCAAAAAGTCGAGTCAGAATGTCAAGGGGTTTCTGACCAGTGCGATGCGCCATAGACAGTTTGTGCCACTTCCCGCCTCCTCAACCCCCAAATCTCCTGACGTGCCCTTCACTTCACGACTTCAGCGGCAGTTGCAGAGTGCAGATCCGCGCGCGGTGATATGAGTAGGCTAAGTGTAACTTTGGGGATAGGCCTAGTGAAGAAAGAGATGAATTAGAGAGAGAGAGGAGAGAGAGAGAGAGAGAGAGAGAGAGAGAGGAGAGAGAGAGTGAGTTAAGTTCAGGATGACAAAGACTGTATTAGTAGCTCATGTTTTATTACAGTACTCACTCATGGCATAGATTTTTCACCCCCACACACACAAAAGAGTCACACACACACACACACACACAAAACACACCACAACACACACCCCACACACACACACACACACCCACACACACACACCACACACACCCCACCACGCACCACACCATGAGAAAGAAAAAAATTCAAGTTCACTTTTCACCGGCGGGGTCACAGATGAGCCTTCTTATCGCAGTGCATTTGTATGGTCGTGCAGTTGAGTCAAACAAGGGCACGCTCTTTTCTACATCACAAGAGCGTTTTTCCAGACATTGTTTGCTTGCACGGGAATGAATTTAAATATGCTACTGTCTGATTCCGAATCACAAAATTTATTTAAACAAAAGTATTTTTGTTTTCAGAAATGTTTTTACATACTCTGTGTGTTGTTGGGGCAGCTTTACAGAAACCATGAAGAAAGGATACTGTGATTTTCCACCACCGTCTACTGAATCATCAGGTACTTCAGCTGGACAACCATCGGCGTCATCAACTGCCATAAGAAATGTAGACTGGAGTAATGCTTTATAATGTAAAGAGAAAAGTAAGAAAAGCTTGTTCAGCCTACAAAAGCCAAACATGGAGGTTCTGGATATCAATATGTTGGAGAAAAACTTAAGGAATTTCATGACCTTGGCTACCGTTTTCAGATACTGACCTCTCAGCATTGGATGATGGTCAGGTGTCGCCGAACACTTCGAAAACAATGTGCTGTGTGAATAAAACATGCCGTGACAAAAAAAACAGTCGTATGTTGCAACGAGCAAAAACGCAAATTGCAAAGTGAAGATGCTCCTTCAAGTCCAAAAAAGACAAGGAAAAGAACTGTGCAGCATGAACCTGACTGCTGTTTTTTCTGTGGCGGGTCTCCTACTGCTGGCTCATCTTTTCATAAAGTGTCTACAATGGAACTGGACGAGAAAGTCAAAAGAAAGCTACTTTTCAAAGGGGATCACATGCTGTGAAAAAGTGGCAGCTGGAGACATGATAGCAACAGTTTCTGTCTACCATAACGCATGTCTGCAAGCATTTTACAAACGAGCTTCAAAGGCTGAAGCACAAAGAAAACCCGGAGGAATCAAAATGAGACTGGGATGGCATTTTGGAAAGCATTGCGTTTGCAGAGCTTGTCTCCATATACAGAGCTTTCCCAACGTGATGAGACAGTTGAAACCAATTTTTTCATATGACAAGTCTCCTGAAGTTGTATAAGTTACATCTCCATGCATTGGGTGTTCCAGCCAGCTTTGTGCATTCAACCGACTTCGGGCAAAGACTTTTGCAAGCCTGTCCAATGCTTTAAAATGCCTACAGGAAAAGGGAAAGACATCAAGCTTATTTTCAAAAGAGATGTCGAAGGAGCTTTTTCAGAAGCTATTGACCATGATTCCGAGGCTCTTCTCATGGCCCGGTTTTCAAAGATTATTCGCAGAGAATGTTCAAAATCAACAATCATTTACTGGCTGGTATGAAGAAGATGCACACAAAAAATCAGTAAACCGCCAATTCTTACTGCATTGGTTTTTGATGATTCTTGATGGACCCGGATTTCAAATTTTAAAGATCATGCACACGAACAGTGTACAAATTTGCACGGCCAGTCCCAAGCAGCTTTGAACTATTTCTTAAAATTATGATCTTCAACAGCAGGGGACAGGTCAATACAAAGGACATTCAGACAACACGGCGTCATCAACACCAAAAAAAACACAGAAATGCCTGTTTTCCCGTGTACCTTGGGTCTCAAAATTCATGCAGAAACTAGGAAGAAGGAATGGTTGAATGTCTGTACAACCTTGGACTCTCCATATCATATGAAAGAGTCGAGGTATTTTCCACAGATGTTGCCAATACAGTGTGCACAACATTTGAGACTGAAGGAGTTTTGTTCCACCAGGACTGACGCCAGGTGTGTTCACTGTTGGAATGGTCGCAACATTTATCACAATCCGAGTTTCCCACCACCGCAAGTGACTCTTTCCATGGAACAAGTCTATCTTTAGTTCAGCAGCCACCCCACACTCATTCAAGGGGCCCGAGAATATAAAAATAAACCT
>CM031602.1:39535891-39553391 GCA_018398815.1 Conus ventricosus | reverse complement strand
ATAAAGCTGTATCATTGAAACGGTAGTCAAGGCGAGTTTCACTAAGACCAAGCAGATGAATAGAAGGGATTCGTTTAGAAGAAAACAGACATCTTGAATCTATTTGGCAAATGGATAAACATTTAGGTGACCAATGCGTAATCCGCATCAGTAGTAATTACATTACAATGGTCCATTGTATAATTCTAGGGTAAGTCCTGAGCAAGAAAACAAAATAGATATACTGTTACAAAACAATTAAAATTATAAACAATCAGCAATACTGTTAACAACAACAATGAAAATATAAATAGCAATCAAATGAAAATATAAAATCAGCAATCAAAAAATATCAAGAAACACAAAATCCGAAAAGAGGGCAATGAAGTTCAGTCCAAAGGACATTCAAGTATGTGTATGATAACAATATTCAGGGGAAATATGGCCAACCAAGATAATGTCGCTTTCAAGCTGTCCGGGTCACATAGTACAGTCATCCACAGTAACTAAGCAATACGGGGAGAAGTGGGGGGGGGGGGATGGGGGCGGGAGGGGGGGGGGGAACAAGACTCACAGGGTTGGGGGAGGGGGGGAAGTGAAGGAAGGAGGATTGTGAGTGCGTGATGGGAGGTGAAGGTGAGACGGAGCAAAGCAGGAGGGAAAGAAGACACGGTGGGGTTGTGGGGGGGAAGGGGAGGGGAGTGGAGCTGAGAGGCAGGGGATGGGTAAATTGGGCGGGGGCGGGGGGGGGGGGGGGGGGGGGGAGGGTAGTCAAGGGCTCGTGCTGCACTTGGAAGGCGGAGACAGCAGCTGTTATCTGAATTCCGGATACCGGGAATTTCTGTTCAGCAGGGGGAGCGGAAGATAAATGATGCATTTGTGTCCAGGATTGAATGCGAGGCGGGAAGGGGGAGGAGAAAGGGCCAAATGGGGGAAATATCGCATTGATGTCATGGGGAGGTCTTGTTAAAGTCGGCATGGGTGCATCGCCTGGTGGAGAAAGGTTTCATTTGAAGAACAACTGGATTTCCAGGTGGACAATATCAGGAGCATATTCCAAGTGACTGTTTGAGTACGTTGAACTGTCTCTGCGGGGTAAATTTGTAGAATAAGAATCAGAACGATTTCCTACTGACTGGGGGTACATGGGCTGCACACTCGACGAAACTCAGCAGGGACAGTGGCTGCTTGACCTGGTTTTTCTTTTAATTTTGAAGACTGTGATCTGTTACGGTTTGTTGCAATGGGCTGTTCCTGACTAGCTCTGGGTTTGCCCAATCATTTACCCGTATTCCGTGGAGGCCGGTCGGTTCACACGGAGTGCCAGATACTGATATGATGATTGCCGTAACCAGAGCGACAAGCCACTGGCAGTCAGTGAATACCATCCGATGTGAAATAGCTTTGAACGATCCTAAGATTTTGATCAACGAATTTGTTTCAAGCAAAAAAAATGCACTTGTTTCTGCACATAGGACATTGAGTTCCTTAGTTTCATCAATTAATGAATTTCAAAGGAATAGGTTTTCACGGAAGAGGCAGAGACAGCCATTTTGGGCAGCCTGGAAAAACTCTTTTCAACTGTCCAGAAGTGACCAAAGTCTCCTGACTGAAGAGTGTCTACAGAGTGTTCTGTGAAGGTCGTTTCCCCCCAACATGCAATGCTACCGGTGCACATCTCTCGTACTGCACAATCTCTGAGGGCAGCAGTGACGTCAGTCACCTTTGCCCCAGGCATTGTGCGTACATGGGTGAGCCCACGTCCTGTCCAGTCTCTGTCGGGTCTTTATGGAGGGTTAGAATCCCCCACAATGAATGTTGACAAGTTGCCTTTCGGGGGAAGACGGATCCTGAATTTTGGGGTAGTTTGATTGAGCTGTCGGTCAGAGATGCTGTGGTATTACCTATGACAGGGGTGGAGTCAGTCTGCTGTCTGTCATGGCTGGTTTGTTGTGGTGACAGTTGACGGAGTCGGTCACAGCATGAGTGACGTCTGTTCTTTGTCAGCCGTACACCACTATGCCTGATAGCGTACACACTCGCTAGATTGTTCCTGTTGTTTTAGTTGGCTGCGTTGTCTTTTTGATGGACTTTACAGTGTCGTGGTATGGTGTGGACAGTCACGTGCTGATTTCATGAGAGAGAGAGAGAGAGAGAGAGACGAGAGAGGAGAGAGTGAAGAGAGATGGAGAGATGTACGTGAGAGAGAGAGAGAGAGATTTTGAAGCCGGGTTTTCGCAATTTCTCAAACCATAAACGAAAAAAAGACTACCATTCTTGTGTTTTTATGACACAGTAAGTTTTGTTAAGCTTGTGTGTGTGTGTGGGTGTGTGTGTGTGTGTGTGTGTGTGTGTGTGTGTGTGTTGTGTGGTAGTGTGCGGTGTGTTGTGCGTGTGTGCGTGTAGCTTACCTCAGCACATTTGTTTATCGCTACATAACGACCGAAAGCGCATGTGTTTCTGTTGGTAGAAAAAAACTAATCGTCAGTCAGATACCAGTTATCATAGGAGTGAGGCTTTTTTTTATTATCTCGGTACCCATTAGACGTGGTTAATTTGTGATTTTGATGCGATAAATCGTAGGATTTTTCGGGACACTCGTTAACACCCTGTTGATTTTGTCAGTGTGCGAATCACGCAACCCCCCCCCCCCCCACCCACACACACACACACACACACACTTACCGTTTTGAGCAAACTTCGTCAAACGATGAAACTGGCCCGAGACCGAAATCTTGTAGATTTGGTGCGGATCCGGATCGAACAGATCCAACGGCTAATCGAGGATCGTACGCTGCAAGCGAGGATCGTACACTAAAATCTTCAGAAATGTCATGACTTAAAAGCTACAGAACGATTTGAACGCAACAAGATGAAAGATGGAAGGCGACCTCACGACAGACTCGGTAGATGTTGGTGTGGGTCCTGATTGATAGTAGATCCAGGATCTGTACACATTATGGATAAGCTACACTTCACCACATAGACACTGTGGAACAACTGCTACAAATAGATCATGTCGAAAAATCTGCAAGGGAGGTAATCTGTGTTAGAACTCGCGTTCAGCGAGAGTGACCCGCCGTTTTTGGAACAGATGTCGCTGGTAGGCACCCTCAACGCCCTTTTGCCACATAAATCAGCTTTACAGTGAATGAGGGGTTAGAAATGCCAAAACATGGGTGTGAAACGGTGTGCCTGGGGCACATGTCCTTGAAACAGTTGATAACCCGATCGTTATTCTGGCGTACGCATAAAGTCAATTATTTGATCTGCATCGATTTGTTTGACATATAAATGAGAAAAGTAATCCTGTTTGCAATAGAAAATAGGTGTTGTCTTCCCATGGCTTTCCGCTGAAAAGGGTCCGTGATAGTACCTTTGAAGTAACACAAATTTCATGTGATTCAAGCATTTAATATTTGGTATTTTGCGTTGTGTTAATTAAAAGCCACACCGAAGCAACTCTTCAGTCCGCACCAGCTATGACTTCACCAGGGCAGTAAGTATTTTCACTCCCGAAAACTGGCGGGAAGGGTGGGTGGGTCCAAGACGCGTTCGACGTTGGCGGAGGTCTGCGCTGTCCCGAGTATCTTCTAGTTGTCAAGAGTTTTTGTTCAGGGTGACTGGCGTTTCTATTCAAACAGTGCGTCGATCGTCTGAAACGGATAGACTTCTGATGACGGTACACTGTCGTGGGCATTGCCTCGGGAACAGACGTTTAGTTGACTCCTCTCTCTCTCTCTCTCTCTCTCTCTCGTGCCACCACTTCTTTTCTTTTCCCATTTCACGACCCTTCTTACATCCTCCCTCCCCCTACGCCCCCCTCCCTCCCACCTTTCTCCCCGTCCCTTCTCCTCCGACATCCCGGATCAGCGTTGGGTGGGCCGATTCGTGGGAATGAGAAACATGACATGAAGTAGATCAGTTTGATGAGTTTGCCACATATTTGTCTGTCGGAGTACAGACCTTGCGTGTTCTGATGTATTTGGGTGAGTTACCCAGCAGTTTTTTTGTGTGTGTTTATAATTGCCCTGAACTGAGAACAGGGTGTGCTAGCTGCATGTGTGTGTGTGTGTGTGGGGGGGGGGGGGGGGGGGGGGGGGCGTGTGTGGTGTGGTAGTGGTGTGTGTGTGTGTGTGTGTGTGGTGGTAGTGGTGTTTTTGTGTGTGTGTGTGTGTGTGTGTGTGTGTGTGTGTGTGTGTGTGTGTGTGTGTGTGTGTGTGTGCGTGTGTGTGTTTGTAAAATAAAGCAAATACAAGGAGCTTTAATAACAAAAGCTAAATGTTTGTGTAGGCTTACAGACCTCTCTCGGCCAGAATATTTAATTTGCTGATGCATTTGGTTTTTTAAAAAAAAACCCACTCTATATAGATATAGTGACGAGGAATTTTCCAAACTTGATTGTGTTTTTGCTTTATACAAGTGTCAGTGTTGTTCAAGCATAGTCAGCTTGGATGGTAATGAGCTTTTGCCGATCAAGCAACCAAGTGAATTACATTTTCTTTTCTGATATATCCAGAACAGGGGCGATGCTACATCAGGTTATGAAATAGATGCTGTCTGGCTGTTACTTACGTTACCTCAGTATAACCGAATATGACATGGGTAGAAGGGAGGGGTGGCAGGAACACCGTTTGCTTTGAACAAGGATTTACCATAACCCAGTTTACACAGATCCAGGAGTTATCATCTGTAAAAACGGGTCTATTGCTGGAGTGAGTGAGTGTGTGTGTGTGTGTGTGTGTGTGTGTGTGTGTGTGTGTGGTGCGTGTGCGTGCGTGCGTGCGTGCGTGCGTGTGTGTGTGGATAAACGGAATATGCTTTTTTTACGAGTGGGGTCTACTTAAATGTATTGAAGCAGAGCGTGAGTATTGCGTGCGTTTACAATATCGTATAATGTGCTTTGACGATTCATGTGTGTCGTATTATGTGCGTTGATGAATGTTTGCCGTTTTGCGTGCGTGATAACCTGTATGCCGTGTTATCTACGTTAATGATGTGCTTGTCGATTCTTTGCGTTGACGACATTTGTGTCGTCTTCTGTGCGTTGACGGTCATACGCAGGCTATGTAATTGTGCAGTAAAAATACAGCCCAGAATGTGTGAAATGTGTTTACGTCGTGTGTGCTAATGACTCGTGTGTGGTGTGAACAATTTTCGAATATTGTTTGTATATGGGTTAGATGTTTAAAGCCTCAAAGTATGCGTTGGTCAGGCCCCTGTTATGCCGGATCAAAAATCTCTCTCTCACTCCTTTCTTTGATGGTGTGTACATTATTTTTTTTTTTTTAATAACGCAACAAATCCCATTGCGATGATTATCCACGTAAACTGACATTCGTTTTAGGGTCGTTGGCAACTTTCCAACGCAGTCAAGCATAACTAAACTTTCAAAGTTTAAACCTTTGGAGTCAGTCAAGGGTTACGAAGTATTTGTATTGCAATTTTTTACCTTGGATGTTCAGAAACAAAACCTGTATTCAAACGAACGCAAGTCTCATATTTTTGACTGTATGTTTAGGATAATATTTGTATTGCAATTTATTACCTTGGATGTTCAGAAACAAAAACTGTATTCAAACGAACGCAAGTCTCATATTTTTGACTGTATGTTTAGGATAATATTTGTATTGCAATTTATTACCTTGGATGTTCAGAAACAAAAACGGTATTCAAACGAACGCAAGTCTCATATTTTTGACTGTATGTTTAGGATAATATTTGTATTGCAATTTATTACCTTGGATGTTCAGAAACAAAAACTGTATTGAAACGAACGCAAGTCTCATATTTTTGACTGTATGTTTAGGATAATATTTGTATTGCAATTTATTACCTTGGATGTTCAGAAACAAAAACTGTATTCAAACGAACGCAAGTCTCATATTTTTGACTGTATGTTTAGGATAATATTTGTATTGCATTTATTACCTTGGATGTTCAGAAACAAAAACTGTATTCAAACGAACGCAAGTCTCATATTTTTAACTCTATGTTTAGGATACTAGCGTAATTGGCTGTTAGCCAAGCGCATTGCAGCTTCCCGGCATATCAGATGTGGTGTAGCATATAAGGACCAGTCCACACGCAGTGACGCCTCTTTGATGACGTTGAAACAATTGGGACAGTGCAGTCATGAACATTTTGTGTGTGTAGAAGACGTTTGTGTATTGTATCTATATCATGGAAAATATATACGTTAGGCACATGTTTTTGTCGCGTGCAAATAGTGGAAACGCCTCGGGTGTGTGTGTGTGTGTGTGTGTGTGTGTGTGTGTGTGTGTGTGTGTGTGTGTGTGTGTGTGTGTGTGTGTGTGTGTGTGTGCGTGCGTGCGTGCGTGCGTGCGTGCGTGCGTGCGTGCGTGTGTGTGTGTGTGCACGCGCACGCATGCGCGCAAGTCATGGACGTTCTGATGGGCATGTTTGTGTCTGCATGCAAGTGTGGACGTTTTGTGTTGGGTATAAGCGTGTCTTGTGTGCAAGTCATGACCATGATGCAACCTAGGTGCACCTGTATCCTGTGTTCATATTGTGAGCAGTGTATGTGTTAGGTACGTATTTGTCCTTTGTTCATGTTGTGAGTGTCCTGTTTGCTACGTGTGCAAGTCCTGTCTTCATGTCGTAAAGATTGTAGTTTGGTACATGTGTGTCATGTGTTCAAGTCGTGAACGTAGTGCATTCGCTACACGTGTGCTCTTTGTCCATGTCGTGAATGCAGTATGTTTGGTACTTGTGTGTGAATGTAATAAGTTGGGTGCTATTGTGTTCCATATTCATGACTGTGTGCCCTGTGTTCACATGTTGGACACGTGTATGTTCTTTGTTTATGTTGATACGTGTGTGTGTATGTGTCCAGTGTTCATATCGTCAACGTTATTGGCTGGGTTCTTGTGTGTCCTGTGTTCATATCATGAACGTGGTATGTTGGGCGCGTTTGTGTCCTGTCTTCATGATATGACATGTGGGGCATGTGCAGGTTCTGTGCAGAGAACTAATAAATATTCATTCTGGCTCACTTGCTCCTCAACCAAGTTTTCGGGCGAAAGTGGCCTAAAAGCGGCATTTTATAGTTCTCTGACAAGTAAGACTTCAATAACCAAAAATAACGATTATCTACAAACAAACATACTGTGTAGGGTTATCGTTTTTACTACTAATTTACTAAACTTGCTTGTCTTTTAAAAACTATATATTTTTGACATAAAATCCGCACACTTATTCTGTTCACATAGAACACAGCGCAGGTCGAGCGACCCGTTTACAAACTGTGTGCCTCCCTATGTTGTGACCAAAAAATCAATAAACCACGCCTCGCGAGCTTACTGCGTTTCTTCTCTCACCGGGCCCGCGGCGCAGGTTAACTTGCATCAGCAAATGTTCAAGAACATTCTCACTGCCGCGTTGACACTGCCACGTGGCAAGAGTGGTGCAATCACAAAAGAAAGACCGGGTTCGTCATTCTCCCACTGACTGCCGAACGAGCAGGACGCGTTTACTGTGCTCTCTACTGTGCTTGGTTGTGTTATTTTAAAATGGCTAACATGTTTACTGAAGAACAGGCTCTCGCTATTGAAGACCACAAGTTTTACTATACCTGCATGTCAGAGTATTTGTCGAAAAAAGAATTAGGTGAAGCATGTTTACTGAAGAACAGGCTCTCGCTATTGAAGACCACAAGTTTTACTATACCTGCATGTCAGAGTATTTGTCGAAAAAAGAATTAGGTGAAGCATTTCTTACCAGTTAAACCGAAAAGAAGCATTGCTTTTTTGGAAGGTGGAGGAAAGGAAAAAAGTGAACCGACTGCTTTGGAAATGAACGAATATCTTAAAGGTTTGTTGGTTCAAGGAAATGAAAAAGTTGAAAATGACATTAGCGAACAAGATGTGGTTAATTGTAATAAGTGTTTAACTGTTGATGGGATGCTTCCTTTTCTAAAAAGCGGTGCTATGTTGATAAAACAAAATAAAAGCAAAACAATCCATCACGCGTTGATTGTTGGTCGCTGGCTTGAGACAGCTCAAGTCATGTTTAAAAAAACAAAAACGCTACAAACATGGCGTTCATTTCTCAAGACGCAGGTGAACATGGCTGATTCGTATGCTAGGAAACTCATTCAACTTTCTGTGTGTTTTTATAACTATCCTAAATTTCACAAGCTAGGAATCAGTATAAATGAACTGTGTAGCAAACGCCAAACCATTATTAAACTTATGCAATGGATAACGATTTTCGAATGTTCTGGCAAACAAACTAGATAGGGTTAGAAGGGAAATAAAATCTATATGATTAAAGGGATTTTGAAGGAAAATAAATCTATATGATTAAAAGTAATTAATCCCATGATTAACGGCGATAACAATGTTCAAATCTGTAATATAGATCACAGCTTAGAGACTCTAATGACTTTGTTTAAAACTGGATCTTGCGTTAAATCATACGTAAGATCTTGTTCAGAATCAATGGGAGCAATCTACTCAAATCTACTGATAGTTTAGTGTACAAACTAAGAACCGTTTGCCCCACACTTTTTACCATTCTTGACCCCAGCTGCGCTTCATACCTGTTGTGATACTTTATAATGTCTTGTGGCGACATCTATTGAACCTGTTCTATGCTGAATTCAGTTCCGAGGAACTGTTTTGTTTTCCCACACGCCGCCAAAGAATACAGCCTTTCCTTTTTGGGCATAATAGCTTGGTCATCAACTTCTTCAGCTTGTAAGTCCAAGACTGTGTAGCCGCTCTGTAGCTCTAGCAGATCAATCGCTGTTCATGTTTTTTATTAATTATAATTATTTTTATTTTTTAAAATGAGCACCGAAAAAACTGTCGCCAACCTTGTATACATTCTGCTGTTATCGGAGGTCTAAGTGTAGGATACTCAATGCTTGGTAAAAGCCTGTGTTAAAAATAAAACGGCAGATCTTGGCAAACTAGACTTTGAGGATTCAGCAAAACTGATTGCTGTTATTACAGCTTCGTTCGCTACGAAAGATTTTCTAGTTAAGCAAGAATAATTCCAGAGAATATAATATGTAAAAAAATACATTTATAAAAAATGGCTTCACTCGTAATGATGATAGGTGGTACGGTGCTGTGGTTAATGCGCTTGCTTTTAGCGGAAGTAATTACGCATTTAGTAAACTACGGGACGACGGCGAGAGAAAAAGACATAACAATGCTATGGAGCAACTAGCAGCTGCACAAGACGCCTATGAAAAGCAGAGACTTGAGCAGTTAGATTTTATTAATAACACACGAAAAAAGGGGCATGCAGCTTACACATTTAAAGATGTTGATCAAGCAATAAAAGAGTATTATCTTGTAACAGGCAAACCAATCGAGACATTACCCCCGCCAAATTCAGCAACTTTTATCAACCATCAGAAAAACAAAAGATGCAAGAAATCGCGTTTATTGTCGTTGGTTGACTGTTGTCTATTTTGTCGCGCATAATATTGGCTGAATAAAAAATGAACAAAATCTATTATTCACCCAAAGGATATTGGAAGGGAATAACAGCAATAAAAAGCTAAGCCAAGCAGCTGGAGTCAGTGAACAAACAGCAAAAGAATGGTTATCTAAACAAGCGATCTGGCAAATTTATTTACCTGCGCCTAGGCGAATACAGAGACCACACTTTGTGAATACAACTCCAAACGACACCCATCAAATGGATCTTCTATATTTACCCCATGATACGATTAGACGAAAAAGATTTAAGTACGCACTCACAGTCATTGACGTAGCTTCAAGATACAAAGATGCGGAACCATTAACACAAAAGAGTGCTTCTGCTGTTGCTGTTGCCATACAACTGATATACCAACGAGGTCCTTTAACTTATCCTCGCATGATTCAAGTTGATGATGGAAAAGAATTTAAAGGTCAAGTGAATCAATTATTGTTGAAACATAGAGTTACCATTAAAAGAGGCATTCCAGGAGTTCACAGATCACAGGCTTTGGTTGAAAACTTTAACAAACAGTTAGCTGAAAGACTTTTTTCCTACCAGTATCACAGAGAGCTTATTGACAATTCTCGCAACACAGAATGGGTTAGAAGACTGCCCTCAGTTTTGCGCGCAATGAATAATGAGAATTTAAAGGCCTAAAACCAGTACAAGCAATTCAAAAAAACAAACAATAAATGTTGCTGAAGACTCCAGTTCATCCAGCAAACTATTACCGTTTGGTTTTAAAAGTAAGGTACCTTTATTTACCGGGGGAAGCAGAAGGGACACTCGCATTAGGGCAACCGATCCAGTTTGGAGCGTTGATCCATATGAAATAAAAAGAATTGTAAAAATGAATCCACCCGTGTATTATTTACGAGAAACTGACACAACAAAACACAACCAGCTCCTCAAAGATCTTTTGTAAAAGAAGAACTGCAGATAATCCACCAGACACAGTTCCGCTTTAATTAATTGACGGTTCTCCAATGTCCATATGCATATGAAAACTCTGGATTAACAAACACACGTTTTGTGTTTGTTCTATCTAATGACTTCTTTGTTACAACAGTTGTGTTGATCTCATGTAGATTAGATCGTAGTTTTACGTTGTCATGATGAAAGTCTTATTGTCAAACAATGCTTCTTTGTAGTTGTCATGTGATATGTTTGACTGCACAACACTGCGGGATATTCCTTTTGCTTTCTTAATGGTTTTCTCCTGGCTCGAAATACTGTACATTTTTTACCTTAACCCCACATACTCCTTGATCACCTTTCCAGATAATTCATCCTTCATCTTTCCTAAAACCTTCTTGTTAGTAATTGAATGCAAAGGCGAATCTTTAGGGTAATCGGATGTGTCGTACCATCCACTCGCTCCTTTAGCTACTCTATTTCCATGTCTTTATAGATGTCTTCAGTAGGGATATCTATAACAAAACTGTCTGTATCTGTGTAAAGTACTCTGGACTCTGGTACAAGGGTTTTTAAAGTAGTCATAAAGAAATTCTAACATCAAAAGCTTTGATAATTCTAAAACAGTAAACCCAATAAAAAGGGTTTGTCCAATTTGACTTTCTTTTTTTCTATCATTATACCAAAAAGCTGATCATGAAATCTTCTGAAGTCCTGATTAATTTGGTTTTGAAGCAGCTTATTTGCTTCGTTCTCTCTGGTGACCATCTAACATCTTTGCGCTTGTGCGGATTTTCCATAGTCTTTCCGAAACAGCTGTTGTTCACAGCTTAAAAAAAGTCTTTTTCGGGAAGCTCTGGGGGTTTTTGTTCTGAGATCAGGGGTTTTTCATGATGTATGGTTTCAAAAATGTTCTTGACAAAAGCAATTTTACGTAAAAACAGCGGGTCAACTTAAAAACCTTTTTCTTAAAAAATGCAGAAGTTTTTTAAGGGACATCCCAAAATTTTTTTTTCCCCCCGAAGATTAGGCAAAATTTTAGACGGCTTTTTTTTCCCCCATCCTTTAGGTTTCTGCTGTAAGGGGAATATTTCATTATGCGGAAATGGGGTTTCATTGGGGTTTTCTAAGTCAACTTCAAAGAATGTTTCCACGCTTTTGGTCGGGTAAAAAATCCCAAACCCACTTTAATGCTTTTTGAATATTATTTTTTAACCCCCGCCTGTGAAATTTTTTAAAGTTACGTAAGGGAAGTAAATTGCGCCATTGCCCAACCATACAGTTTGTTTGCGTCTAAATACATGATATAGTTAGACCTTTTACTCGGATCTAGTCGTCCAAGTATTTGTTGTTTGCTTTACAGTAATGATGCGACACCATACTAATTCCTCCGCGCAATCCGTTTTCAATCATCTGAATCATTGGTAGGTCTGACAATAAATCAATCTGTACTCCAGTAAACTTTAAGAAAGCGTCCCAAACTCATCATATCCCAGGCGCAGAAATGTAATGCGCGGGATCCAGGCTATAATGTTTCATGCAGGTCTTTCTATAATTTTTCAAAGACGTCCGCCAACAAACATACATCTGCCATCAAGTATGAATCATGATAGTCTCCCATCGTTTTACACTCTAACTTCTGCCACGCATCTTGAGCATGCTGGTAATCAGAATCACTGATGTCCTTTCCTCTAAGACTAGAAAAGAACGCGCCTTTAGGGGAAGTGTATCTTCATCAAACCTTTCCCAACTGTTCATGTACTCGTAAGGGTAAACGCCCTTTCTAACGAGAGTTGGGTCAAAATTATTCTTCCGTTATTGGGCAGGACTTTAAGGACATAGCCAGTGACTCTAATGAACCCATCATGTGCTGCATAGAGTCATAAAAAGACATGTTATTTAAAGCAAAACACATGTACTTTTCTGATGACTGTACAATACATGACACCCTAAAGGCGTTGTCTACAGCTTTCATTATAAGGTGGGAGTCATAACCTCGCAAGTTATGAAAGAATACAGGCAGCTTCCATGTCTTTGGTTCAAACTTTAGTTGAAGATTGCAGTTGTTGTGCGCTGCTCCTCTGAACTTTCCACTAATGTGATCATGGTCTCTTACTGTTGGATTCGCCGCATCTGATGAGAGGCCTAAACCACAAATCCAACAGTGAGTGGCTGAGTTATACTGTTGTTGGTCTTCAGGCGTCATTATGATTTCAGATAAATTCAGATTATTAGAACAATCATTACGCACTTGCTGCATGCGCTGTAAAAATCTTCTAGCCGCATCTGGTCCTCTGTATAATTCTGGCGTTGAATGAGCGCCATCCGACCTAACAATAATGAAGGCAAATGAACAAATCTGTGATTACTCATTGAGACTGTTTTTCGAAGCTTTTGTGGCGCTGGCCTTCATAAGGAACAATAAGCGACTCGAAGTCTGCGTAAACAATGTATGGAGAATTTTGCAGCCGTTTCCAGTTCTTAAAACTAACTTTTGCCTTCTGGGGGCGTAATTAGTTCTGTTTACAGTCAACTGGCCAATACAATGTTTCTTATGTTCGCTTGCGGCTTGAGCGGATGGAATTCTTGTAAACATTTTCTGCAGAATTCTTGTTTGCCATGATCTTTTGAAGTATGCTCATTAGTCTACTCATCGTGCGTATCAATGTGTAATGGGGTATCCCTGCTGGTGAAAACATCAGCAGTAAGTCAACATGATTTTTGTCTGGTTCGCCCATTGTTGGACTGTTCTTGGACACTTTCATAGGCTGTAGATTTGTTTCCTCATCCCATGTGTAGATATTAACAGTTATTGGTTTGTTTTGTTCTTCAAACTGATCAATTTTGTCTATACCAACAGGAAAGGATATTCCATCGAAGTTAAGATCATTAATGTAATCCCAATAGTTAGACACTCTCTCTGCGTTTTTGCGGACGTAATGCAGCCTTGCGAGAACACACCACATAAAACATTTGTTGTCTGTATTCTTTATGTTTAAAACTGCTCTTTTTGCAACTAATGCTGGAGGTAGTGAAATGTAAGACTGTCACGGTCAAAAATAAAACACAACCAAAGTGTGGTTAGTCGCAGCCAATTTGTTCGGACATAAGCTTCAACCCAAACATTCTAGGCGCCAGGTAGACGGGCCATATGTCGGGTCCAGCCAATTAAGCTTAGCGGAGAGGCTTCACGGAGACGGTACGGTCCAGCCAGACAGACTAAGCCGTTTTGACCGACGCCTCGATGTCTGCCCGGACGGATCTCAGTGCCTGGGCCAGACTCATCTAGCCAATTTAGAGTGACCAGTGCCCACGAGTTAAGCCACACGGCGCCAGTTAAGTAGGAAAGGGGGAAGGTAGTGCGTGGTGGGGGTGAAATCTAGCTAATCAATTAAATGACCAATTGACCACCACAGAGAGTAAGGCGTGTAGGCGTGACTGTCATGATTTGAATATCCAATGGAATTAGAGGGAGATAACTTCGGGTATCAGACGGTAAAAATACTGACCAATGGTACTGGACCTTGGACACGGAGTTAGGGCATAAAGTAATGCGTGAGTGAGAGAGAGGCAGAACGAACAGAGGGAGAGAGAAATGTGGAGGTTCTGGGTATAGTCTCTGCAGGAGAGAAAAGGCAGAGAGATGAAGAGAGGAGAGGAGAACGAACAGAGAGACAGAGAGAGGGAGAGGTTCTGGGTGTAGGTCTGCTTGAGAGAGAAGCAGAGAGATGAGGGAGGAGAGAAGAGAACCAAGTTGAGAGATTAGCCTGAGATAGTCTGCAGAGGAGGACTACTAAACAGAGATGTGGAAGAGAGAGAGAGTTGCTAACTAATGAAGAGAAAAAGAAAGAAAAGAAAAGGAAAAGAAAAAGCAACCATGTCCATTTAATACAGCAGACTAGAAGAGAGAGAGAGAGAGAGTGCAATGCGTTAATGCAGGAAGAAAGAAAGGAGAACAGATCGATGTTGATAGTCACTGTTCCATCTAAACCGGGGGTTTGACATCATACTTGGCCAGCGCCACTTTCATCGGCAGTCCAACCTGACCAACGCCAGCGGTCTAACCTGACCAGTGCCGGCAGTCCAGCCTGACCGGTGCCAGCAGTGTAACTTGACCAGTGCCTGCAGTTGTGTCGTGTTGTGAAAGTGACAGTGAAAAGAAAAAGAAAAGAAAAGACAGTGATTCGTGAATAATTAGATCACCTGGCCAGGTAAAGTAGAAATCTGTTTATACCCGGGTTAGTTAATGATGTTTTAGATAAATGATTTTGCAAAGTTCAGGAAAGAGAGAATGTTTTATTTTGTTTGATTCCATATGCATTGATGTTTCGTTCTATGATCATGTGTAGTAAAGTTATAGACTTTACTAGTGGTTTGATGTGACGAATGCATGATATATGAATGAGATTGTAAGCAAACTGTGAGTGTGTTTGGGCTGTGCGCTAGTCCTTCCTCCACTGACATCACCCGAGGTTGACAATTTATTGGCGAGCCTGCCAGAATATTCTGGACCATTTATTATAATTGTTCAACTTCTCAGAGAGGAAGCTGGGTGGGATTCAAGTATTGTAATCCTAAGACAAGGGGTTGTCTTACTGTATGTTCCCAAGATAGTTAAATACTAGGCTTGGCATTGCTTCCAAGATAGTTAATACTAGGCTTGGCATTTCAGCCCCAGAGTACTTATTTCGCACAGATTGCCTATAATTCGCTCTCATAGTTGGGTAAGGCGCTGGGCGTCTTATAAAAACTAATTACGTTGTTCCAAGCTAATATTATCATTCATAGGATTGTGCTATTACGTCACTCGTGTCGGTAACCACCAGTTTGGCTGTCGTAGTTATAAAATTTTGTTAAAAAAAAAAAAAGATATAATGGCGGAAGAAAAGAACACCCCTATTGAACAACTTGTGAGCGTCGCTCGTGATTTAGGCTATTCGGGAGAAGAGTTGCGTGCGTTCGTTGAAAACCAACAAAAGATGGAAAGAGATGAACGCGCGAAAAGACGCCGTGTTGCAGTAGAAATAGCAGAGCAGGAAAGGGTTAAAGCTAGCGAAACGCAGGAAACAGAAAGAATGAAGCAGGAAACAGAAAGAATAAGGGAAGCGCAGGAAACAGAAAGAATGAAGCAGGAAACAGAAAGAATAAGGGAAGCGCAGGAAACAGAAAGAATGAAGCAGGAAACAGAAAGGATTAAAGCTAGGGAAACGCAGGAAATAGAAAGACTAAAGGTTCAACTAGAGTTAGAGAAAGTGATAATACAAAGGGAGACCACCGAGGATGGGAGTTCAGTTTCCAGTGACTCTGTGCGCAGTTACGCTCCCCGACCCAAGTTGCCAAAATTCTCTGAAGGAACCGATTCGATTGATGCATACATCAGTCGTTTCGAAACGTTTGCGACCAGTCAGGGTTGGCCTCCAGAAGAGTGGGCAGTCATTTTGTCGGCGTTACTGACGGGTAAGGCATTACAAATGTTCACTGCGTTACCAGCAGAACAACAGTCTGATTTCGGCGCTGTGAAGGAATCGTTGATGAAAGGATTTGACCTCACAGAGGAAGGATTCAGAAAGAAATTTCGTTCAGCTAGATTGCAAGCAGGGGAAACGTACACTCAGTTTGGTGCACGTCTAGATCACTATTTTGAGAATGGTTAGAGTTGAGTGGTACGAAGAAGGAGTTCGCTGAATTGAAAGAGCTAGTTATGAAAGAACAGATTTTGTCAGGTTGCGGCCCTGAGTTAACCATACATTTGAAAGAGAGACAGCCAGAGACAGCAGGAGAGTTGTTGAAGTTCGCAGAGGTGTATAGAGAGGCACGTTTGGGCACTACGGTGCAGGAGAAACAGGTGCCAGGCACAGGGGAGAAGAGTGCAAGGAGACCAGGGGAGTTTTCTGCAAAGTCTGCAAACCCAGTGGTGGGGTAGAAGAAAGGGCAAAGGGACATTAGGTGTTTCATTTGTCACAAGAAG
The DNA here is from genome assembly GCA_018398815.1 of Conus ventricosus. NCBI lineage: Eukaryota > Metazoa > Mollusca > Gastropoda > Neogastropoda > Conidae > Conus > Conus ventricosus. The sequence goes on along the minus strand of CM031602.1, from coordinate 39,537,070 downwards.
GGACATGTGGCGAGGGATTGTCGCATGAGGTTCCAGAAGGCAGCAGCCTTGCAAGAGGTGGATAAGGGTCGTCAGGGAAACGACCTGCAGTGGAACCAAAAGGGATTCAGTCTGAAGAGGGTGGAGTACAGCCTATGGCTAGCACTGGACAGCAGTCAGTGTCAGGGATGGAGGGCACTAGGCTGAGTGGTTCGTTACCAGTGGAAGAAGGGTGGATTGGCCAGCAGAGGGTGAAAGTGTTACGAGACACTGGTTGTTCATGCGGGGTAGTACGAACAACGCTGGTCGAGAAAGGGGATTTGACAGGGCAAATCCAGACCTGTACTCTAATCGATGGCACTGTGAGGGAGTTTCCAGTTGCTAAGATAGAAGTACGTACCCCTTACTTCTCAGGCGAGTTGTCTGCGTTGGTGATGGAGAAACCCCTTCATGATTTGATCATTGGAAATATTCCAGGGGCAAGGGATCCAGGGGATCCTGAGTTGTTGACTGCTACAGGGGCAGCAGTTCAAACACGGAGCAAGAAGGAGGAAAAGGTTGATAAACCGTTAGTCGTTCCGGCAAGGAAGTCAGGCATAGATGTGTCGCCTGATGAGTTTAGAGCAGCGCAGGAACAAGACCCTTCGCTCGTGAAGTCTTGGGAGTTGGCAAGAGGTGGAGAGAAACAGGAGGTTAGAGGAGGTGAGACAGAATTTCTTGTGAAAGGCGGGCTGTTGTACCGAGTGTTCACCAAGGGGAAGACAGGTAAGGTGACCACTCAGTTAGAGGTACCAGCAGGTTATCGTGACACTGTCATGTCAGTGGGTCACGAGTCGCTCATGGCGGGTCATCTCGGCACCAGCAAAGCAGCTGACCGAATCATTGATGACTTTCATTGGCCGGGAGCAATGGCAGACATCAAGCGTTTCTGCATGTCATGTGACGTGTGTCAAAGGTCAGCCACAAGAGGGGTGAAGAGGAAGGCGCCTCTTAAACAGCCCCCTTTAATTGACACACCATTCAGGAGGGTGGCTGTTGATCTGATTGGCCCAATCGCGCCCTGTTCCAAAGGTGGGCACAGGTATGAGACACGTAAGGTTGCAAGGGAAAGTTTGCAGGAGGCTAGGGTCGTTCAGAAGAAGCAATATGACAGGAAGGTGAGGTAGCAATCCCTCAAGGCGGGAGATCAAGTCCTGGTAC
>CM031602.1:39515578-39535791 GCA_018398815.1 Conus ventricosus | reverse complement strand
GTAAAATCCCCATCAACTTTCGGAAGAGAAAGCCAGTTTGGCCGTGGGTTTGGATGACACATTACACATAGCATGCACCTTCCCTGAAGATGGAGTATGGCTGCCTTAATGGTGGGATAAAAAAAAACGGTCATACACACAAAACTCCAGGCAGTGTCCGCAGGAGCATCAGCCTGCGTACGCAGAAAGAAAGAAAGAAAAAAAATTGCAAAACTGCAAACTTGTCAGTTGTCAAGCTCAGCACTGCAAACTTGTCAGTTGTCAAGCTCAGCACTGGTGCATGCCATAGAAGGGGAACGTTCACCTCACCTACCCAGAAATCCTGTGTCAACTTTCACTGATCACCCTAGAAGAAATACCCTGGGATCCTGTTCCATTGACAAAACTAGCCCGGCACAGGATCAAGAACCTAAGCCACAAGGTGGCCGTGTGTTGACCTAGCAACCAATCAGCCTGCCTCCTAGAAGGCCTAAGCCACAAGGTGGCCGTGTGTTGACCTAGCAACCAATCAGCCTGCCTCCTGGAAGGCCTAAGCCACAAGGTGGCCGTGTGTTGACCTAGCAACCAATCAGCCTGCCTCCTGGAAGGCCTAAGCCACAAGGTGGCCGTGTGTTGACTTAGCAACCAATCAGCCTGCCTCCTGGAAGGCCTAAGCCACAAGGTGGCCGTGTGTTGACCTAGCAACCAATCAGCCTGCCTCCTGGAAGGGTGGACCGGTCAGCAGAAACTGGCGAGAGATCCACACACCTTCACCAACCAACGAGCTAGGTCTCAGTGAACCCACTGGACTCCAACACAAATCATCAAAACATTCTCTCCCTTTATGATGAGATGAAGTGTGGTGAAGAAAGCCAAAACAAAACGATTCGGTTCATCTGAAGGTCTACCGAATTGTACTTGTTAATCTTGTATACACAAGTAAAGCGGTGCATGAATTTGCACTTAACTTGTGTCAGTTATTTGTTGTTCATACATCCATTTATGTTTGAACATTATTTTCTAATTCTGATTGTCACTCACGGCACAAGCACATGCACTTTTAAGCCTAAGGTGAATTACCACTGGGACATGCATGAGTACTTTTGACAGTCCCAAGGGAAATTGAACATTTCTTTTCGTGACTGGTACCAGAAAGTTGCTCCCTCTGCCGCAAGTAAGAGAGAGGGTGAAGGTGGGTCTGGAAATAAAATCTAATTATAATTCTCATAGAGAAAATCCTTCCCTTAGAGGTTGCACCTGCCACTGCTACGCATTACATCAAAATCAAAATTACTCAAAATTCTACTCTCGTTCGCAATTCCATTTTTTTTTTTTTTGACAAAAGAAAAACACCAGAATGTGGGGCATGCTAGGTTGATTGAGTTGCAGACTAGGAGGAGAACTTTGTCTTTGTTCTGTACATGCTTATGTTAACATTGGTAATTGTGTATGATTGATGCTATAGTCAGTTTACCATGTGCTACTTTTTCTGAGATGTTTGCTTTTGTTGTACGTAGTGAACATTTGTTTGTTTTGATTCCAGAGTCCTTCTACTCGATGGTCAGCACCCACCCGTGGACCAGCACCCACCCGAGGACCAGCACCCACCACTCCACTCGTACACGATGAAATAGATTTAACACTGTCACCTGTTGCATTTCTGTTTTCGAACCACACTGCAGGAAGCTTTCAAACTAAAAGAACTGAAGGTAAAACATGTAATTAAACCTTGACTGCCGAGCCACAAAACGAATGTGACAAACACGGAAGCGACGAACTTCGTCCCTAGCGCGCGGTCTCGGTGTTTTACACTAGCTACAGTATAGAGACTACTTCGCCGCCACCTGCCGTGTCAAGGAGGAGGTCATATCCGGGTGATCCGACGGAAAGCCGGCTCCAGTCAAGCATAAGCTAAATAGTTCTGTTCAACGACGGGATCCCATCTGCTTTCGGTGAATCAGTGATGGAGGAGAAGGAAAACCTTCATTCTGGGCCACTGTCGCCCTCAACCAGTTTCGGGCGAAAGTGGCAGGAATAAAGTTTTCCTGTTCTCTGTCAAGTAAGATAATTTACTAATGTTTTCAGAGAGTAGCGTAGGGGAAAGTAGCCGTGGCTGAACGCGTTTCATGAGGAACAGTAGGGGGAAAAGCAGCGGGGGTTGAACGCGCTTCATATACATCGGTGGTCTGTTCCTTCGGCTGAACTTGGAAGTGGTCGGCTCTCTTTTGTATTTATGTCATACTCTGTCAGGGCGGCGTTCACGGCCCCGCTCTGCCAAAAACAGGTAAGCTTTTAATTGTTAGTTGCCGGCTGCCTAAGGAATCGGACTCTCTATTACTTACTGCGTTGGCGGGCATGGACGATTTTTGGATCACGCGGTGGGCTGAGTCCACGGCCGGCCCAATCACAAGACTAGATTAGAATCAGCTGATCAGTAGTGGCGACATTTCCGCCCACCACTTGTCGTTCATTTCTCACAGTGCTGTGGGTGGGTAAAGCACGGTGCTTTTTCTGCGAGAGAAGTGTTTACATAGGGCACAAAAAATAGTGCAGTTTTAGAAGACAGTGTGGGTTTCTGGGTTAGAAAAAGTTCTTGAATCTCAAATTACCTTTTCAACAGCTTTATAGATTAAATTATTTGGGGTGTGGAAGACATGGAATCAGCTACACTTTCACACATGCTCAAAATTCCTATTAACCACCGCCAACACCAACGGAATTGTGGACAGAGGGAGAAAAGAATGCTTTACAGGAAAATATAGATACTTGAAAAAATTGATTGAAGCAGCTTGTAAAGGCTACGTTATGCTGGCAAGTTTTGTGAATACTGACGATCATTGGAATGACGGGATTCTAAAAAGAAACAGCTATATATAACCACCTGTCTGTCATGTTTTTCTGAACTGCTGTGTCGGGCTTCTAAATATCGTACGGTTACGCGTACCGCTGGCTAGCAGCGAAGGCAGGCTGTTGAGGCCACAGGGTCGGCCGCGGGTTATGCCATAAACGCGATTTTTAGACCCACGTCATTAACATTTGTGGCCGTTCACTAAGAGCATTTAAAGGTGTTGCTCCCCGTCATTTACCTTCTCATATTACCCATGCCACTCGAGTTAACAGCGTGCAGGCTGCGTGGTGGGGTTTGGACTACTGTGACGATAGTATGACGGGCTTCTAAAATAAGGAACGGTTACGCGTAACCGCTTGGCAAACATTTCTCCTTTTGGGTGGTTGGCGATAGAACTGAAACTGATCCTGTGATTATCTGATTCAGGACTGTGTATGTGCTGTCGGCGGCTGCCTTGAATTTACAACGGTTCAAGTGTAAACAACAAAAAGCCCCTTCACTTTCCTACAAGCACTGTCCTGTCTATTGCGTGTTTGTTTGTTGTGTGTTTGTTGTTTGTTTGTGTATGTTTGTTGTGTGTGTTGTCCTACCCTACGCACGCACGCCCCCCCACCCCACCCCAACCCCCAAGCAGCACGTCCCCCCCCCCCACCCCCAACCCACGCACGCACACTCAATTAACCTAAAGTTCTTAATTGAAGTTACCCCAAGTCACTTCTAAGTTGTCCTCAAGTTATTCTCAAGTTATCTTAAGTCATCCTTAAGTCATCCTCAAGTTGCCCTAAAGTCATCCTCAAGTCATCACAAGTTCTTAATAAGTTTTGATCAAGTTCTTACCAAGTTAACCTAAGATCATAACTAAGTCATTCTCTAAGTACAACCAAGTTCTTATTTGAGTTATCTTATAATTATAAAAAAATACAATCTATGTTTTTTATCTTAAATAGTAAATGTCTAATATAGTACCACACAACGCCTCAAAAAACGCGTCATCGTTGAGGATGTCTTCTCAGCGTTCTCTGCGCAAGGTCGGCTAGCATAGATTTTAATGAAGTTCTTACAACCTAAGCAACCGCATTGATTACAATTCTGGTCTATGGAAATGCCTTTTATAGACTCCAGGTCTTTATTTATTGACTTCATCAATTTTATAATACGCCATGATCTATTTTTATTAAAAAATTTAAAATTAAGTTCTTAAAATATTATTCCATCTGAAATGGATCAAAATGAATCTTTTGTTGTTGACGGTTTCTGGCGTGCTGTTGCCTTCTGTATTTAGTGGTTCAGATTTTTTTGATTGCTTTTGTTTCGGCCGCCATTGTTTTATATTTTAATAACCGTAATAACCGCCCCCCACAGCAGCAAGGGCGCCAAAAATGGCAACAGTTTTAAGTTCAATATTCCATGAAGACTTTGGGGCCCTAGAATCGCATGGAGTTTTTATAGCCGGCATTGAATCAACTTGTTCTGGCGTTGGCGGTGTTATGTTTTCATGATGAGTTATATTCTGTAACATTATTTTTTTTGTCTGTTCCACTCTGCTAATTTTTTCCTGCTTTAACACGCCCAGGATGAGGATGCTTTTCACTGGCCCCCACCTGGTTCAGTGTTTTCTGCTGATTTTCTGGTTGGTTACTTTCTCCACCTGATTCAATGTTTCCTGATTTCGATGATTTTCCAGCTCGTTCATTTTGAAGGAAACAAAATCATATATGATTAAAAGTTATTAATCCCATGATTAATGGCGATAACAATGTTCCAAATCTGTAGTATAGATCACACCCTAGAGACTCTAATGTCTTTGTTAAAACTGGATCTTGCGTTAAATCATACGTAAGATCTTGTTCAGAATCAATGGAGCAAATCTACTGACTAGTTTAGTGTACAAACTAAAGAGCCGTTTGCCCCACACTTTTTACCATTCTTGACCCCAGCTGTGCTTCATACCTGTTATGATACTTTATAATGTCTTGCGGCGACATCTGTTGAATCTGTTTCTATGCTGAATTTAGTTCCGAGGAACTGTTTTGTTTTCCACCATGCTGCCAAAGAATACAGCCTCTCCTTTTTGGGCATAATAGCTTGGTCATTAACTTGGTCATTCATAAGTTCAGGAAGTTTAGGCTGCCCTGTAGCTGTAGTAGATCATCGCTGTTCATGTTTTTTATATTAATTATAATTATTTATTTTTAAAATGAGCACCGAAAAAACTATTGCCAACCTTGTATACCATTCTGCTGTTATTGAGGCCTAAGTATAGGATACACGATGCTTGGTAAAGGCTTGTTAAGAATTAAACCAGCAGATCTTGGCAAACTAGACTTTGAAGACTCAGCAAAGCTAATTGCTGTTATTACAGCTTCATTTGCCACGAAAGATTTTCTAGTTAAGCAAGGAATAATTCCAGAGAATATAAATATGTAAATAAAAAATACATTTATAAAAAATGGCTTCACTCGTAATGATGATAGGTGGCGCTGTGGTGAATGCGCTTGCTTTTAGCGGAAGTAATTTCGCGTTTAGTAAACTGCGGGATGACGGCGAGAGAAAAGGCATAACAAAGCTATGGAGCAACTAGCAGCTGCACAAGACGCCTATGAAAAGCAGAGACTTGAGCAGTTAGATTTTATTAATGACACACTGAAAGAACAGGGGCATGCAGCTTACACATTTAAAAATGTTGACCAAGCAATAAAAGAATATTACTAGTAACAGGCAAACCGGTCCAGACATTGCCCCCACCAAAATTCAGTGACTTTTATCAACCATCAGAAAAGCAAAAGATGCAAGAAATCGCGTTTATTGCCTTTGGTATGACCGTCGTGTATTTTGTTGCACATAATATTGGCTGAATAAAAAATGAACAAAATCTATTATTCGCCCAAAGGATATTGGAAGGGTATCACAGCAATACAAAAGCTAAGCCAAGCGGCAGGCGTCAGTGAACAAACAGCAAAGGAATGGTTATCTAAACAAGCGATTTGGCAAATTTATTTACCTGCCCCTAGACGAATACAGAGACCGCACTTTGTGAATACAATACCGAACGACACCCATCAAATGGATCTTCTATATTTACCCTCTGATAGGATTAGACGAAAAAGATTTAAGTACGCACTCACAGTCATTGACATAGCTTCAAGATACAAAGATGCAGAACCATTAACACAAAAGAGTGCTTCTGCTGTTGCTGTTGCTATACAACTGATATACCAACGAGGCCCACTAACTTTCCCTCGCATGATTCAAGTCGATGATGGAAAAGAATTTAAAGGCCAAGTGAATCAATTATTGTTGAAACATAGAGTTACTATTAGAAGAGGCATTCCGGGAGTTCACAGATCACAGGCTTTAGTCGAAAACTTTAACAAACAGTTAGCCGAAAGGCTTTTCTCCTACCAGTATCACAGAGAGCTGATTGACAATTCTCGCAACACAGAATGGGTTAGAAGACTGCCCTCAGTTTTGCGCGCAATGAATAATGAAGAATTTAAAGGGCTAAAGCCAGTACAAGCAATCAAAAGAAAAACAATAAATGTTGCTGAAGGAGAGTCTTCATCCAGCAAACTATTACCATTTGGATTTAAAGTAAGGTACCTTTATTTACCGGGGAAGCAGAAGGGGGCACTCGCATCAGGGCAACCGATCCAATTTGGAGTGTTGACCCGTACGAAATAAAAAGAATTGTAAAAATGAATCCGCCCGTGTATTATTTACGAGAAACTGACACAACAAAACAACCAGCTCCTCAAAGATCTTTTGTGAAAGAAGAACTGCAGATAATTCCGCCAGACACAGTTCCGCTTTAATTAATTTACGGTTCTCCAGTGCCCAATTGCATATGAAAACTCTGGATTAACAAACACCCGTTTTGTGTTTGTTCTATCTAATGACTTCTTTGTTACAACTGTTGTGTTGATCTCATGTAGATTAGATCGCAGTTTTACGTTGTCATGATGAAAAGTCTTATTGCCAAACAATGCTTCTTTGTAGTTGTCATGTGATATGTTTGACTGCACAACACTGCGGGATATTCCTTTTGCTTTCTTAATGATTTTCTCCTGGCTCGAAATACTGTACATTTTTGACCTTAACCCCACATACTCCTTGATCACCTTTCCAGATAATTCATCCTTCATCTTTCCTAAAACCTTCTTATTAACGGATGAATGCAAAGGCGAATCTTTAGGGTAATCAGATGTGTCGTACCACCCCGCATGCCCTTTAGCTACTTCGGTTTCCATGTCTTTTTTAGATGTCTTCAGTAGGGATATCTATAACAAAACTATCTGTATCTGTGTAAAGTACTCTGGACTTTGGATACGAAGGTTTAAAGTAGTCATAAAGAAACTCTAACATCAAAAGCTTTGATAATTCTAAAACGGTAAACCCAATAAATACAGGTTTGTCCAATTTGACTTTCTTTTTTTTCATCATTATGCCAAAAAGCTGATCATGAAATCTTCTGAAGTCCTGATAATTAGGTTTTGAAGTCAGCTTAATTGCTTCATTCTCTCTGGTGACCAATCTGACATCTTTACGCTTGTGCGGATTCTCCATAGTCTTTCCAAAACAGCTGTTGTTCATCAGCTTGAAAAAGTCTTTTTCTGAAGCATCTGTGGATTTGGTTCTGAGATCAGTGTTCTTCATGATGTATGGTTTCATGAACTGTTCTTGATCGAAAGCAATTATACGATGGACAGCTGTTAACTTTAAACCATGTCTTAAATAAAATTGTAGAAGTCTGTAATGACAGACATAATTTTTTTTGCCTCGAAGATTAGGCACAAGTTTAGGTGGTTCTCTTGGATCTATCTTTAGACTTTCTGCTGCTAATGGATAGTCATTATGCAGGTCATGGAGTTCATGAGGATATTCTAAGTCAACTTCTAGAATGAAACCACGCTGTTGATCTGGCGTCAAACTGTTCAACCACTTTAATGCCTTTTGAATATTGTTCGGATCGCTGCCTGCGTACATTTTAAAGTTGCGTAATGGAAGCGATTGCGCCATTGCCCAACCATACAGATTGTTTGCATCTAAATACATGAGATAGTTAGACCTTTTACTCGGATCATAGTCGTCCAAGTATTTGTTGTTTGCTTTACAGTAATGATGCGACGCCATAATAATTCCTCCACGCAATCCGTTTTCAATCATCTGAATCATTGGTAAATCTGACAATAAATCAATCTGTACTCCAGTAAACTTTAAGAAAGCGTCCCAGCTCATCCCGGGTGCAGAAATATAATGCGCAGGATCCAAACTGTAATGTTTCATGCAGGTCTTTCTATAATTTTCAAAGGCGTCCGCCAACAAACATACATCTGCCATTAAGTAGGAGTCATGATAGTCTCCCATCGTTTTACAATCTAACTTTTGCCAAGCATCTTGAGCATGCTGGTAATCGGAGTCGCTGATGTCCTTTCCTCTAAGACTAGAAAAGAACGCGCCTTTAGGCGGAAGTGTATCTTCGTCAAACCTTTCCCAACTGTTCATGTATTCATAAGGGTAAACACCCTTTCTAACAAGAGTTGAGTCAAAATATTCTTCTGTTATTGGGCAGGACTTTAAGGACATAGCCAGTGCCTCTAATGAGCCCATCATGTGTTGCATAGAGTCGTAGAAAGACATGTTATTTAAAGTGAAACACATGTACTTTTCTGATGACTGTGCAATGCATGCTACCCTGAAGGCGCTGGTTACTGCTTGCATTATAAGGTGAGAGTCATAACCTCGCAAGTTGTGAAAGAATACAGGCATCTTCCATGTCTTTGGATCAAACTTTAGTTGAAGATTGCATTTACTGTGCGCTGCACCTCTAAACTTCCCACTAATGTGATCATGGTCTCTTACTGTGGGGTTTACACTCTTGGGCGTTAGCTCTAAACCGCAAATCCAACAATGCGTGGCTGAGTTATACTGTTGTTGGTCTTCAGGCGCCATTATGATTTCAGATAAGTTTAGATTATTAGAACAGTCATTGCGCACTTTCTGCATGCGTTCTAAGAAAGTATTCTGCGGCATTTGGCCCTCTATATAATTCTGGTTCTGAATAAACGCCATCCGACCTAACAATAATGAAGGCAAATGAACAAATCTGATGATTACTCATTAAGACTGTTTTCCGAAGTTTTTGTGGTGCTGGCCCTTCATAAGGAACAATAAGCGACTCGAAGTCTGCGTAAACTACGTATGGACTTGTTTGCAGCCGTTTCCAGTTCTTAAAACTAACTTTAGATCCTGGTGGGGGCGTAGTTAGTTCTGTATTACAGTCTACAGAACTTTTACAATGTTTCTTATGTTCGCTCGCGGCTTGAACAGATGGCATTCTTGTTAAACATTTTCTACAGAATTCTTGTTTGCCATGATCTTTTGAAGTATGCTGCATTAGTCTACTCATTGTTCGTATCAATGTGTAATGGGGCAGCCCTGCTGGCGAAAACATTAGGAGTAAGTCCACATGACTTTTGGCTGGTTCGCCTATTGTTGGACTGTTCTTGGACACTTTAATTGGCACCAAATTTGTTTCCTCATCCCATGTGTATACATAACAGTTATTGGGTTGTTTTGTTCTTCAAACTGATCAATTTGGTCTACACTAACAGGAAAGGATATTCCATTGAAGTTAAGATCTTTAGCGTATTGCCGATAGTTAGTCACTCTCTCTGCGTGTTCGCGGACATGATGCAGCCTTGCAAGAACGCACCACATGAAACATTTGTTGTCTGAATTTTTTATGTTTAAAACTGCTCTCTTTAAAACCACTCTCGGGGTAGCGGAATGTAAGCCTTGCCTACAATCGGGCATACTTAGCCTGTTTTAATCTAATCTCTAAGACTTCGCCCTCTGACCAACCAGAGCCTCTCATTTTAGCTTCTTCAGCGGCAGCGTCAAACTGTGTAAGCAGTTCGTCTGCCCACCCGGGTGTTAAGTCATTATGAGAAAGAATAGTCTGTTGTTTAGTTGAGACCCAGACTTCTAGATTTTCTTCATTTATTGTTACATAGTCGATTAAAACAGCTAACATTACTTTAACTGGCGGGTCTATTGTTAGTTTGCCTGGAACTTGAGAAATAGCATGTACAACGCTTGCCCGCACGTTTTCTGGATTAATAACTTCTAAATCAATATCATTCAGGGCTCTTGATAAACGCTCTCTCTCAAGCATTCCTTCAAACAATTCGTCTTGTCCTTCATATATCTTAGCCATGCTGTCTTTCTTTTCTAAGCCAACATATTTATTTAAATTAAAAAAAATACAACGGCTTAATCAGAATTAATATCAACGGTCTTTTTGCGCTTGGGCTCATAAACTAAAGTATAAACACCTTTTGGTGTTGTTAATGTGAGCTGTTTAGAACAGAGTTTAATGTTTCGTTTACTTTTTTTAAGCATTCCTTTTTTATCTGCTCGGGGTCTGGCTGTTGAGAAAAACTTGTCCCCGCCTTTCTTTGAAGATCAAACTTTTGTCTTTTGTAGTCATCAAAATCAGCCTGTAAACGATTAAATTCTTCATCCGTGATGTTTGAGTCAGCTAGCGCTTTATTTATTGTCAGTTTGAACGAACTAAGTTTAGCCGTTATTAGTTGAACCATAGCTGTGTGCTTTTGGAGTTTAGTTTTTAATTTTTTGCTAGCAGCACCTACAGCTAATGAACACAGGCCGAGAGCTAAAGACAACCCGCCTAGAGGCAAAGCTGCGGGCGCCCTATGCCTGTTGCTAAAAGACCAACACTCGTTCCTGCTGATAGAGCGCTTATAGTCGATGTTCCAGTATTAACATATGTAACAGCATTAAAGGCAGCAGAATACCTTCGTTTGGTTTTGCTGTATTTTGAAAGGTCCTGCTCTAGTTTTTGTTGCATTTGTGTAATGTTGGTTAATCTGAAGGTTTTTATGTCAGGGGCTATCCCTTCTTTTGGCGACTCTGGCGCTGTAGGCACATTTGGATAAACCTGAACAGACATGCTTTTCATAAAATAAAAATAATTTAGTATTGTACATATTTTAATCTGCTATCTCCAATATTCAGCTGTGCATCAATTAATAAAAACAAATGTACATTAAGCGGTTTATCAGCTTCTTTTTCTTTCTCAATTTGAATGTTTACGTCTTTAACCTCTCTCCCACTTGCATACAACTGATTATCCTCTGTTGACCTTAGGTCAATCCATAAACCGTATTTGATGTTAAATAATCATCAAGCCTAACACTGTGAAGGTGTAGATCTTTAGACGCAAGGTCTGCTGTTGGACTTCGGCCCCTCCCACCCCCAAACAATTTTCTTATTTCGTCAAAATGATGATAAGGCCTAAGTCCGCTAGCATAGATTTGGTTAGGACTGCCGTCAATTGTACATTGTACTTTCGTTATTTTTGGATTAAAAAACTTTTCACTTGCTCTTGCGAATGGTTCTTCATCTTCACACAGCAATAAAATACCTTTAAGCGATTTTACTGCGACACTAAGATTAAAATTCCATATAGCGTCTGCCCTGCTTTTAGGATATGTTGAATGATGACGCACGTTTTCGTAATATATTGCTATTTTTGACGCATATTGTTTCTCAATCAGCTCTGCTAATTTAAGGTTGCTAACAACGTCAAACTCTAACGAGATGTCAGAAATGCTGTACTTTGCTTCGGTGTCTGTTGATTTGATAACACGTTTGTATTCATTAAAAGTTAGTTCATATGACAATCTGTCTTTTAATGCTCCTTGAAAGTATGGCGCATGCGCTTTTAACAACTCAAAATCTAGGGGAATGGAAAAGCGATTACCATACGCATAACTTACAGCTAAAGCCTTTTTGCTGCTTTTAGCACCTGAGGCGAGTTCGGCGCCTATTCTAAGTTTTAGCGCTTCTTCATTGCCGATTCCTTGAAACGCAAGATCTTCCCTTTCATTCGCGGTTAGCCATAGATCAGAATAGGTTAAAAATATGTCTGCATTGTTTAAAGAAAATACTTCTTGCCCCTCAAGTTTTACAGAAATTTTCTTAACGATTGCCCGTCCCAAATTCTGGACAACTGTTCTGTTTGGGTCTGTTGTTGAAGCGAGTTCTATTTTAAAAGTAAGCCGTGCAGAGCCTGGCACAATCAAATCATCCGCTCCTAGGTCTGGAAATCTAACAGTAAGAATTTGATCTGCATCAATAGTAGATGATTATTTGGAACAGTAATATTCCGTTTGTTTTCCCTTCACGCCACGGGGTTCTTTCAGCTTTCTATACGGGTCAAGAATCGAGCCATATGCTTGTGACATTTTTATAAAACAAAATAAAAAGTTAATTATTTAAAAACATGGCAGGAATTGAAGGTGAAGAAGATTATGATGTTTTTGATCCTGGAGACGACATGGATGAAAGGACTCCTTTGACACAGCATCGCTCAACGCTCTCAATGCGGCGTGAATTAACAGAAAGTACGGTCGGAGCATTTTACAAAAGTTTAGGTCAAGAACCTCCCGAATTTATAGACCCAAATGATTTTGAATTAGAAGATGGTCATTTGTCTGTGAAAAACGACCAAGGGCAACTTGTTCGGCTTACAACTAAAAAAGACCCATCAAAGTTTTTAGCCGTGGGTTCAATTAGAAATAGACTCCCTGCGAGCGTACAAAATCGCCTTGGCATTGCTAGACCAAAATTAGATAGGGTTGCAGTTTCTAAACTTCAAAACACACTGCAGGAACTCCCGACAGATAACCAAATACAAAACATGGAACTTAAAGAATTAAATCAATCAGCAGATGAAATAATAAATGCAATAGAAGCAGAAACCAGTTTTTCAGAAGAAACAGCATTGAAGACTATACACGACTAGTCACCGCTACCCATGCGAGAAATAGCAGCCCTTGATCATGCTTTGAGAAGCATCAGAGGCGAATTAACAAACAATTTAGCAAAACTAGGTGAACTAGATGAGCATATAAAAAGAGAAAAAGAAAACCTCGTTGAGGCTGACGACCGCATCGTAGGGCGTGAGATTAAAGAAAGAATAGCCCAAAGACTAAAAGATCTTGAACAAGAAAGATCAGCAAGACTAGAAGTGCTGACTACTAACCGAGACCAATTACGAACACAAGTGAATAGAATAAGAGAAACTATCGAAAAAATTTTATATGAAGACACAACACTAGCAGAACGAATACGAACGTTGTTTAGAGAGCAAGGTGTCACATTAGCAAGCGTTATAACGGCTTTAGGATTTGCAATAAGTACACTAGTAATGGCTATTACAGGCGGTGGTGGAGGGCAAAGTTCAGTGCCCCCGCCGCCATCGCCTCCATCACCACCTGATAAATCATGGGTAAAAAAACAACTTGATCATCTTGCGAGTTTATTAAAAAAATTAGCCAGTAAAGCCGTAGACGCTTTACCTGGTATATTAGGCGGTATCGTTAGCTGGCTTTTGTCTACTGCAAGCAAAGTAGTTGGCTTTATGGCCGAGCACTTATGGGCATTAGTTCTCTTAATAGTCGGGTTAATATTTAGTAAGATAAAGACCAAGTAATCCTAGGCCAGTTAATCCAAGAACAAGCGCTGTCTTTTCATATTCATGGTCATTATTTTTGACTTCGCGAACAAAGCCCGCGAGCTTTGCTGAGTCTTCAATGTCCTTTGGGCTTTGGGCCTCGGGGATTGGATGACTTATTCTTGGGTGTTTGTTTACTGCTTGTAATATTACTGGCCCAGAATTTATGTCGTTTTTCCCAACCTTCTGTTCATTGCCTGCTATAAGAATTTCATTATAGTTTATTATTATTCCTACCTGGAGTCTGAGGTCAGAAGGCAGCATGTATAAACCAGTGCCAACAGCAAAGTCTACTTTCGATCTTGCGTATTGTAAAACATTTTGGTACCTTTTAATACTTGAAGGCAAATCAACTGTAGAATTAATGGCGTCCTCTAAATTTGCTAAGTATTGTTTTTGTGCGTCAAAGCCAGTAGAAGGATCAGTTATGCTTGATCTTGCCTGTGCTTGCGAACCTAGCAAACACCAAACGTAAGTACGAATAGAGTCGTTTATTCGTTCTATCCCGCCCTAGTTAGGCCCTTAGAAGTGTCTAAGATAAATGTTGTCCATGCTGTTTTATGCTCTTGCTGTAGGGACCCGGGCTCAACAGTTGTGCCAAAAAAGAAAGATTTGAAAGGAGGATGCCATTCATAGTTATACTTTCTGTGCGTGCCCCGAAAATAAAGGTCGCCTAGGCCATGATTATGATCCAACTTTTGTCTAAAGCCTGTCTTGATGTTAATATTGAATTCGTTACAGATCCTTTCAAAAGCCTTCATGTCTATTCTGTTGCTGAGTGGATTAAACGGTTTGTCATTTGGTAATGGAGCTTGCAGTTCAGTCAAAATACGTCTGAAGGTGTAATAGAAATGAAATCTGTACACTGACCTCACCAAAGGATCATGGTGATTTAAATGATCAGCATACGACACTCCACATCCAGTTGATGCGCAAAACACAGCAAAGTTTAACTGGTTCTGATAAAACTGCATCGGATGACTAAACCACGCTTTCTTGATGTGGTCGTTTTCAATAGGGGGGTTAAGATAGCTCTTCAAATGGAGTGCTCACCTTTTATGAAAGAGGCAGTCTGGGCTCAGCAATGTCAAAGTATCAGTTTTTGCTATATTTTTTAAGATAGTAGTGCGGCGCCAACAGAATATTTTGCGCCGGTATATTTGAAAGCACTCATTTTTATTTCGTTAAAAAAATGTTGTAACAATAACAACCCGAAAAGACCGGGGGGGGGGGGGGGGGCCGGCTTTTTAGAACATGCTATTGATAACAATGCGGGGCAGAATGTTGCACTTCATGAAATATTTTACAAAGTCGTAGGGTTTAATATAAGTGAATGCCAGAAGAATAATAAGATACAAAAAATTAACAAATCAGGGACCAAAGTTAGGAGCCAGTTAACAATACCTGATGGTTTATTATGGGTTTGCTCACTAAAAGAAAGCAATGAGTTTAACTTCGACATTACTCTCCAACTTACAATGGCAAATCTAAAAACAATGTTAACATGCAAGCCTGAAGAAGTAGCTTCTATTTTGATAGAGAGCTAGCTCAAATGTTAGGCTTTACAACTGCAATCTACCCGCTCATATTTTAGTGTTTGCGCCAGACAAAACTACTTTTGAGGGGGAAAAATCCGCTCGATCTTGCATTACATTCATTACTCTATGGTCATTTGGAACGAGCTGAGCACTGGAGAAAACTTATATGATGGAAGGCGCCTCAACTGTTTTAAGAGCTCTTCCGTCAGGAAAGCTGCATATATGGGGCGATATGAAATTATACAATTCCCTAATTTACCAGTTTAAAAGATTAGTTTGTGGGAGGGTTGGATCATTTAATAATAAAAATCAAGACAAAACAGGGAAATCGTGAAATGTGATAACCTACACATGTGTTTTGAATAATTATAATAAGTTGTTCTAAAAAATAATGTCGCGGGGGCCAGAGAATTCAGGAGTATACATTAGCGCCTGGTGAGGGTAGAACCTGAAAGTAAAAACCGTGCAGAACGTTGCGGACTATGAACAGAACGGTGAGATGGCGCTTTTATGGTTTTGAGTACACTAAAGATGGTGATTATAAACGCAAAGAGGTTGACGACAACAAAAGGTTTCCTAAACTAGAACAACTGCGCAATCTAGAAGCAAATAATGTTGGCCAGTATGAATATAAAATAGTTCGAAAACCTGACCTCAAATGGCACTTAGAACCATATTTAGAATGGGAAATAAAATTTGAATTCATAAGCCCATTTACATTTTTTAGCCGTCAAAAAAGTTTCAGAAAAGCATTCAACTCTGGCCCTTTACATGTAAGTCTTATGCCGGACGACAATAGTCGAAAAGAAATTGAAATAACGCCATATGGGAAAAAACAGTACATCCTCCACAGAAAAGAAACAGTTGTAAAAAAGCTTCTACAAAATTACAGTTCTTTCCAAGCAGAAAATTAGGAGACACGTTCACAATGATATTTGAAATTTCTGTCTTTAAAGATGTAGAGAGGGATGGGGTTGTGGGCGTTAGTGACGACCTTATAAAAGGAATTAATATTAGCTGGCAAAACTTAGACGTTAAACGTCTTAACGTTACCATCGTTGTTCTTCACAATGGTGAGGATATTAAGGTTTTTAACAACAAGCAAACAAAATTACTGTTGACTTGAATAGAAACAATCTTACAGAACTGAATTGGATTAATCTTACACATTTAGGCCTTATAGGGTTTTATTATACTGAACAAGTTTTGACAGAGAGTATGATAAAAATAATAACTGGATTAGATTAAATTCTTCTATAAAACCATGGAGCAGTTAAACTTTATGACAAAAACGCCTCATTGCTCATTGATTTGTGGGCAGACTGGTTGTGGAAAAACAATATTTGTCCTAGACCTATTACAAACAGTTTATCGCTATAATTTTAATCATATTGTGGTTTTCTGTCCAACACTTAAATGGAACAAAGCATATCATGATAGAAGGTTTATATGGACAGATGATGACATATATTTAGTTGATCCTAGCAATAAACTGAGTGAGTGTTTAGAACAGTTTTATAGACTGTTTGAAGGAACGCAAACACTATTTATTATAGATGACTGTTCGGCAGAAAGAGACATAGTTAAAAAGAGAAACACTTTGTCAAACTAGCTTTCAGCGGAAGGCATGCCAGGATAAGTGTGTGGATTTTATGCCAAAAATATAACTCAGTTTTAAAAGACTTTAGAGAACAGTTAAAGACTGTAGTGTTATTTCACATGAAAGACAGAGACTCATTTGAAGAATGTTTGCGCGAAAATGATGTTATTGAAAATGATCAGGAAAAACATTAGGATTAAACAAAAACTGAAATCTGAAAAGTTTAGTAAATTAGTATTGAAAACGGATAACCCTACACAGTATGTCTGTTTGTAGATAATCGTTATTTTTTTGGTTATTGAAGTCTTACTTGCCAGAGAACAGGGAAACCTTTATTCTGGGTCACATTCGCCCGAAACTGGTTGAGGGCGAAAGTGTCCCAGAATGAAGGTTTCCCTGTTCTCTGTGGGCGAAAACATTAACTGATCTAAATTGTGCGTCCACAAGCTACAGTGTGCCTAGTTTTTCACCTGGACATGCATCTGAGACAATAAGTTGATGACTCACATGGTTTGTGGGGGTCGTTTGGTGGAAGTTTGTGCATCGTAACAAATTTCAGTGGCCATTATTGTGATCTAAGTGTTGTGCGACCTGTTGGTCACCGGTGGGTGGTTGCTTGGCAGCCTGGTTATGATGTATGTTTGGGCTTGGTGGTTGGATATTTTGTGTTGTGTGTACTGTTGATGTTGGGAGGGTCTATTGTGCAGGATGGTGGTGTGTGCATGAGCGACAGCGTGTTGTATTGAATAAATATATTTATTTGTTGACGTTGTGTGGGTGTGTTGTATGAGAGGGGAGGGGGGTGTTAGTATAGGTGTTTTTCCTCTCAGACCTTAGCGTGTCTGACAAGCAAGTCAGCATGTGAAAATGCGGATGTATGAGTGTTTATTCGTATTATTGTGAAGTTTTGAGTTTGTCGGGAAACAATGAAATATCCAAGATTGTTATCATTATTGGTTTTCTTCCCCTCCTCTTCTCCATAACCCCGGGGGAGTCGCCACACTGGAGAACAGGTTACCAGGTTCGTCCATTTTGTCGGTTGGTTGCCAAAGGGCCCGGATCTCTGCAGAGGCCATGGCCTACTACTACTTCTACTACTACTACTTTTACTATACTACTACTACTACTAATACCACCTCCTCCACCACTGCTACTTCTGTTGCTGCTACTACCACTTACTTACTACTTCTTCTACTACTCCTGCTGCTATACTACTGCTGCTGCAGCAGCAGCAGCTGCTGCTGCTATCATTTTATTATCATCGATTTGCTTTCCGTGGACATGTTTGTGTAATATTTAAATATGACAGCCAAATTTTACAGACCGGGAGGGGGGGGGGGGGGGGGGGGGGGCCTTGTAGGGCCCTGCCTTGGTTTGTTTGTTTGTTGATTGAGTGGGTGGCGGGGGCTGTATGTGTTGTCGGTGGTTATTAACTTTGAGTGGATATATAATTGTAGACGCATGTGGTCCGGTGTGTTTGTAGATGGATCTTATATTTAAGTGTACGATGTAGATGCGGCCTGTCGTGTATATGTGTGTTGTGTGTGTGTGTGCGTGGTGTGTGTGTGTGTGTGTGTGTGTTGTGTGTGTGTGTGTGTGTGTGTGTGTGTGTGTGTGTGTGTGTGTGTGTGTGTGTGTGTGTGTGTGTGTGTGTGTGTGTGTGTGTGTGTGTGTGGTGTGTGTGTGTGTGTTGCAGGAAGACGGTGTCGTACAGCTGTCTACGACCTCTGCCGCTCAGTACTGCAAGACGGGGTACGTGAACTGTTGATGCGTTTTCGCTTGAACTGGGTTTATTCTTGCAGTGTTCAAACGTTTCCTGCTGTGTCTGTATCTTCTTGAGGTTTTCGTGTATTCTAAGCTGTGAGAGAATGTAAATATCTTCGTTCAAGCTCACCCATCTTAATTTGCACGAAAACCCCCCTTTTCACATACACATGTCCATCACATATCAATTTTGACCAAAATCAACACCTGTTTCACAAAACATTAACACGCCAAACCCTCTAAAATTGACGCAATCGTTATTTTAAAACGGGGGCTTACGTGCAAGATAAGATTTGGTGATCGTGAACAAAGATATTTACATTCTCTCCAGGTACATAAAAATTAAGGGTTTACAGCACGCTCTTCTACTTCCAGCACTATTAATAAATCAGAACAAACAACTGGATTTCCGTTTTGATTAGTTATTTTTATATTTAATGAGTATATATCTATGCTCATTATGCATTAATTCTTTAAATTGAATGTCTCCGCCATACTTATATAACTGATAATCGCAAAAACCCCGCTGTAATTGCCGGCAGTACTCGTAGAACTCTAGAGGGCTGCCCCATAAATAAATTGCGGTCTGTTTTTAACTCCTCTAAATAGACATACAACGTCGGGTTCACGAGAAAATCGGCGGGTCTACTGCCTAAATACTTATAAATGCCCATTCTGCAAGACCGTGTGTTTTAATATGATACGTCTCACCGCTATCATAAAAGCCTAAAATTCGAGCAAGGCTTCTAGGAAAAACATACTCCCTTTCCTCTTCTGGAAAATTCATAGTAACTATAAGATTTGCCTCATTAATTGTTAACTTAATGCCAAAACTGCTAAATACTTCTCTTAAAGAAACAAAAGTTGTAGTAGCCGTCGGGTATTTTTAAATGTTTTAATAGATCGCCTTGTTCATTCTTAACATCTACCCAGTTGTTCTTAGCCCTTTCAAATATGTTAATCCATTTTACTTTAAACCCAATTTCTTTAAGAGCAATCCTATAATTACCTCGCCTGTTGTTAATTGGATGCGTTAAGAACACACTTTTGTTTTGTTGGTTTATATAGATGTGCATCTTTTTTTAAAACTATTTTAAAAATGGAACCTTTTAAATATAACGAAAGCTCTATTAACGCCCGCGGGACCGAGTCTCCCTACTTTTCTAATATTATCTGTTTTTATTTTGTTTCACATCCACCACTGCACTTTCACTCCCAATGGCCAGATTACACACAGTTATATCATAAGGAAAAAATATTCTCATCCAGTTTTTTACAGCTTTGGCAAACATGTCAAAGATTTTCACTCAAGAAGGGCAACTTTTCAAAACAGACAGACTATAAAACCTATGTTATGTGCTTAGAGTATAGGATATGATTATTTCCTGTGCATGAATGTGTTTATTTTTAAAAATAACTGTTTGTCGTAATCTGACTTCACTTATAATTGCAGTTAACGCATATGCACTAATGTGTATGCGATATTGCTTATGCATTTCCATGATGTACTATTAGTACCCACGCAAAATAAATACTACCCTCACCTTTACTTAAGAGATAAGAGAGGAAGGGGGGGGGAGGGGGGGGAAGACATGGGTTTAGGATGGGGAGGGGAGAGGCAGGACAGGGTGGGACTGTTAACTGTAAAAAAAAAGTTTAGGGTTGACAGAAAAAAAAGTTAGGTTACTGCAATCATTTTTTTTCCTAACAAGAATAGCAGGCTAATTATAACCACCAGTTGTTTTTTTCCTAGCAAGGACAACAGACAAATGACCTGAACAGGTATTTCATGATAGATGGCCAAACGACTGACAAGGTATTGCAAGAGAACCAGCGGTGAAAAACAAAAATTCCACTAATAAACAGCTCCTACAGGAGCTGAACCCATGAACTCCAGCCAGGAATCTGAGATGCTACCCACTGCTCTATGGTGGCTGGTTGATC
>CM031602.1:39497111-39515478 GCA_018398815.1 Conus ventricosus | reverse complement strand
AAGTAACGGACAACATCACAATCCGCACTGATCAAGTGACGCAGACGACACAGCTCTAAGGGGAAACAACAGTATACATCAGCGGAGAACACAGAACACAAAACGGCATTAGCGAGGGGAACAGAAACACTGCATTAGTGAGGGGCATAGAGAACTACACCTACAATAGGACACGGTCAACTGCAACACTGCCTCAGCCAGAGAGCACAGACAAACACCACATCACCACTGCCTCAGCCAGAGAGCACAGACAAACACCACATCACCACGGAGACATCAACAACAGCAACGAAGGAATACAGAAAATTGTATCCCTCAAAATTCAAGCATCTAAAACATCACTTAATGAATACAGAAAACTGTACCCCTCAAAATTCTCTAAGGATATTTTTTTTTTGCAGCTTCACAAAAAGATGTGTGAACAAATATCGATATTACTATTCTCTTACAACACATGCAGGGTTGTCACTCTCCACATTTCTGTTACAGTGGGAAACCGGTTTGAACTGAAACAAGCTGTTCTATTTCTTCTTGCCTGTGAACACTCCTGGACTCAACGGTTTTTTTTTGTCTTTTGTTATTCTTAGCAAACTTTGAGAGGTACATATCAATGACATCAACCACAGGAAATGAACAATAATACATGGCATGTTACTGAGTATCACCGAAGGGCTACGGTGTATTTTCAACTTTGAGGAGTCAGGCTTTCACTCAAAGGATACAAACAAAAGTTTACATTTCAGCTTCACGGTGCGCTGAAATCGCCTTTCAATAAAGGCCAACAATCCGCCAAGGCAAATAACATACAAAGTACATATCAACTTAAGGACACAGAAAACTACATTGCTTTCAACTGTTAAGTATCTATAGCTTGGCCACACTGCAACAGTCTCTTGGCCACACTGCAACAGTCTAGATACACTGACAAAAACAGTTCCTGGAATGGTATGTTCACCGTTTTCTAAAAATGGAACTTACAATGCTATGATGACACCATTTTAACTGAACACATTCTTAATATTGCAACTTGTCACACCAACATGTACTCATATTCCGTCAACACTGCTACTGAGTATTGACTGTAAGAAGTAAAGAACGCGATGGACACAAACCAAAGATCAAACGGTTTATCATAAACAACTTTAACATTGCATTAACACAGTGACGTAACTGTAAGAAGTAAGCAACGCGACTGAAAACAAACCAAAGATTATAAACAGTTTATCGTAAACAACTTTTAACATTGCATTAACGGCAACACTGCCATCTTTATACAACAGTAAACTTCACTACCTGCTACAACACTACCAACAGTGTGGTTGCACCACCACCTAGTAACATTGCCAATGACACACACACGCGCGCTTGCTTGCGCGCTTACACACACGCCAGCACACTAGTCATTAATATCAAGCCGACTATATACATAGCTATGCTGACGACAAGACTACCACTCGTGCAGACTGAAAGGAACGTCACAAGTTCGCTAACGAGGATGCGGCCATGTCTGAGGGACTTCGAACACTCCCCCCCCCCCCCCCCCCCCCCCCATCTCCCCCCACCCTCCCCGCCGCCCCCCCCCCACCCCCCCCACGCCCGCATCTGAAGCTTACTCCCCCTGCCTTTTTCCTTGATTTCCTCCAGGCTCGCCCACCCTCCACTATCGCATATAACGCCGACACTCATGACATCGCCTCCCACGCCTCTGCCGACTCTACACAGTAAAACACACGCCAACTCTTCACACAAACATTGAGTAAACACAACAGCTTTCAGAAAACACTGGCACCACAAAGCCCGTGGTCGGATGCTAAACAGGTAAAAAAAACAACCTTCTTCAACAAAGACACTTAGGCGCAACAAACAGATATGAAAGCCAGCTATTTGGAATCCAAAGCCGTCAGTTTAGAATTCGGGTGCATAAACTGGGAGGCGTAAAAAAAAAACCTAGACTAACTAACAATGGATGCACAAGTCAGACAACTCAACAGGGCATCAAATCGTAACATTTCGATTTTGTTTCCGATTGATGATATTGCCGGCATGAATGCCTTTGAAAGTTCGATCATCACGGCAATTGTGATGTCCTACCATAGAATTTCAAATTCCTTAAATAAAGAGACATACACACAACAATGTGAGAAACAACAATGTCAAAATACCACACATAGCAAAATATAAACAATGTATCGTTTTAAGGAGGCAATTGACAGCGACAAATGAGACATTTAAAGTCTGTTTATTCTGAGATTGAATACAACAATAACATGAATATATTAACTGTGCCTTTAATAATTGCATAGAAAATTTTGAGAAACAACGTATTGCATAAAGAACCCATCTCAAAAGAAAAGATATAAACAACGAACGTTTTAAGGAGCAGCAATACAGCGACAAATCATCATTTAACTGGTGTTTTCTGTATATAATACAAAGCAATATGGAAGAATCCATATTTACCACGTGTGCTTTTCTGCTTGAAGTTTCGATAAAGCAATGTTCTCAAAGTAGGATACCCATGAGTACTTGTCGATAAAGCAATGTTCTCAAAGTAGGATACCCATAAAAACTTGTACGTTTGATTGCAGTTTTCCCCCTACTTCAAGCAGCAGAGTACACGAGGTAAATAAGGATAGTGCCAGTAATAGTTTAATTATACACCACTACCAATGACACTCACGACGATCGGTACTATGGCCGACACTCTCTCTCTCTCTCTCTCTCAGCGCTAGCTACACTGGACTCCCTGGTTAACGTGTCCCTAGAGCTCACGATGAAGAGGAACCATTTTCGTCTCTTCACCTTTTTCAATCTTCTTGTATATTATGTCATCAATCCAGGTCCCAGTATTTGTTGGGAACAAGTGCAGTCCTAACGAACATCAAGATGAGTCACGGTGCATCCGACATAGATCATTTCAAGAAAGCACTAGTCACTGAAGGCACATTTTTTCGCACTCAGAGAATGGAACAGAGTGTAGTCCGACTTCAGTATCAAGAAATTTAGGCGAGGATGACATCCTCACTATTAATCACGGAGTTAAAAGAAAGCAATACGATCAATCATGGAATGAACTTTAATAGGAAACAGTAAGCGATCGCTAACATCATGGAATTCAGGGGAAATCACCAGCACGCAATTCACAGAACAGACAGGGACCGGCGATACGGATTATCAGAATAATCTGTCGTTTCTACAGAGCTAACAACAACAGCGGGACGGATATCTGAAACTGCAGTTTACCGATTACCGACAGATCACAAATATGGATTTACTCCAGAGATGGAACCGAGGAGGGGGGAGATCAGAGGAAGCACTAACGTCATGCAGTCAACAGAGGGATCCGTGGAAGGGATTGTTGATACGAAGAGGGCATGGAGCGATCACTGTTATGCAGCTAACAGGACAGCTAGGGAATGCAATTCACACGACAGGGAAGGACCATGCTGTCAGAGGAACAATGGAACTCCGATGGCATCGGCTTGGCATGATGGAGGTGAAAATCTGATACCACAGAGTTCATCGGACATGGTGGGACTGCTGGGATCACCGAATTAACCGGACATGGATTTGTTACTGGTTACGCGGATTTCAGAGGACAGGTTCACTAAAACGCATTTCACAGGAGTAGGAGGGAAACGCAGACAAATGACAGTGTCACAGGACTGGATAGGGAAGGCCGACAACGTCACAGGACTGGATAAGGTATGCTGACAACTGACAATGTCACAGGATTGCACGATGACAATAGACAATGTCACAGGATTGGATAAGGTATGCTGACAACTGACAATGTCACAGGATTGGATAAGGTATGCTGACAACTGACAATGTCACAGGATTGGATAAGGTATGCTGACAACTGACAATGTCACAGGATTGGATAAGGTATGCTTACAACTGACAATGTCACAGGATTGGATAAGGTATTGATGACAAATGACAATGTCACAGGATTGAACGATGACAACCGACAATGTCACAGGATTGGATAAGGTATGCTGACAACTGACAATGTCACAGGATTGAAGTGACAACTGACAATGTCACAGGGTTGGATAGGGAATGCTGCCAACTGACAATGTCACAGGATTGGATAGGGAATGCTGACAACTGACAATGTCACAGGATTGAACGATGACAACCGACAATGTCACAGGACTGAACGATGACAACTGACAATGTCACAGGACTGAACGATGACAACTGATAATGTCACAGGACTGAACGATGACAACTGACAATGTCACAGGACTGAACGATGACAACTGACAATGTCACAGGATTGAACGATGACAACTGACAATGTCACAGGATTGGATAAGGTATGCTGCCAACTGACAATGTCACAGGATTGAACGACGGCAACTGACAATGTCACAGGATTGGATAAGGAATGCTGACAACTGACAGTGTCACAGGATTGAACGATGACAACCGACAATGTCACAGGATTGGATAAGGTATGCTGACAACTGACAATGTCACAGGATTGGATAGGGAACGCCGACAGCGTAAGAGGATGGGGTGTAAGGGTGGACAATATTGACGACTGACGGTGTCAGCACAAACCACAGATACACTAAACGATCATGTGAGAATAGCATACTGGGACCATGGCGGCAATCTCACGACAAAGATGGACAGGTACAGGTTGTAACATTAAAAAAATTACACGGTCAACAAACAGCGATCAGGATAAACGCCAAATAATGCTAAACTGCAAAAACTGCGTCACACACACACACACACACACACACACACACACACACACACACACACACACCATACACATACGCGTGTGTGTGTGTGTTGTGTGACTCACAAAGCTGAATGCAGCACATGAATCAATGTCATTAAAGCAAATACACCGAGCATGTAGGACACTGTATTGACATCCTACGCGATACGAACTGCACGAACCACTCATTACGGAGACACACCTGTTTAGCAGATTTTCAGTACAAAAGTTTTTGTTTTCGTTGTCAGAGGTTTAGGCATCAAGAACCTCATTCGTCAGTTAACACACATGAACTGCCTCCCACCATTCTTTTCATCAAAATTATTATTAAAAAAAAAGAAAGAAAAAAAGCAGCACATGAAAGGTGTTCACGATCCCTTCAGCTCCAAAGCGCTGTGTATATGCAGTCGATGTGAAGACGACACTAAAACACTGCTGTCAGAAAACACAAGAGGAAAGGGGGATTGGCAGAAGCTTCATGCAAATATAGCTTTCATCTCTCTCAAATAGCTTTTCAGATCAGAAGAGCACGGACACTTGTGTTTCAGGTTCCTATCAATCTATCTGCATGTGGTGGAATAAATTTAACTGACTTTCTGGTGCGTCTCGGCCGTTTCTTTTTCTCCAACTGAAAATGTTCCGTCACAACAAGTTACATATTCATCTACATATTCATTATTCAATGTCCGTGTTCTTCTACGTTGTATACCTAAAAATAAACAACCCAAAGAACCCCCCCCCCCCCCCCCAAACATAGTTACTATACAGCCTCCTCACCACGTGTCTCTTTGCCAATTAGCTGACGAGTATTTGACGGTTTACAGGATATTTGTTCACTGCTAAACATCTGCTGTTAGCACAACTAGCCAGATGATAATCAATTTCGAGTCTGTGTCAGGGATCAAACAAACAAAAAAACAACTTGGTTCCTCAAACTACAGCTGTTACGAAATTATGAAGGCTCAGCTATGGATCAATCAGCTGATCGGTATAAAAACAATGTACATTTTAAGGACAAAGCTAATTTATGTTTAAATATCAAAATAAACGGCTGTTCCTCCTCAATCTTGTGAGAATATTACCTAACATAAGAACATTCTGTAACACACAAAAAAAAACATGTGGATTACAAAATTTCACGCGGTGTCGATGCTAGCAGGGTGAAATACTTGGGGTTCAGACAAAGCGATCAGAGTATTACCGAGGTCGAGAAGGGAAAGAAGGGGAAAAAGAAGGGTTCACCATGAAATCCTCCACCAAGCTAGCGGGAAAAAAAAACTGGCTTAATTAAAATCAGCTTGCTACAAGGCTATCATAGAGTGAGGCACAGGATAAAGATGAGTGTCTACTACACAGCAAACCCCACCAGTCTAAAGCAGCACCTTCACCACATACACCGGCAGAACACAGGGTTTCCACACCATAACCCGTACGTTTATGCACACAATCAGGCAGGCAAAACAACTACAACAGAGAGAGAGAGAGAGAGAGAGAGAGAGAGAGAGAGA
The DNA here is from genome assembly GCA_018398815.1 of Conus ventricosus. NCBI lineage: Eukaryota > Metazoa > Mollusca > Gastropoda > Neogastropoda > Conidae > Conus > Conus ventricosus. The sequence continues at coordinate 39,509,229 of CM031602.1, read as the reverse complement.
GAGAGAGAGAGAGAGAGAGACAGAGATTAAACCAGCCACCATCACTCCCTGACATCAGTACAGCCATGGCACCACATTTCACCGTAACAATTGGAATTCTAGCAGTCACGGAGTACGACGATGGTTTACTAACACACACACACACACACACAAAAGAAAGTAGGAAAAACCGAGTTCCCCATGACAGAGGAAAAGTAACAGATCATTCAAATGGACTACCTGCCACAGCGAGTACTCATTAATGATTACAGTCAAAAGGTCAGATAGGGTTACAGTCAAGACAAGTCTACAGCCAGCTACGCACGATCGAGGACGCTAAAGACTGGGTTTTTCCCAAAGCTGGGGATCACAAGGAAGCGAGACCAGTTCATCCTGGAGGCTGGCTGCGCCCCAGACATTCGGTCCTTGAAAACAGCCCTGCGGCAGTCACTGCACGGCCACTGGGGGCAGGCCACACCCATGGTGTGGGCGGTGGGTGGGGCCATGAGAGTGGGTTGATAGACCGTGCAGGGGGGAGCCGGCCCATAGCCCTGGGGGTTCATCACATACACCACCTGGCCCTGGGAGAGGGCGGGGCCGTGACCCTGTCCCTGCGGTGGTGTAGCCGGCAGGGTGGGAAACCTGTGGAGGGAGAAGAATACATGTAAAAACACTGCTTCCCACCACCAGCTAGCGCAGAGTGGGCAGAGCCCGCATGCAGGGGAGGGGCGGACAGTGGGGGCGGCATGCTCGTGGAGACGGGGAAAGCGGGGGGAACAGACAGAGACAGGGAAGACACAGACACATGCGAGGAACTCACTCCAACAGCTACCTTACTGGGCGAGGGTCCAGCCAGCTCTTCAGGCCTCTTCTCCTGCCCCGAGCCGGCTGGGCTCTTGCCCACTGAGCCACCAGCCACCATGACAGGCATCAGTTTGCCCTCGGCAGGCCCCCCGCCGCCCATCACGGGCACTTTGCCCTCCGCGGCACGGGGAGGGACCAGAGATGGGGCAGGCAGAGCGGGACGGGTGAAGGTGGGGGGAGGCAAAGCAGCAGAAGCGGAAGTGGACGAAGGCAGAGAACTGTAGACCACGCTGACAGGGGTGGGTCCACCGGCGGCTTGCATGACGGGGGGAGGGGGCATGACGATGGGAAGGTGGTGACTGGCCGTGACGGCGCTGCTGCTGGTGAAGGTGGCCACGCCGTTGTCGTCCAGCACGATGGTGTCGTAAGGGTGTCCGGGGTAGAAGCACTGCGCTTCAGCGTTGAGGGCGCTACCGGGCTCGCCCTGTTCCAGGGCCAGGAGATCGGCGGGCGACAGCTGCATGTAGATGGGCTGCCCCTCGCAGCGCGCCTTGGCGGCACTGTTCTCGGCCAGCATCAGCTGGAAGCGGGCGGGATCTCCTTGATGGGCTTAATCAGCTTGTGGGAGCCGTACATGTAGTATTTCCGTTTGCCCTTCCCCTTGACCCCCTTGTCGCCATCCTCACCCTGGGTGGACGCCGAGTCGTCGTCCGTACGGTTGCTAGCCAGGTCGACGTCCTCCTCTCCAGTGTGTCCGCCTTCGCTGTTGCTCGTGAAGCCGTTCTCCGACCCGTCACTACCCATTTCCATCCCCTCCACCCTGCTTTCTCCCCCTCCACCTTTGCCCTGGCTGGAGGCTGTCGCTCTGCCCGAGGTCAAGTGCTGGGAATGGCCCTGGCCCTTGGCCTTGTGGGGTATGGGAGCGGCGGGCATGGCAAAGGACGCACCCTGTTCTACAGGCATGTAGACGGTGGAGCTAGGGGGACATCCCGCCAGAACTTGAGGCACTGCTGACGTCATGTAACTCTGCGGCTGCTGCTGCTGGGGTTGTGGCTGCTGCTGCATGTTGGCGCTGATGCGAAAGTACTGTAACAGAACACAGTGAGTGTGTGACACCAACATGCTGCTGGTCAGTGCTGAAAGAATAAACTCCGCTTTCCGCACAGATTTCTCTAGGAAGATACAGGGACAGCCGCCCTACTTCTACACAGAGAAATCTGTCCTAACTGAACAACGCAACAGAATACACATGCATACAAATACAGTACAATGATTCAAAGCTGCCGAGGGGATGATGTGAAAGATAGTGCAGAGCTTAGCGAAGGTGGCATGGATTCTTGATCCACTCTCTTACCAGATCCTGACGTAAATAAAATGGGTTCGTCTTTGGCTCATGTTCCCTCTTTCCGCCGAATTCAGGTGATTTCGGTTTGGCAGATTTTGTGTCGTCTTGCTGACATGCCCTGGATCCGCCCTTTTTTGTGGTCATGCTCCGCGGATCCGCACCACAATGTGACGTGACCAAAGCTGATTTGGTAACAGACCTCACAGCGTGACCTCCAGATCATGCACCGGAGCTGGAGCGACGTCAGAACGCCGACCAATCTCGCTGGGGAGTGATCATGCACCGGAAGAAACAAACATGTCGAATATGAGTCAGTCTGTCCATGGGCGATCTCCTATGTTTTCACCCAGTTTCTTCAAATTCGCTCCATCAGTTTCTGTGTTATCTTGCTATCACCGGCAAACACACTAAATAGACGCTACTGAAAACATATCCTCTTGGTAAAGATAAAGTGGCCGACCTATACGTTGTTGAAAAAAAGGACAAAAGTGTTCAGTATGCAACGGATGATTTGGATGGTGCTAATACGAAGAAAATGGAGCAAAATTTCGAAAGTGAGGGGGTTAGTTACCGCCAAGGACACAGAGAAACATAGCACAGGACAAGACAATGCATTTCGACCTGCGCTGTGTCTTGTCCTGTGCTATGTTTGTCTGTGTCCTTGGCGGTAACTAGCCCCCTCTCTTTCGAAATTTTGCTTCATTTTCCGCTCTCAGTCACTCTGTTTTGAAACTCGAAGAAAATGGAGCTCACACAGTATAAGATTTAACCAATGAGACGAGGAACTGGCCCAAAACATTTGTTGCTCAACAACTGAAACGAGGCACAAAGAAACGCATGCTTCCTAACTACTACAAGAGTACAAAATGTCTGTGACTGAAGCACATCCATGTCAGCATAGAGACAAGAGAAACACACCTAACAAGACTGACATACGGCGTCTCCGTAAGAAGGATGGTGGTGGTGGTGGGGAGGGGAGGGGAGGGGGGGAGGTCATAACTAACCGACTTTCAGAATGCCAGGTTTACATCCAATACAGCTCTGCCACTTCTTTTCCAGCGCGCTGTATTATGCATCACGAGGGATGAAATGAAGGTTATCCCTACAACAGATTCAGAAATGCCGAGGGACCTAAGAAAGAAATTTGGCATAATCATCCAAGGATGGTTCTGTTTAACGTCCTCCAGCCTGTGCAAACAGGACATATTGGGACATGTGTTTTTACTTTAGATATAAGTAGTCATTTGGGCCGCATAGCGGTCGTCTGAAGATAGTTCAGCTGCGGTTGTTTCCAAGGCCATGGCATAATCATCCAATATCCGAGACCGCATAGACTTCATTTCTTGAAGTAAGCGTAACTGGCATTGCTATAATCACGTTGGCTGCTATCCTGTCATCAGTGTTACAGGTGTAATGCACGATGAAGAACATGTCAACAAAATTTGAAACATCGAAGCTGACTGCCATACTGATGCTGAGGTCAGTATTCACTGCGGGGAGGGGGGGGGGGGGGCGGTTAACAGAGAGAGACAGAGAGACTGGGGGGGGGGGGGGGAGGGGGTTTATTATATAGTGTCAGACAGTGTGAGGGAACTGTATTATAAAGTCTGTGTGAACTCACTTAAAACATGGTTATGTGCGGGATGCGTAACTTTACCCAATGTATTCTATGAAATGCGTAATTTCACGTTTTACATCGTAAGAGATGGATTAATCATTTGAGAGATAGAGCAATTTACTTAATGTCTTACATTGCATGGAGTACTTCACTTCATCTATGATAACAGATGATGGGATCCGCTTTACTAATTTTGATGGATGAAAGAATTCACCTCATATGTTATGATCGAAGGTGGGAAGAGGGCGGTGGGGATTCGCGCATTATTAGGAACAGGTGGATCACTTTATGGGGGATGGGGGTGTTCATTTCACGCCTTATGACAGATGGCGGGTTCACTTCATGCATTATATGGAAAGGGGGAATTTACTTCATGCATTATGGGGGATGGGGGGATTCCCTTCATGCATTGTGACAGATAGAATGATTCGTATCACGTATTCTGATGGATGGAGAATTCATTTTAAAGTGAACAACCGAGGGGGGGGGGGGGGGGGGGGGGGGGGGGGGGGGGGGGGGGCGACGGCCGCGGCATACTATATACTTAACGAGGGAGGTGGGGCGGTTCAATTTATGCCTAATATGGGGTGTGGGGAGATTCACAAGCATTTTATTTTAATGAAGCGTGGGGAGGGGATACACTTCTTGCATTGTGATTTAGGGTGGGGCGATTCGATTTACGCATTATGTGGGAGCATGGGGGAGGGGGGTGGGAGAGATAGCTTACGCATTATGAAGGAGGGTGGGACGATTCATTTTCTGCATCAGAAAGGAGAGAGGGGGGACAGTTTATGCATTCTGTGGGAAGTTCAATTTATTGCATTATGAGGGCGCATAGGGGGATAGTTCATACATTATGAGGGAAGGTGGGAGCAATTCGGTTTATACATCATGAGCAGCACTGGGGAATTGTTAACGCATTGTGAAGGAAGGCAGGAGCGATCCCCCCTCCCCACTATGAGACAGTATCGGTGGTAGTGTACGTATTATGAAAAAAACGTAGGGGGGTTCACTTCATGTAATATGAAGGGGCAAAGGGGGATAGTTTCCGCATTATGGAGAGTGGAGGCGATTAATTTTTCTCACACTGACGGGGAGACTGGGACGCTCTACGGTATGCATTACGAGGGGCAGAATGATTATATACTTTATGAGGGATAATACGGTCATTAATGTACTTGAAGTCAGGTGGGGGTTGGGCCGTGCACCGTATGTCTGCTTCAAGCTTGAAAATCTGACACAATCGCCTGCGAACTGTGGTTAACTGAAAGCCAGTCCGCAAAAAAGGGGGCAGACACGGAGTGGATCAAACCAACCAATTGCCAAGAAATGCAATGGCACTCTGACTGGTGAAATTCCTGTCCCCTCACTTCTCCCCATTCAAGTTAAACGTCCACAATCGCCAACGATGGTATCATAGACAGGGGGAATCTCTCAGGATGGGGGAGGGAGGAGGGGGGCGGGGCGTGCGTGCACGGGACCTATCTAACACTACAGTAACACAACAAAAACTACAAAATGTTAGAAGCAAAATCGTCAACCTTCTACAGGGCACCATCAGGATTCGAACCCGAGAAGTCTAACTGTGTCCACGGTGCTTTACCGATGAGCCATCAGGCAGCCAAGTACGGGTGACGGCGACAGTGTTTATCAACGCCCCAGGATCCGACACCCGTGACCTGTGTCACGCCGTTTGGGCAAGCCGTCTGCTACATGGGATCGTTCTGAACCCACGCATGCATTAACATCGCAGCCCAGCCCGTTGGTGGCGGTCCCCCCGCCCCATCCCCCTCACACCTGTCACCCGTCTGCAGTTCTGTGCGCCAAAAACTCGCCATGCTGCACACACGGGGCAATCGATGTTTGTACAGTGACGGACTCCAGATCTGTCACCTGGGACAGACTGTGAGGAAAGGATGGGTGGAGGGAGAGCGGGATGGGGTGGGGGTGGGGAGGGAGGTGGAAGGACAGGGGAGATCCTACCTTCCGTGTCACCATCACCCGCAGTACATGGCAATCATTGCAGAGCATGCAACAGCAGACACAACCTGTTATTACGCCGCACACTGGAGGACTGTCCACTTCAATCAATGCAAACACGCTGTAGTTATTGACTTCGACATTTCAGGGCATTATATATTGCGAAGACTTTTCAGTCCGTCACACAGCAAAAGTCTGCCAATATTCACCGACAAACACCCGTGTTAGGTGGCTTCCGTGTATCACCACATCGCTAAGATTGTTCACAATATGACAGACAAACCACCGTGATTTCAGTCTACCATCACACAACATACCTGGGGTCTTCAATATCAAGACTACAGTGATTTCAATCTACTATCATACAACAAACAGCAAGGATTCTGTTTTCAATACCATACACACACACACACATACATACACACACACACACACATATGATACATACATACACACAATATATATATATATATATATATATATATATATATATAATATCTATATATATATATATATTAATATATATATATAAACAAGTTAAAAGAGGAGTCTTAAAACTATCTACAAATTTGTTTCAAGCGTGTTGCGCTGTCATCAGGATGGCTTTTGGTTTGCCCACCGCCGATGTTATATAGCGTGTGGGCTCCCGTTTGCGGTTGTTTGCACGTGCGGGTTGGCTGCACGTGTTTTTGGGGGCTTTCAGGTTTTTGTTTTGGGTGTGTTCACTAACAACGATTTCCATTTATGCCTGCAGTTGTTTACTATTTCTGTTTTGGTGTTTAAAGTTGCTAAGTATGGTTTGCATAGTATTAACCATTTTTCAGTTAAACATAGGTTGCACCTTTTTGAAACATTGCTGTATGGTGATGCTCTTTTTATGATTTTTCCAGGATATGTTGTAGCTTTTGTTTGCGTCTTTAAGTTTCCAGATATATTTGCTCAGTTCTGTTTGGTTTTTATATTTTTCTTTATTAAATGACTGTTTGTGGTTTGCATATCTGGTTTTGAAGTGGTTTTCAGTGATCCCTATGTATGTTTCTTTTTCATTTTCTGATGTCACAGTAGCCTGGTATACAATGTTGTTGTGAAGACATTTATTGTTTAGTGGGCACTGCTCCTTTCTGGTGCAATTGCAAGATTTCCTTTCTTCACCCTTCTTTGCTGTGTTGATTTTCATTTTGTTGGATGCGTCAATTAGGTTTTTAAGGTTGGCATACATGAGTTACGATAGTTTGACAGTGTTTTTGTTAAATATTTTGGACAGTTTGTGTTCTTTTGGGAATGAAGTTGTTAGGATTTTGAAGAATTCTTTCCCTATGTTTGTTTTGAGTTTCCCGTCGTATGGGGGGTTATACCATATGATTTTTCTTTTCCTATTTTTCTTGCTTTTGTTTGTGTTGTTGTCTGGGTTGTATTCTAATTTGTAATTGTATCCACTTGTTTGTAGTGCCTCCTGGTATTCTACTGCTGCATTGTTGAACACTCTCTCATTGCATGACAGGTTTGATAGTCTCTTGTTTATGCCATGGGGTATGGTCTTTAATATAGATGGTGGATGGTTACTTTTGGTGTGTACATAAAGAGGTGTATCGTTGGGTTTCTTGTATGGTTTATATAATTATGTGATTGTTGAGATCCAGTGTTATGTCTAAGTAATTCACTACCTTTTTGTTTGCTTCAATGGTAATCTTTAAGTTGTGGTTTTGGAAGATTTTGCATAGTTCTTTCTTCTTATTTTCGATGGTTCTTGGGTTGTTGGTCAGTGCAGCAAGGCCATCGTCTCTGTATAGTCCGACTTGTGTTCCGAGTTTTTTCTTGATGTTGGACAGCATGAATAGTCCGACCAGTTCACATGTTTCTGCACCATCATATGATCCCATGGTCACGTCGAATGTTGAGTTTCTGTTGGTTTTCCTGATCCAGGTTTCATTTTTGCTGTGTAGTAATGTTTTCTTGGTGTGGAGAATGATTTCCATTTCTGACCCTGTTATGTCTGTGTGGTTACTGGCAAACTTCAGGGCTTTGGTGAGTAGTTTCTCATCTATAGATGGGTAGAAGTCTACTATGTCAAATGTGATGAATACTGTATTACTTTGTTTATTGAGTTTTTTGAACCATTGGATAACTTCGTATGTGTTCTTCCAGAGGTTGTATTCAGAGTTTGATTTTACGTTCTTTATTATTTTTTCCAGAATTTTCTTGCTTATTTTGCCTAATTCAGATTTGGATGGGTTTATTAGTCTACATGTTGGGTTGTTATGAAAATTGGGCTTGTGGTCTTTGAGTGTTATGAAAGCTTCTTTTGTTGCTGTCGCTTCTATCCTGTCACTTAGGTCTATGCGCTCTGCAAGTTCTTTTTCTTTAGTGCGAATACTGTCATGTATATTTTTGTCGGCTTTTTTGTAGTTTTTCTGGATGTTTTTGTCAAGGAGTTGAGAGTATTCTTTTGGTTCCATTTTGTAGTAATTGCTAGTTTTATCAGCCTTCACAAATATTTTTTTGTCATTTTGTACTTGTTTTATTTGTTTTTTTAGTGTTGTTTGGAAACCGTTGTTAGATTTTTTGAATTCAATATTGGTTATCATTCTTTTCATTTGACATAGTAGACTTCTACCCATCTATAGATGAGAAACTACTCACCAAAGCCCTGAAGTTTGCCAGTAACAACACAGACATAACAGGGTCAGAAATGGAAATCATTCTCCACACCAAGAAAACATTACTCCACAGCAAAAATGAAACCTGGATCAGGAAAACCAACAGAAACTCAACATTCGACGTGACCATGGGATCATATGATGGTGCAGAAACATGTGAACTGGTCGGACTATTCATGCTGTCCAACATCAAGAAAAAACTCGGAACACAAGTCGGACTGTACAGAGACGATGGCCTTGCTGCACTGACCAACAACCCAAGAACCATCGAAAATAAGAAGAAAGAACTATGCAAAATCTTCCAAAACCACAACTTAAAGATTACCATTGAAGCAAACAAAAAGGTAGTGAATTACTTAGACATAACACTGGATCTCAACAATCACATATATAAACCATACAAGAAACCCAACGATACACCTCTTTATGTACACACCAAAAGTAACCATCCACCATCTATATTAAAGACCATACCCCATGGCATAAACAAGAGACTATCAAACCTGTCATGCAATGAGAGAGTGTTCAACAATGCAGCAGTAGAATACCAGGAGGCACTACAAACAAGTGGATACAATTACAAATTAGAATACAACCCAGACAACAACACAAACAAAAGCAAGAAAAATAGGAAAAGAAAAATCATATGGTATAACCCCCATACGACGGGAAACTCAAAACAAACATAGGGAAAGAATTCTTCAAAATCCTAACAACTTCATTCCCAAAAGAACACAAACTGTCCAAAATATTTAACAAAAACACTGTCAAACTATCGTACTCATGTATGCCCAACCTTAAAAACCTAATTGACGCATCCAACAAAATGAAAATCAACACAGCAAAGAAGGGTGAAGAAAGGAAATCTTGCAATTGCACCAGAAAGGAGCAGTGCCCACTAAACAATAAATGTCTTCACAACAACATTGTATACCAGGCTACTGTGACATCAGAAAATGAAAAAGAAACATACATAGGGATCACTGAAAACCACTTCAAAACCAGATATGCAAACCACAAACAGTCATTTAATAAAGAAAAATATAAAAACCAAACAGAACTGAGCAAATATATCTGGAAACTTAAAGACGCAAACAAAGCTACAACATATCCTGGAAAATCATAAAAAGAGCATCACCATACAGCAATGTTTCAAAAAGGTGCAACCTATGTTTAACTGAAAAATGGTTAATACTATGCAAACCATACTTAGCAACTTTAAACACCAAAACAGAAATAGTAAACAACTGCAGGCATAAATGGAAATCGTTGTTAGTGAACACACCCAAAACAAAAACCTGAAAGCCCCAAAAACACGTGCAGCCAACCCGCACGTGCAAACAACCGCAAACGGGAGCCCACACGCTATATAACATCGGCGGTGGGCAAACCAAAAGCCATCCTGATGACAGCGCAACACGCTTGAAACAAATTTGTAGATAGTTTTAAGACTCCTCTTTTAACTTGTTTTAATGTTGCTCCCCAGGGGGTTGAGCACTCAAAAAATTGTTTTAGGCATTTTGAATTTACTGATCTATATAATATATATATATATATATATATATATATATATATATATATATATATAAAACAAGTTAAAAGAGGAGATAGTTTAAGACTCCTCTTTTAACTTGTTTTAATGTTGCTCCCCAAGGGGTTGAGCACTCAAAAAATTATTTTAGGCATTTTAAATTTACTGATCTATATATATATATATATATATATAATATATATATATATGCATACACGCAATATTTATAGCAATTCATATTCAACACTCAAATTAACAAGACTGATGAAGTTAGATCGGGTTGAGAGCGCCAATCACACTACTTAACCTTTACTGTGACATTCATATCTTAAAAAAAAAAAGTGTACGAATAAACATTCACAAGCACTGACATACGCACGTTTGTGTGACAATCTGCAGCGAGCAAGCGACAAAACTTTCAAACCACTCTGTTTCTTTAGTCACCAAACAAACCTGAATTCTCACTCGACACAAACTCTCTCCACTCTGCTATAATAACCACTCAGATTCTACGTTCTTATGAGTGACCCACTCACACTGTGCAAGCAAACCCCAGAACGAAAAAAGATTTTAAAAGATCTTTAAGAAGGCAACTTGCAGCGGTAGCGCTAGGCGTCAAGTCGAAAGCTGCACGCACAGCGGGTTATTAGCATGAATACAGGGAGAGATGAAAGCACTCTCCCTGCGCTTTTGAAATATCCTTTCCAACTTCCATCTCATTTTCTTCGACAAAGAAAGCCCCGACCTCCACCCCACCCACCCCTTCGTCAAGCCAATGTGACGTAGTCTGCAGTGCAACCAAAGCGTCCATCCCAATCCCGCTCCGACTCCAAACACGACACTATGGTGACTGCCCTCAAATGAACTCGCCCAAAGATTATCACCTTCAATGAAGTGAAATGAAAGTTTTAAAAATAAGTATCATTAGCACTGCCGCTGCTGCTTTTGCCTCTGCTGTTACTGTTACTGCTACTGCTGCTACTACTACCACTACAACTACTTTTTCCTCCTCAATTGCAACTACTACTTTTGACGCCGCTACAAACCTCCGTCTCCTTTCCCGGCCAGCTCCAGGACACAGAAACAACGTTCACAACACAATAATCAACAGACCGTACAATTCAAAAGCTCAAACGACACAGACCATACAGCGTGCCCTACTGCTACTACTACCTCAAGACCAGCCAACCCGAGGCAAGCGTAAGAAATGCAGCCCACATATTTCATGAAGGCACACTGCATGATGCAAACGGCTCGCCTTGGGCTCAAAAATCAATCGGACAGATGTATGTCAAGAGCTGTTGGGTATGCAGATCTCGGCGACAGTCACTTCTCTGTCAGCCTTCCGAAACGATCCGTTGCAAACAGTGGCCACAGTACTAGGACTTGGCATAAAGAATTTACTGTGGCGAGACCAGTGATGAGCAAAATGTGAAGAGTTCAAAGACAATTTAAGAAATAGATACGATCCGAAAATGTATTCGGCAAATACCGTTCAAAGTCGTACCTTCACTCGCATACGTACTTGAATAAGCCTCAGACACACCAATCCGAAAACCACAATATACAGATATAACACAACCAAATACAAGAAACGCATCCACGATCAAAATGCAGAAGAAAATTATTTTAAAAAAACAAAACAAAACAAAAAACAAGTTTACCAAAGAGCAACTAAAGAAACAGAAAGCTATCGTGTATGGCCAAAAGTTTTAAGAAGACAAGACTTGATACCAATGACGTAAACAAAATTGAGAGAGAGAGAGAGATTGATACCAATGACGTAAACAAAATTGAGAGAGAGAGAGAGAGAGAGAGAGAGAGAGAGAGAGAACCACGCAGTCTGATCAGGGGGTGTGGAAGAAGGGAGTGGGGGGGGGGGTGGGGGGGGAATTACTCACCTCTACGCCCAAATTGAAGAAGTAACGAAGCGTGCTCATATCTGCAACAACAGAGTCGGCATCAGTGACAACATTGGCATGAGCTGACCAGTCAGACATGAGGAACAATCACCAGTCACCCCGACAACGAGTCACTTAAGCTTTCAACCAAACGACTAGCATGCAAAGGTAAGAAGAGAAAAATAAAGGAGATTGCTCACACGGGACTGAAGCCAGCTTTGTACTGCAGGCAAGCGGCGGACGACTGCTGGCTGCTTTGCCGTTTTGACGCTAACACACAGGTGTGTAGCATTGATTGGGTGA
>CM031602.1:39477111-39492111 GCA_018398815.1 Conus ventricosus | reverse complement strand
ACGATGTTAAGGGGAAGACAGACCTGACAGTAGTACTGGGTCGGGGACTGCGGGCTGGGGCCGAGGGAGGCGGGAACTCGGCAGCACTGGGCATCGTGGTCTGCAACAACCAGCAATATTGGCAGACCTGGTCACTGTACCACGATGCACTCAGACAGAGAGAGAGAGAGAGAGAGAGAGAGAGAGAGAGAGAGAGAGAGAGAGAGAGAGAGAGAGAGAGAGAGAGAGAGAGAGAGAGAGATTCCACAGTGAACCACCAGAGTAATGAAGACTTGATTCACAGACATCTACATTTTGTAACAAAAATGTTACCACTTTCTTTTCTTTGTTTGGACTTATTTTCAAACGATTGTTTTTTTGAAGAGTGTTTCATTCAAAGTTCATTCTTGAACTGATTAATGTAAACTCACGTCAAACATCAAGGCATTTCCGGCGTTATCGAGCAAGAAACGGCGCTGGGGTCTGAGTCACAAGTCACACATTCAACAGCAGGTGCGATGACCTCGGACACTGAGCCCTTCAGTCATTCACCTTCTCATCGGCAGCACCAGACGTCTGGTATGCTACCGTGAGCCGACTCTGCTGTTTGTTCATGCACCACGACGAGCCAGCCTGTACGGAGCTTTCGTAACACTGAACCAACGCCGACGTCATGAACCCTTGGCCAGCTCTTTCTCTCGGATCTAACTCTGACAGCCCACCTCTGGGATCATCTGGACAGGCAGGTGCGCGTCCTCCAAAACCAGTCGCAAGGCTCGGACCAGTTGGCTACAGAGATGTCCGCAGCATGGAGCAACATCACAAAGGGGAAGATCAGACATCCGGTGCTGTCGATGAGGAGGCAATGCACTGCAGTGCTCAATGCCGAGGCCTTCTCACCCGCCACTGAGAATGTCACTTTCGACTCGGGATACCCGTGTTTCTTAAGAGATAACGCCTGAAGTTCTCTGATATCTGACACGAATCTACATCAGTCAGCTCAAGAAATGGACTACAAATGAAATGCTCTATTTACAAAATTGTCTGATTTAAAATGCAGAATTCACAACAAACTGACGTGGATGGTAACCTCAGTAAAGATAACATTATTTCACGATTCCGTTTAATTGAGATTTATCTACAATAACTGGAGGAGCACACCCTGAAACAAATGTGTACACAAAGACTGCTCTGATATATTTTGATTTCAATCCTGAAAAAAAGATGACCTAAGCTGCATAATCTGAATAAGATAAGTAAGTTCTAACTGAAAATTACTTAATGTTACACAGTCAGCCTAACATAATGCTGACAACTTTAATTAATGTGTTTGTGCGTGAAGAATAAGTATTTGTAGGACATGCACACTTGCCGAATTCCAAACTGTATAGGCTTAACGTACATGGGATTCAACACACGCAAGGGAAAATATTCTGCAAAACTGGAGGTAGCACGAGAGACTAACACACTCACACACACACACACACAGAGAGAGAGAGAGAGAGAGAGAGAGAGAGAGAGAGAGAGAGGAGAGAGAGAGAGAGAGAGAATTATACTTTCAAAGCGAGAGGTTAAACTAAGGGAACTCATTCAAACGTGCAATTCAACTGCTAACAGAAATAATGTCGACCATTGCACTATCCATCCACAGACATATTAGTCCACAGACAGGGACTTCAAAGCCTTCGGCAAAAAAACAAAACGAAAGAAGCCAACACAATATACTATAAATTTCAGGTATGCTAACCACACCAGCTTGACGAGTTGCTTGTCAGACCGTACAGGGATTTGAATCAATGCATTGTACCGACCTTTCTCCGTGACCTGGCGGTCTGTCTCGTAAGGCACGGGACCTACAACACACACAACACACACACACACACAAAACAACAACAACACAACACGCACATGTCTATCGATTATGACCTTATTAGATTGTAGAGTAAGCGCGTGTGCGCATTGGCGTGTGTGTGTGTGTGTGTGTGTGTGTGTGTGCGTGTGTGAGAGAGAGAGAGAGGAGAGAGAGAGAGAGAGAGAGAGAGAGAGAGAGAGAGAGAGAGAGAGAGAGAGAGAGTGAGATGAGGAGAGAGAGAGAGAAAGAGAGAGGAGAGAGAGAGATCACAGCAACATCAACGTAAACCCGACCGACGGCGGGGAGGATGCGAGACTAGGGGGATTGTCGTAGATTAGTCATCTTGATCGCCGTTTGTAAGACAAAGAAAGAAAGAGAGAGAGAGAGAGAGGGGGGGGGGGGGGGGGGGGGGGAGAAGGGGTGGTAAAAGGGAGGATGTGTGTGTGTGTGTGTGTGTGTGTGTGTGTGTGTGTGTGTGTGTGTGTGTGGTGTAGAAGATGGTGGCTGGCAATTGTCACATCACAAGAGTCAATGTTTGACTGAAAGACCGAGCATTTTGATTGCAGTACTTCATCTCCGACTGAAACAGTATTCCTTATTGCATCCTGGAGTCTTTTCCGAATACAAGGCCTGGTCTGTAAATAACACGACTGAAAACAAGCAACGTAAAATCCAAACGCACAAAGATAACGGCGATAAAGAGAAGAGATCAATACTACATAACCCGAGTTAAAATGCTAAAAAACAGGCAGATTTCTATGAACACACACATACATACCACACCACAGTTCTGTCTGATACACTAACAGTATCTACTGCAGCACCTTCAATGGCTGTACTACCAAACCTTTTCTACATTCAACATTAAATCTTCTCTGACTACAGCACCAAATTCTTCCGTGACAGCAGCTCCAAATCATCTGACTACAGCTCCAAATCTTCTCTGACTACAGCTCCAAATCATCTCTGACTACAGCTCCAAACTTTCCGACTACAGCTCCGAACCTTCCATGACAGCAGCACCAAATTTTCTCTGACTACAGCTCCAAATTTTCTCCCACTACAGTACCAAATCTTCCATGACAACAGCTCCAAATTTTCTCTGACTACAGCTCCGAACCTTCCATGACAGCAGCTCCAATTCTTCTCTGACTACAGCTCCAAATCTTCTCTGAGTACAGCTCCAAATTTTCCCTGACTACATCTCCAAATTTTCTCTGACTACAGCACCAAATCTTCTCTGACTACAGCACCAAATCGTCTCTGACTACAGCACCAAATCTTCTTCTCTGACTACAGCTCCAAATTTTCTCTAGACTACAGCTCCAAATTTTCTCTGACTACAGCACCAAATCTTCTCTGACTACAGCACCAAATCTTCTCTGACTACAGCACCAAAACTTCTTCTCTGACTACAGCTCCAAATTTTCTCTAATACAGCACCAAATCTTCTTCTCTGACTAAATCTTCTCTGACTACAGCTCCAAATCTTCTTCTCTGACTAATCTTCTCTGACTACAGCACAAAATCTTCTCTGACTACAGCTCCAAATCATCTCGACTACAGCACTAAATCTTCTCTGACTACAGCACTAAATCTTGTCTGACTACAGCACTAAATCATCTCTGACTACAGCTCCAAATCATCTCTGACTACAGCTCCAAATCATCTCTGACTACAGCACCAAATCATCTCTGACTACAGCACCAAATCATCTCTGACTACAGCTCCAAATCATCTCTGACTACAGCACTAAATCATCTCTGACTACAGCTCCAAATCATCTGACTACAGCTCCAAATATCTCTGACTACAGCACCAAATCATCTCTGACTACAGCACCAAATCATCTCTGACTACAGCACCAAATCATCTCTGATACAGCACCAAATCATCTCTGACCACAGCACCAAAAATCATCTGACACAGCACCAAATCGTCTCTGACTACAGCACCAAATCATCTCTGACTACAGCACCAAATCATCTCTGACTACAGCACCAAATCATCTCTGACTACAGCACCAAATCATCTCTGACCACAGCACCAAATCATCTCTGACTACAGCACCAAATCATTGACCACAGCACCAAATCTTCTGCACCAAATCTTCTCTGACTACAGCACCAATTCTCTGACTACAGCACTAAATCTCTTCTCTGACTACAGCTCCAAATCTTCTCTGACTACAGCTGCAAATCATCTCTGACTACAGCACTAAATCATCTCTGACTACAGCTCCAAATCATCTCTGACTACAGCTCTAAATCATCTCTGATTTCAGCACCAAATCTTCTCTGACTACAGCTGCAAATCATCTCTGACTACAGCACTAAATCATCTCTGACTACAGCTCCAAATCTTCCATGACAGCAGCATCAAATCTCTGACTACAGCTCCAAATCTTCCATGACATCAGCGTCAAATCTTCTCAGACTACAGTACCAAATCTTCAATGTCAACAGCACCAAATCTTCCATGACAGCAGCTCCAAATATTCGATGACAACAGCACCCAATCTTACACAACACCAATCGTCCACGACAACACCAAATCTTCCATGACAGCAGCTCCAAATCTTCCATGACAATAGCTTCAAATCTTCGATGACAACAGCACCAAATCTTCCACGACAACAGCACCAACTGTTCTCTAAGTTCAGCTCAATTTCTTTTCTGACTGCAGTGCCAAACCTTTCTAACTGCAAAAACCAAATCAATTCAACTTCATCTTCCATGACTGCAGTACCAAAAGCCTCCAAGTTCAACAATGAATCTTCTCGGACAGCAGGACCATATCTTCTCCAAGTTCAGCACTAAATCTTCTGTGGCCGCAGCACCAACTCTTCGCATGACCGCAGTACCAAATCTGTCACAGCTGCATGCAGTACCAATCTTTATTAATTTCAGCATCAAATTTTCTGTGATGAAGAACCAAATATTCTCTGACTGGAACACTAAAACTCTGTTGACTGCAGCGCTAGATCTTCTATAGCTGTTTACCAAATCTTCTCTAAGTTCAACACCGAATTTGTGACTGCAGTACCAAATCTTCAATGACTATAGGAGTAGTTCACCAGTTGTCTAACTTTAGAACTAACATCTTCACCGACTGCATCAGCAAATCTCACTGACCGCAGCACTATTATCGTCTTCGACTGCAGCACTTACCGCCTCTGATGCGGCACCAAATCTCTGACTGCAGCACTAAATCTCTGACTGCAGCACTGTCTTTTCTCTGATACGGCACCAAACTTACTGTCTGCAACACCAAGTCTTCTGACCGCTGCATCCCACGTCTCGGCTGTTCCAAATCATCTCTGTGTATAGCAATGCTGCATCAAATTTCTAACTCCCAATACCGAATCTTTTCTCATGATGGCGAAACATCTTCACCAACCGCAGCTCCAAATCGTCTCATTCCCTGCAACTGTTCATTATCAGCGGTGCAAAATTTACAGCTGCAGTCCAGAACCGTGGCAAAGAGTATCATTAAAACTCTTTCTGACTCCAAACAAATCCGACTCCATTCAAAATCTTCTTCACCAGCTTAACACAAGAGTTGTTTGCTGTGTAGAATCATCTTAGGTTTCATACCCCTCTGGTTCGTTTACTTCTTTGCAGATTAATGTACGGAGGTCAAGGATCGTACTGCTGATCGTGATTTCCGTGTCTTAGTTCAAGTTAACGGGGGAAAGGCCGACAAAAATGGTGGCTATGTCATAAATGATAACATGAATCATCAACTCTACTCAGGTCAACATTCCATACAGAACAAATAACATCGTGTCTTACGAACACTGTGCAAGTGATCTTCGCCTGGGGCGGAAGCCGAACAGGGGTCAACACCAGCTCGTTTTAACTGCAAAGGTTGACATGTAGTACGAGAGCGAGAGAGAGAAAGAGAGAGAGAGAGAGAGGGGGGGGGGGGGGAGGGGGGCAGACAGACAGAGACAGAAGAGAGTGAACATTAAAAAAAATGTTCAGCCACTTACCCAACTGGGCAACAGGGAGACTTTGAAACTCCGAACCTACAGAAAGTAAAAGAAGTATTAACACGACTCGAGTCAGGTCATAATTAGCCCCTCCCCCCCCCCCCCCAACACACACATAAATGCAAGTGCGCGCGCGTGAATATGCATGGAAAAACTGAGGCCTGATGAATGCCCACATGAATTATTCATAAAACGGATAATAAATCATATATACAAGTGGAATACCGTTCTACTGGCACACATCAAATGCATCCCCCCTCTCTCTCATACATAAGCCCCACACCCACATGTCATGCACGGGTGTGATTGGCGCGCGCGTGCGTGCGTGCGTGCGTGAGTGTGTACGTGTGTACGTGTGTGTGTGTGTGTGTGTGTGTGTGTGTGTGTGTGTGCGTGTGTGTGTGCGTGTGTGTGTGCGTGTGTGCGCGTGCGCGAGCGCGTGCGTGCATGTGTGTGTGTGTGCAGTAAATTTTGACGTCAGCATTTTCTTGGCAATGACAAGTGCCAACACAACCGAACGTACAGAACTATCACTACTGACAAGACCTGCCCGCTCATTTCTTGAAGATGTCACCGAATGGTGCTTGCTGTAAATTTGGGCTTAGCAGCAATATTTTCCACGTTACGAAACTAACATTTTCATACAAACTGTGTTCAGTTTCAATCACTGCTTCATACAGTAACTGAAAGGTATATTCTAAATTATTCTTTAGGCAAACAAATGCGAAATACACATATAAGCTCTGTATTTGCAGGGGCATGCACAAAGCAACTACTGACCTTAACGACTAGTTGAGACCGACCTCGTGGCCAAAATCAGCGGGGGCCCCTATATTGCAGTGATGCTCAGATTTTTAAAAAAACATTTTCTACCTCATGTTTCTCATGGAAGATAAAGGGGATTAAAAAAAACTGAAAATGACACCTGCACCCCCCCCCCCCCTCTTTTTTTTCTACTCCAGTATTTGCGTTCATCCATATTTATGCGTGCATCAAGTTACACGATTAGGCAAATATTGTAAACGCTCCAAATATTTGTCGATTCTATCTGTCTCTGTTCGAGATGACAGCGGTGCCGTGACAGACGCACGTACGATAGTGCTGCTGCTGCAATCTAACAGGTTTCATTTTATTGTTTGTTTCACAGACATTTTTCACAAATACACAAACGTAATTGTATACACGCCACATTATGGAAGTTTTTGTGACATTTTGCCACATATGCTTATGATATGAAATAAGAAGTGCAAAATAGGCAGCAAAATATGCATGCTCCTTTTACTTAGTTTGTAACGGTCAGAAACACTCTCCACATTACTCTTCCCCAGCTCTAACGACCCCCCCCCCCCCCCCCCGATCCTCCCACCCCTTCCATACACATACCAACACTCCTTAACACACTAAATGTTTTATGAGCACCCCCCCCTCCCCTTGTATCTGTCACAGACCAACTAGAATCCCCCATCCACCATCAAGCAATATACACCATGAACAAGACAGGAGAGGATGAGGAAAGGACGGGGATCAAAATAACATTCAATACACTCACGAAATACTCACATTCACTCTGTATTGATAGTGTTTTTGTTGACTGGGACAATGACTTATAACGGGAGCAGTTTCTTTCAAATCTAGTTTCACTTAGGTTTAATTTTGTTTGTACCCTTCCACCGAGTATCTTAATGTTATCCTGTCTTTAAAAGTCTCGATACGTTGTATGCAATTTTCGATTTTACAGCTAGAATTATGAGATCGATAGTACCAAAGCTATGAAAATCTGTATTGGTTTCAAACAGCGTGAGATTGTCCTTCAGCGCGACATGAAGTAATACTGGACTGTTTGATACAAAGTGTTCATCTTATAATGTCTGTAATTAGTGAGGGAATAACTGGACGATTTCCATCTCATCTCTTGGAAAGTGAATGTGTAACTCAAACGACCATTAAAAAAACGACAGTTCATTAAAAAAAAAAAAAAAAAAGGGGGGGGGGGGGCACTTTCATAAAGACCAGTGAAGATACTTGTATCTGTAAGAGTAAAAAAAAAGTGCCATAAAAACCCAGAGGCTATTTGCCTATCAAAATCACTCAACATGAAAGTTGTAAAGGGTGAGGGAGAAGGAGAAGCTGCAAGCTAGCATGGTGCTATATTTGTTTCAACAATGCGCCATTGAAACCATGTTCTTTCCCACTTCAGGCGTCGATACGGTAAGATCTCAACACGCATGCAATGAGACGGGAGACAGCAGGTAAGGTGGATGGGGACGAGGTGGATGGGGACGACAGGTAAGGTGGATGGGGACGACAGTTGAAGAACAGCCGTCTGTTAAGCATATACACACAATCAGCTAAGGTCGCATCTATTCCGTCAACTACTCCTTTAATCACCGACTTGTCCAGCTGTGCTGTCTACGGCTCTGCAAGACCCTCTTACCTCAAACTCTTGGACCCTATCCACCATCAAGGGCTTCGTCTCTGTCTTGGAGCGTTCCGTACCACCCCTGTGTACAGCTTGTACGCAGAGGCGGGTGAACCTTCATTGTCCAACCGCAGGCTGAAACTGTCTTAAATTATTACATCCGACGTTCTCAGAACCACAGAATCCTGCCTATGACTGTGTCTTTGGGACCCTCCTTTTCCAAAGTAATTTGCAAACAACCCGAAATGTATTCCGCCGTTTGGGCTTCGTATGCAGCCTCACGTGCGGAATGCAGTATAGACCGGGGAGTAGTTTCCGATTTTTCCAATTTTCCCGGGATCAACCTCCATGGACCTTTTTCACACCAGAGATTCGTTTTGATCTCGCAGCTTTCCGTAAGGAGTCTACCAGCTCTCTGGCGTACAAGGCTTTGTATGCCGAGCTCTGTTCCAAATTCCCATCCTATCAAAAGTTTTCACTGACGGTTCCAAGTCTGAGGATGGAGTGGCCTGTGCAGCCTACTGCCCTGGGCTCCTTCTCAGATATTGTTGGAACATATACATTCAGATGCTTCTGTCATTCTGCTGAACTTACTGCTCTAGACTGGCTTTGAAGATTTTCTCCCCATTCTTCGAGGAGGGACTTTCTGGTTCTGTCGGTTTCGCTGTCAGCTTTGGAGGCCAAGTTGGCGAACCTTCGCATCCAAAACTTTTACTTTTTTGGGGAACTTTTTTAGCAGTTGAAGGCGGACGGTTAAACAATTACTCTTGCTTGGGTTCCTGGCCATTTTGGGCCCATGGGCCCGGGAACAAAATGGTTTGATCGTTTAGCCAAGAACGCCACAAGAGAGAAACTGTCCAACTTTTTACCCCTGCTCAGATGTGAAACCCAAAATTAACGATTATGTGAGAGACCTCTGGCAGGAGATTGGAACACACAGACGAATAACAAACTCTTTCAGATCCGTCCAAACCTTAAAGACTTCCTCCCATCTACGTCGGTGGTCGTAAAGAGGAAACGGTTCTGTGCCGGCTGCACACCGGCCATTCGTATTTTACCCTGCTTACCTTTTAAAGAGTGAAGAAGCTCCGTGGTGCATTCCATGTCATGCGCCACTCACAATGAAACATGTTCAGTGTTGGGGACTTGCACGATGTGAGACACAAACATTTTACAGCGGAGTCCATGAAGATCCTGTTCAGGGATGTCCCGCCTGACGTGATCCTTGGGTTTTTGAGAGAAATTAACATTTTTCATCTGATTTGAGATTTACGGAAGAAGGATTTTTAACAAAGTTTCTGGTTCGTTTGTAGACGATGTCATTTAACGAGATTGTGAAAGTTTTTTTTTTATTTTTTTTTATGACTGGTGAGTTGATTTTAATGTGGTGACAGCCCTGATGTGGCCCTCTGCGGTCGGCTGGGCTATAAGCAACATATCTTATCTTATCTCTGGGCATTCTTTTACGCCGTAATCTATTCCGATCTCTTTCTTCCCACCCCATGCTCTCCCAATTTTAAGGTGCGATTAGATTCAATCTATGTCGTCTTGGTGTTGTAACTGTTATCGTGAAAATAAGTGAGATTACATACTGCTTTCATTAAAGTTCCTTTTGCTCGATTCACCACGTGACAGATTACTTTGTTGTATTTGGCAAGACATATTCAGTTTCTATATTTAATAAGATGGTTCTTTATGTCTGCTGCGATCCTGATAAAAGTGCACTGAATAGTCTGATCGTGAACAAATGACGGATAATTTTTGTTGCCATATTAGCATGAAATAAACCATGCAAAACCCTTTTATTGATATGTGATACACTATACATGAACGTTGATCACAACATTGTAAAAAACGTCAATTTTATCGCTTAACTTTTGGTTGCACACATTAATTGCTCCCTACAAGATCGCTCTGCTAACATATGAAATTCGCGAGAATCAGAAAAGCATTGATACGTGTACACATATCTTACCACTCTTCCTTCTCTGGTCGCAAATATGAGCGCGGCCAGAGCGACATACGTTGAAGAAATCACAGACCGTGCCATTGCTATTCAAGAAAAAGGTACACCGAACACAGAAAGCCGTTACGATGGAATCACGAGGACACATTTTCAGAGCGCGAGCTGCTTTTCTGCCAGGTGTCCGACTGTCTGGGGACATTCCAAGCCAACACATACTGTCCGGGGTGGTACAGTTTTGGTTTAGCCCGTGCTGCCCTCTCCCGACCCCCAATCTCTCTGCCCCCTTTGCGTTTTACATCCATCTCAGGGTAAGGTGTATTCATACCATTTTCTTTAAAGATGAACTAGGTGGTAGCAGTATGAAGAACTTCTATGAACAGCTCAAGCTTAACAGCACAAGGTCTTAAAATGAGATCGATTACGCCTCAAGCAATTGTCACTTATTGACCCGAAGCGAGTGTTTGTGTTCGTTGTGACTCGGTAACTGACAGCTTTGTGGCTTCTGGCACATTAATTCAAGGCAAAATGAATGGGGGTGAATAAATTTTGTTCTAACTGCATTTTCCCTTAGCGATTATCAGTTCGTGGTGACATTTTGGGCGGAATAGAAAGGGTGTTCATACCCTTTTCAGCATTTTCTGTGTTTTATTCCCCCCCCCCCCCTCCCCCCTTCCCCTCCAGTTTCAAAGGAAAACGATACCTCATTTCTACGTGACGGAAAACACTTCCTGTCCCCTGCTCCTCTTTTACCTCCACGCCTAAAGTCTCCCGACCTTTAGTGTTTCACGTAATTACGCAGAAAAAAGGGTTGATGGCACAACGCCGACAGTTGTGAATTTAAAAACGAGTATCCTTCTCGGTGAAATAACAGAATACACCTGACTGCATTCTGTTTAACATTATTATAACAAACAAAAAAAACCTAACACATAAAAATATAATAAAAAAATATAATTTTGGGTAGCTGAAGTTTAAGCTCTGGGTGGGTGGTTGGAGGAGTAAAGGTATTTTTTCATGTCTTATCCACACAGACTAGACCAGACTCACATAGACGCACACATGCGCCCACGCGCAGGGCGCGCGCGCGCACACACACACACACTCGTCCATTTTAATTTCTGTTGAAAACACACGTAAATGGGGAGTAAAGAAGAAAAGGAGCGGATTGGCTCTAGCGACGAACCAGGCCACGTTTTTAAAATGAACAATGCGTTTTGACTTCATTCTAAACGGAGCTTCTTTTCTTAAACTTCTGTCGTTTTGAATGTCCCAACGTCAAGTCTGTCCTTCATTCCCACTCAAGAAAGTTTGATATTACTTTACTATTATTGCGAGGGAGGGAGGGAGGGAGGGAGGAGGGAGGAGAGAGAAAGAGAGAGGAGAAGAGAGAGAGAGAGAGAGAGGAGAGAGAGAGAGAGAGAGAGAGAGAGAAAGGAGACAGATGGCAGCAAACACCTCACCTCATTCCATAACAATGTTCATATCTTCACGTACAATGTCGGATATTTTAAAAATAGCCAGGACACAAGTCACACAAACAAATGCATATTCGCAATTAACCAAAGCACGTTTGTTCGTGATCACCGACACACTGTACAAACTTAAACGAAAAAACCCAAAAACCAAAACAAAACCCGACGACACTGGATCTCACTGGCAATATCAGTATTTTCTTTTCTTGTTTATGTCCCTAAAGTGAATCAAACCCCTGTGTGCGTGCAAGCGTACGTGCGCGCGCGCGCGGGGATTGTGTGTGTGTGTGGTGTTTTGGTGTGTTGTGTGTGTGTGTGTGTGTGTGTGTGTGTGTGCGCGCGCGCGCGCGCGCGCCGCGTGCACACATAAATGTGTGCGCGTACATACATACGCGCGCGTGTGTGTGTGGGGTGTGTGTGTGGTGTGTGGTGTGTGTGTGTGTGTGTGTGTGGTGTGTGTGTGGCGTCGGAGAGAGTACAGGTTTACGCAAGGCGAGTGTGTTAGTGTATCTGCACATCTGTAAACACCGACAACACCAAACACATACCCCCCCCCCCCCCCCCCCCCACACACACACACACACACAAACACACACGAAGGGGAGCAGCACAGCACTATGCTGATGCACTCGCTCCTAGAAATCTGTTGTGACGACAAACTCCTGTCAGAAATCCTATTACAAATGATCTACGGTGCACGAGGACCATAAACACAGCAAGTGAACATAAAACACACCCAAGAATACAAAAACCCACAGCAGAGAATGAACTAACACCCCAAGACTACACAAACACAGCTTAGAATACACGAAAACCTCAAGAAGATACAGATACAACAGGAAACGTTTGAACCTGCAAGAATAAACCATACACGAAAACCTCAAGAAGATACAAAATACAACGGAAACGTTTGAACACCTGCAAGAAAAAACCCAAAGTTCAAGCGAAAACGCATCTACAGTTCACGTACCCTGTCTTGCAGTACTGAGCGGCAGAGGTCGTAGACAGCTGTAGACACCGTCTTCCTGCAACACACACACACACACACACACAACCACACACACACACACACACACACACACACACACACACACAGGCCGCATCTACATCGTACACTTAAATAAAGAATCCATCTACAAACACACAGGACCACATGCGTCTACAATTATATATCCACTCACAGTTAATAACCACCGACAACACTACAGCCCCCGCCATCCACTCAATCAACAAACAACAAACAAACAAGGCAGGGCCCTACAAGGCCCCCCCCCCCCCCGGGTCTGTAAAATTTGGCTGTCATATTTCATATTACACAGAACATGTCCACGGAAAGCAACATCGATGATAATAATAATGATAGCAGCAGCAGCAGCAGCAGTAGCAGCAGGAGTAGTAGAAGAATAGTAGTAGTGGTAGTAGCACCCAAAAGAAGTACAGTGGTGGAGGAGGGGGGTATTAGTAGTAGTAGTAGTATATAGTAGTATAGTAGAAGTAGTAGTAGGCCATGGCCTCTGCAGAGATCTAGGGCCCTTTGGGAACCAACCGACAAAACTGGACGAACCTGGTAACCTGTTCTCCAGTGTGGCGACTCCCCCCGGGTTTATGGAGAAGAAGAGGAGGAGAAGAAAAACCAATAATGATAACAATCTTGGATATTTCATTGTTTCCCGACAACTCAAAACTTTTACAATAATACGAATAAACACCCATACATCCGCATTTTCACATGTTGGCTTTCACTCCCTTCCTCTTCGGCTAACTCCATTCTTCTCCCAGCTCCATTTTCCCCGCCCCCCACCTCCACCCTCCCATTCCTCCCTGCCTTTTACCTGTGACATTAACACCCACTCACCCCATAACGCTCACCGTCCCCTCTCCACCCCTTCTTTTCACTCGTGGATTCATCTTTCTCAATAAAGACACACACTGACACGCTGCCATGCCCACCCTCCTCAGCACACACACACAAACACGCATGCATTCGCGTTATTGACAAAAGGCCGGTTTGCAAAACACAAAGGCAGAAGCGTGGAATATTATCCACTACACGAAAGACAGCTGGGGACCACAAGCCCTTTAAGGCTGGACTTAAAGAATGGGGGAGAGATGGACTGTGACGGACAGTGGCAAAGAATGGGGAGAGATGGACTGTGACGGACAGTGGGAAAGAGACGCCAAGTTACAACAGCAAACCGACTGTCCCTTTTATCGTCTACTGAAACACGGGTCAGCGTCCGATGTCCGCCTTTAGCTGGCAAAGCTCATGGTCTGGAGACGCTGGGACCATTGTCCGGATGACTCCATCCAAAACGCATCGAGTGATGGTGGAGGCTCCGTCATGGTTAAGGGGTGGATTCGCGCAAACCCTACAACACCCCTGTGCCACCAAACCACTCTTGACTACCCACCAAAAAGGGCAACCCGCCGTCCGAAATGTTATCGTAACCTTCCTAAAAGACTACATATTTTTCGATAAAGGGTTATTTGGTAACGATTTTGCATTAAGCACGGCTTTTGAGCCGTCTGATACATCTCCTGTAGGCACCATTTGCAAAACACTTCCTAACGAACTAAAAAAAGTTAAAGAAATAGTCCACACTGAATTGAGTGTAAACGGGAAAACGGCTTACCCGCTTCGAAGAGAAGACAGTTCACTTGACACGACTATGGATGATTAAGTGGTGCAGACGCCGCTGAATCGACATGATCCATACATGGTGGGCAAGTGGCGTGTTTGAAATCGATTCCACTTGGAAGTGGCATTGGGCTTGAGTAACCAAGATGTCGCGAGTCGGTATCGATCCTGGGATCGATTTCCGGATTTTTTCCAATGCAGGGAATGACCTCGATGGTCGCCATTAACATCAGCACACACAGACACAAGCGATTTCGATTTTCAATTTTTTTTCCAATGATACTGTTTCTTTTCTTTTTCTTTAAATCTTACCCTACTTTTATGTTTGTTTATTTGCTTTCTAAAGAAAAATCTTACCTATTTAAGGATTCGTTGAAAGCTCTTGAATGGTATTCACTGGAAAATTTGGGGAAAGGCAAATGGCAGTCAGAGAGAGAGAAAAGAGGGAGAGAGAGAGAGAGAGAGAGAAGAGAGGAGAGAGAGGAGAGAGAGAGAGAAGAGAGAGAGAATAGCTCTCAAGCTTTTTGTGTGTGGGTATAGCTGGTGGGAGGCACAATTCTTTTTAGTACGGATATTTAAAATTAAACTGACATTAAAGTTATTTTTTAAAAACCTGCAGGATCAAAGTGGAAAAAAAAACACACGCAAAACAGGATCAAATTAAAACCTTATTGACTGCA
>CM031602.1:39434528-39476111 GCA_018398815.1 Conus ventricosus | reverse complement strand
CCATGAACAAGGCCCTTAACTTATCCGCTATTATTGATGAGGAAAGAATTTAAAGGCCAAGTGAATCAATTATTGTTAAACATAGAGTTCCATTAGAAGAGGCATTCCAGGAGTTCACAGATCACAGGCTTTAGTCGAAAACTTTAACAAACAGTTAGCCGAAAGACTTTTTTCCTACCAGTATCACAGAGAGCTGATTGACAATTCTCGCAACACAGAATGGGTTAGAAGACTGCCCTCAGTTTTGCGCGCAATGAATAATGAAGAATTTAAAGGGCTAAAACCAGTACAAGCAATCAAAAGAAAAACAATAAATGTTGTTGAAGGAGAGGCTTCATCCGGCAAACTATTACCATTTGGTTTGAAAGTAAGGTACCTTTATTTACCGGGGGAAGCAGAAGGGGACACTCGCATCAGGGCAACAGATCCAGTTTGGAGTGTTGATCCATATGAAATAAAAAGAATTGTAAAAATGAATCCGCCCGTGTATTATTTACGAGAAACTGACACAACAAAACAACCAGCTCCTCAAAGATCTTTTGTGAAGGAAGAACTGCAGATAATTCCGCCAGACACAGTTCCGCTTTAATTAATTTACGTAAACATATTTTGGTTTAAAATGGAAGGCCAGAAGGAAGCGCAGAACGAAACAAGAATGGTAAAGGAAGAGACCTTAAAAATGATACGGGAATCATTTCAGGCGTGTAATGTTATTAAGGAAACATTTTCGAGGATTAATCAATGCATGCTAAATCATCCAGATCACCTACAACTCAAACCCCCAAATTGGGAAAAAGAATATCTTGAAATAATAAAAAAAATTCGAACTCGTCAAGCAAACATGAGAAAAGATTTAAATGAATTGGATGAAGCTATGATTGATCTTATAATAAAAGTTGATGAAAAATATAAAACCCCCTGTTTATGCGGTTCTCCAGTGCCAATTGCATAATGAAAACTCTGGATTAACAAAACACCCGTTTTGTGTTTGTTCTATCTAACGACTTCTTTGTTACAACTGTTGTGTTGATCTCATGTAGATTAGATCGCAGTTTTACGTTGTCATGATGAAAAGTCTTATTGCCAAAAAATGCTTCTTTGTAATTTTTCATCTGATATGTTTGACTGCACAACGCTGCGAGATATTCCCTTTGCTTTCTTAATGATTTTCTCCTGGCTCGAAATACTGTACATTTTTGACCTTAAACCAACATACTCCTTAATCACCTTTCCAGATAATTCATCCTTCATCTTTCCTAAAACCTTCTTGTTAGTAATTGAATGCAAAGGCGAATCTTTAGGGTAATCGGATGTATCATACCATCCCGCATGCCCTTTAGCTACTTCGGTTTCTATGTCTTTATAGATGTCTTCAGTAGGGATATTATAACAAAACTATCTGTATCTGTGTAAAGTACTCTGGACTCAGGATACAAGGGCTTAAAGTAGTCATAAAGAAACTCTAACATCAAAAGCTTTGATAATTCTAAAACAGTAAACCCAATAAAAACAGGTTTGTCTAATTTGACTTTCTTTTTTTTCATCATTATACCAAAAAGCTGATCATGAAATCTTCTAAAGTCCTGATAATTAGGTTTTGAAGTCAGCTTAATTGCTTCATTCTCTCTGGTGACCAATCTGACATCTTTACGCTTGTGCGGATTCTCCATAGTCTTTCCAAAACAGCTGTTGTTCATCAGCTTGAAAAAGTCTTTTTCTGAAGCATCTGTGGATTTAGTTCTGAGATCAGTGTTCTTCATGATGTATGGTTTCATGAACTGTTCTTGATCAAAAGCAATTATGCGATGAACTGCTGTCAACTTCAAACCATGTCTTAAATAAAATTGTAGAAGTCTGTAATGACAGACATAATTTTTTTTGCCTCGAAGATTAGGCACAAGTTTAGGTGGTTCTCTTGGATCCATCTTTAGACTTTCTGCTGCTAATGGATAGTCATTATGCAGGTCATGGAGTTCATGAGGATATTCTAAATCAACTTCTAGAATGAAACCACGCTGTTGATCAGGCGTTAAACTGCTCAACCACTTTAATGCCTTTTGAATGTTTTTCGGATTGTCTTCTGTGTACATTTTAAAGTTGCGTAATGGAAGTGATTGCGCCATTGCCCATCCATACAGATTGTTTGCATCTAAATACATGAGATAGTTAGACCTTTTACTTGGATCATAGTCGTCCAAGTATTTGTTGTTTGCTTTACAGTAATGATGCGACGCCATACTAATTCCTCCACGCAATCCGTTTTCAATCATCTGGATCATTGGTAGGTCAGACAATAAATCAATCTGTATTCCTGTAAACTTTAAGAAAGCGTCCCAACTCATCCCGGGCGCAGAAATGTAATGCGCGGGATCCAGGCTATAATGTTTCATGCAGGTCTTTCTGTAATTTTCAAAGACGTCCGCCAACAAACATACATCAGCCATCAAGTATGAGTCATGATAGTCTCCCATCGTTTTACAATCTAACTTCTGCCAAACATCTTGAGCATGCTGGTAATCGGAGTCGCTGATGTCCTTTCCTCTAAGACTAGAAAAGAACGCGCCTTTAGGCGGAAGTGTATCTTCATCAAACCTTTCCAACTGTTCATGTACTCATAAGGGTAAACGCCCTTTCTAACAAGAGTTGGGTCAAAATATTCTTCCGTTATTGGGCAGGACTTTAAGGACATAGCTAGTGACTCTAATGATCCCATCATGTGTTGCATAGAGTCATAAAAAGACATGTTATTTAAAGTGAAACACATGTACTTTTCTGATGACTGTGCAATGCATGCTACCCTGAAGGCGCTGGTTACTGCTTGCATTATAAGGTGAGAGTCATAACCTCGCAAGTTGTGAAAGAATACAGGCAGCTTCCATGTCTTTGGATCAAACTTTAGTTGAAGATTGCATTTGTTATGCGCCGCTCCTCTGAACTTTCCGCTAATGTGATCATGGTCTCTTACTGTGGGGTTTACACTCTTGGGCGTTAGCTCTAAACCGCAAATCCAACAATGCGTGGCTGAGTCATACTGTTGTTGGTCTTCAGGCGCCATTATGATTTCAGATAAGTTTAGATTATTAGAACAGGCGTTACGCACTTGCTGCATGCGTTTTAAGAATGTTTCTGCAGCATCTGGTCTCTATATAATTCTGGTTCTGAATAAACGCCATCCGACCTAACAATAATGAAGGCAAATGAACAAATCTGATGATTACTCATTAAGACTGTTTTTCGAAGTTTTTGTGGTGCTGGCCCTTCATAAGGAACAATAAGCGACTCGAAGTCTGCGTAAACTACGTATGGACTTGTTTGCAGCCGTTTCCAGTTCTTAAAACTAACTTTAGATCCTGGAGGGGCGTAGTTAGTTCTGTCTTACAGTCTACAGAACTTTTACAATGTTTTATATGTTCAAGCGCGGCTTGAGCGGTTGGAATTCTTGTTAAACATTTTCTACAGAATTCTTGTTTATGTTCATGTTTTGAAGTATGCGCTAATAATCTGCTCATTGTGCGTATCAATGTGTAATGGGGCAGCCCTGCTGGCGAAAACATTAGGAGTAAGTCCACATGACTTTTGGCTGGTTCGCCTGTTGGACTGTTCTTGGACACTTTAATTGGCACCAAATTTGTTTCCTCATCCATGTGTATACATTAACAGTTATTGGGTTGTTTTGTTCTTCAAACTGATCAATTTGGTCTACACTAACAGGAAAGGATATTCCATTGAAGTTAAGATCTTTGGCGTATTGCCGATAGTTAGTCACTCTCTCTGCGTGTTCGCGGACATGATGCAGCCTTGCAAGAACGCACCACATGAAACATTTGTCGTCTGAATTCTTTATGTTTAAAACTGCTCTCTTTAAAACCAACTCCCGAGGTAGCGGAATGTAAGCCTTGCCTACAATCGGTGCATACTTAGCCTGTTTTAATCTAATCTCTAAGACTTCGCCCTCTGACCAACCAGAGCCTCTCATTTTAGCTTCTTCAGCGGCAGCGTCAAACTGTGTAAGCAGTTCGTCTGCCCAACCGGGTGTTAAGTCATTAGAGGAAAGAATAGTCTGTTGTTTAGTCGAGACCCAGACTTCTAGATTTTCTTCATTTATTGTTACATAGTCGATTAAAACAGCTAACATTACTTTAACTGGCGGGCTTATTGTTAGTTTACTTGGAACTTGAGAAATTGCATGTACAACGCTTGCCTGTACGTTTTTTGGGGTCAATAACTTCTAAATCAATATCATTCAGTGCTCTTGATAAACGCTCTCTCTCGAGAATTCCTTCAAAAAATTCGTCTTGTCCTTCATATATCTTAGCCATGCTGTCTTTCTTTTCTAAGCCAAAATATTTATTTAAATTAAAAAAAAATACTTAATCAGAACCAATATCAACGGTCTTTTTGCGCTTGGACTCATAAACTAAAGTATAAACACCCTTTGGCGTTGTTAATGTGAGCTGTTTAGAACAGAGTTTAATGTCTCGTTTACTTTTTTAAGCATTCCTTTTTTATTTGCTCGGCGTCTGGCTGTTGAGAAAAACTTGCCCTCGCCTTTCTTTGAAGATCAAACTTTTGTCTTTTGTAGTCATCAAAATCGGCCTGTAAACGATTAAATTCTTCATCCGTGATGTTTGAGTCAACTAGCGCTTTATTTATTGTCAGTTTAAACGAACTAAGTTTAGCCGTTATTAGTTGAACCATAGCTGTGTGCTTTTGGAGTTTAGTTTTTAATTTTTTGCCAGCCGCACTTACAGCTAATGAACACAGGCCGAGAGCTAAAGACAAACCGCCTAGAGGTAAAGCCGCGGGTGCGCCTATGCCCGTTGCTAAGAGACCAACACTCGTTCCTGCTGATAGAGCGCTTATAGTCGATGCTCCAGTATTAACGTATGTAACAGCATTAAAGGCAGCAGAATACCTTCGTTTGGTTTTGCTGTATTTTGAAAGGTCCTGCTACTAGTTTTTGTTGCATTTGTGTAATGTTTGTTAATCTGAAGGTTTTTACTTCAGGGGTTTCTATAACAGCAGAATTGCCTGCTATCTCTTCTCTTGGCATCTCCGGTGCTGTAGGCACATTTGGATAAACCTTAACAGACATGCTTTTTATAAAAATGAAAAATAATTTAGTATACTACCTCTTGTAATCTGCTATCTCCAATATTCAGCTGCGCATCATATAATAAAAACAAATGTACATTAAGCGGTTTATCGGCTTCTTCTTCTTTATCAATTTGAATGTTTATTACGTCTCTCACGTTTCTCCCGCTTCCATATAACTGATTATCCTCCGTTGACCTTAGGTCAATCCATAAACCGTATTTTGTTGTTAAATAATCATCAAGCCTAACATTGTGAAGATGTAAATCTTTAGACGCTAGGTCTGCTGTTAGACTTCTCCCCCTCCCACCCCCAAACAATTTTCTTATTTCGTCAAAATGATGATAAGGTCTAAGCCGCTAGCGTAGATTTGGTTAGGACTACCGTCAATTGTACATTGCACTTTCGCTATTTTAGGATTAAAAAACTTTTCACTTGCTCTTTTGAACGGTTCTTCATCTTCACACAGCAATAAAATACCTTTAAGCGATCTTGCAACGACGCTAAAACTAAAATTCCATATAGTGTCTGCCCTGCTTCTGGGATATGTTGCATGATGAATCACTCTGTCGTAATATATTGCTAATTTGACTCATATTGATCCTCAATCAGCTCTGCTAATTTAAGGTTGCTAACAACGTCAAACTCTAACGAGATGTCAGAAATGCTGTACTTTGCTTCGGTGTCTGATGATTTAATAACCCGTTTGTATTCATTAAAAGTTAGTTCATATGACAATCTGTCTTTTAATGCTCCTTGAAAGTATGGTGCATGCGCTTTTAACAACTCAAAATCTAAGGGGATGGAAAAGCGATTTCCATACGCAAAATTTACAGCTGCATACTTTTTACCGTCTTTAGTATCTGCGGCGCTATTCTATGTTTTAGTGCTTCTTCATTTTCGATTCCTTGAAACGCAAGATCAGCCCTTTCATTCCCGGTTAGCCATAGATCAGAATAGGTTAAAAATATGTCTGCATTGTGTAAAGAAAATATTTCTTGCCCCTCAAGTTTTATAGAAATTTTCTTAACGATTGCCCGTCCCAGATTCTGTACAACTGTCCTGTTTGGGTCTGTTGTTGAAACGAGCGCTATTTTGAAAGTAAGACGCGCAGAGCCTGGCACAATCACGTCATTTGCTCCTAGGTCTGGAAATTTGACAGTAAGAATTTGATCTGCATCATAGTAGATGGATTATTTGGAACAGTAATAGTCCGCTTATTTCCCTTCACGCCCCCGGGGTTCTTTCAGGCTTCTATACGGGTTAAGAATCGAGCCATGTGCTAGTGCCATTTTTTTATAAACAAAATAAAAAGTTAATTATTTAAAACATGGCAGGAATTGAAGCTGAAGAAGATTATGATGTTTTTGATCCTGGAGACAACATGAGTGAAATGATCCCTTTGACACGGCATCGCTCAGCGCTCTCAATGCGGCGTGAATTAACAGAAAGTACGGTCGGAGCATTTTACAAAAGTTTAGGTCAAGAACCTCCCGAATTTATAGACCCAAATGATTTAAATTAGAAGATGGTCATTTGTTTGTAAGGGGCGATCAAGGAGAATCTGTTCGGCTTAACAACTAAACCAGACCCATCAAAGTTTTTAGCCAAGAGTACAATTATACAAAGACTCAGTGTGAAAGATCAAAATCGCCTTGGTCTTGTTAGACCGAAATTAAGGGCGGAGGCAGTTTCTAAACTTCAAAACACATTGCAGGAACTCCCAACAGCTAACCAAATACAAAACATGGAACTTGAAGAATTAAATCAATCGGCAGATGGAATAATAAATGCAATAGAAGCAGAAACCAGTTTTTCAGAAGAAACAGCAATTAAAGACTATACACGACTCCCCGCTGCCCATGCGAGAAATAGCGGCCCTTGATCATGCTTTGAGAAGGATCAGAGGCGAATTAACAAACAATTTAGCAAAACTAGGTGAACTAGATGAGCATATAAAAAGAGAAAAAGAAAAACTCGTTGAGGCTGATGACGCCAACTTAGGACCTGATATTAAAGAAAGAATAAGACAAAGACTAAAAGATCTTGAACAAGAAAGATCAGCAAGACTAGAAGTGCTAACTACTAACCGAGACCAATTACGAACTCAAGTGAATAGAATAAGAGAAACTATCGAAAAAATTTTATATGAAGACACAACACTAGCTGAACGAATCCGAACACTGTTTAGAGAGCAAGGAGTCACATAGTAAGCGTTATAACAGCCTTAGGATTTGCAATAAGTACACTGGTGTTGGCTATTACAGGCGGCGGTGGTCAAAGTTCAGTGCCTCCACCACCATCGCCTCCACCTGATAAATCATGGGTAAAAAAACAGCTTGATCATCTTGCGAATTTATTAAAAAAATTAGCTGGTAAGCCGTGGACGCTTTACCAGGAATATTGGGGAGTATTGTCAGCTGGCTTTTGTCTACTGCAAGCAAAGTAGTTGGCTTTATGGCCGAGCACTTATGGGCATTAGTTCTCTTAATAGTTGGGTTACTATTTAGTAAGATAAAGACCAAGTAATCCTAGGCAGTTAATCCAAGAACAAGCGCTGTCTTTTCATATTCATGGTCATCGCGAACAGAGTCCGCAAGCTTTGCTGAGTCTTCAATGACTTTGGGGGGTCGGACTTCGGGGATTGGATGACTTAATCTTGGGTGTTTTTTTACTGCTTGTAATATTACTGGCTCAGAATTTATGTCGTTTTTCCCAACCTTCTGTTCATTGCCTGCTATAAGAATTTCATTATTATAGTTTATTATTATTCCTACCTGGAGTCTGAGGTCAGAAGGCAGCATGTATAAACCAGTGCCAACAGCAAAGTCTACTTTCGATCTTGCGTATTGTAAAACATTTTGGTATCTTTCAATACTTGAAGGTAAATCAACTGTAGAATTAATGGCGTCCTCTAAATTTGCTAAGTATTGTTTTTGTGCGTCAAAGCCAGTAGAAGGATCAGTTATGCTCGATCTTGCCTGTGCTTGCGAACCTAGCAAACAGCAAACGTAAGTACGAATAGAGTCGTTTATTCGTTCTATTCCCGCCCTAGTTAGGCCCTTAGAAGTGTCTAAGATAAATGTTGTCCATGCTGTTTTATGCTCTTGCTGTAGGGACCCGGGCTCAACAGTTGTGCCAAAAAAGAAAGATTTGAAAGGAGGATGCCAGTCATAGTTATACTTTCTGTGCGTGCCCCGAAAATAAAGGTCCCTAGGCCATGATTATGATCCAACTTTTGTCTAAAGCCTATCTTGATGTTAATATTGAATTCGTTACAGATCCTTTCAAAAGCCTTCATGTCTATTATGTTGCTGAGTGGATTAAATGGTTTGTCATTTGGTAATGGCGCTTGCAGTTCAGTCAAAATACGTCTGAAGGTGTAATAAAAATGAAATCTGTACACTGACCTCACCAAAGGATCATGGTGATTTAAATGATCAGCATACGACACTCCACACCCAGTTGATGCGCAAAACACAGCAAAGTTTAACTGTTCTGATAAAACTGCATCGGATGACTAAACCACGCTTTCTGATGTGGTCGTTTTCAATAGGGGGGTTAAGATAGCTCTTCAATGAAAAGAGGCAGTCTGGGTCACAGCAATGTCAAGAGTATCAGTTGCTATATTTTTAAGATTGTAGTGCGGCCCAACAGAATATTTTGCACCAGTATATTTGAATGCACTCATTTTTATTTCGTTTAAAAAAATGTTTGTAACAATAACAACCCAAGACCGTCCTTCGTTTTTAGAACATGCTATTGATAACAATTGCGGGGCCAAAACGGTCGCGCTCCATGAAATATTTTACAAAGTCGTATGGTTTAATATAAGCGAATCCAAGGAGAATAATAAGATTCTAAAAGTTAATAAAGCAGGAGACAAAGTTAGCCAGTTAACCATACCTGATGGTTATTATGGGTTTTGCTCACTAAAAGAAGCAATGAGTAACTTCGACATTACTCTCAAACTTAACAATGCAAATTTGACAACAATGTTAACATTCAAACCTGAAGAAGAAGTAGTACATTACCTTTTGATGTAGAGCTAGCTAAAATGTTAGGCTTTTGCAGCTGACAACCATAGATTTAGAGTTGTGCCAGACAAAACTACTTATGGGGGAGAAAATCCGCTCGATCTTGCATTACATTCATTACTCTATGTTCATTTAGATGAACTGAGCACTGATGAAAACTTATATGATGGAAGGCCCTCAACTGTTTTAAGAGCTCTTCCGTCAGGGAAAGCTGCATATTGCGATTATGAAATTATACAATTCCCTAATTTACAGTTTAAAAGATTAGTTTGTGGGAGGGTCGGATCATTTAATATAAAAATCAAAGACAAAACAGGGAAAGTTGTAAAATGCGATAACCTGCACATTGTTTTGGAAATAAAATAATGCGTTACTAAAAAAATAATGTCGCGTGGGCCAGAAGAACCAGGAGTTACATTAGCGCCTGTAAGGTGTATAACTTTAGAATTAAAAGACCTTGCAGACGTTGCGGACTTTGAACAGAATGGTGAGATAGGCGCTTTGTATGGTTTTGAGTACACTAAAGATGGTGATTATAAACGCAAAGAGGTTGGCGACAACAAAAAGTTTCCTAAACTAGAACAACTGCGCAATCTAGAGGCAAATAATGTTGGCCAGTATGAATATAAAATAGTTCGAAAACCTGACCTCAAATGGCACTTAGAACCATATTTAGAATGGGAAATAAAATTTGAATTCATAAGCCCATTTACATATTTTAGCCGTCAAAAAAGTTTCAGAAAAGCATTCAACTCTGGCCCTTTACATGTAAGTCTTATGCCGGACGACAATAGTCGGAAAGAAATTGAAATAACGCCGTATGGGAAAAAGCAGTACATCCTCCACAGAAGAGAAACGGTTTTAAAAGATGCTTCTACAAAATTACAGTTCATTCCGCAAATGAAATTAGGAGACACGTTCACAATAATATTTGAAATTTCTGTCTTAAAAGATAAGGAGAGGGATGGGGTTGTGGGCGTTAGTGACGTCCTTTTTAAAGGAATTCTAATTAGCTGGCAAAACTTAGACGTTGACAGTCTTAAAGTTACTGTCGTCATTCTTCACAATGGTGAGGATATTAAGGTTATAACAACAAGCAACAAAATCAATATTAGTCTAAATAGAAACAATCTTACAGCACTAAATTGGATTAATCTTACACATTTAGACCTTATAGGATTTTATTATACTGAACAAGTTTTGACAGAGAGCATGATAAAACAATAACTGGATTAGATTAAATTCTGTTATAAAACTATGGAGCAGTTAAACTTTATGACAAAAACCCCTCATTGTTCATTGATTTGTGGACAGACTGGTTGTGGAAAAACAATATTTGTCCTCGACCTATTACAAACAGTTTATCGCTATAATTTTAATCATATTGTGATTTTCTGTCCAACACTTAAATGGAACAAAGCATATCATGATAGAAGGTTTATATGGACAGATGATGACATATAT
The DNA here is from genome assembly GCA_018398815.1 of Conus ventricosus. Taxonomy (NCBI): domain Eukaryota; kingdom Metazoa; phylum Mollusca; class Gastropoda; order Neogastropoda; family Conidae; genus Conus; species Conus ventricosus. The sequence goes on along the minus strand of CM031602.1, from coordinate 39,465,516 downwards.
TTAGTTGATCCCAGCAATAAACTGAGTGAGTGTTTAGAACGATTTTTTATATTGTTTGAGGGAACGCAAACGCTATTTATTATAGATGACTGTTCAGCAGAAAAAGACATAGTTAAAAAGAGAAACACTTTGTCGAAACTAGCTTTCAGCGGAAGACATGCTCGGATAAGTGTGTGGATTTTATGTCAGAAATATAACTCAGTTTTAAAAGACTTTAGAGAACAGTTAAAGACTGTAGTTTTATTTCACATGAAAGACAGAGACTCATTTGAAGAATGTTTGCGCGAAAATGATGTTATTGAAAATGACCAGGAAAAACATAGGATTAAACAAAAACTGAAATCTGAAAAGTTTAGTAAATTAGTATTAAAAACAGATAACCCTACACAGTATGTTTGTTTGTAGATAATCGTTATTTTTTGGTTATTGACGTCTTACTTGTCAGAGAACAGTAATATGCTGATTCTAGGGCACTTTCGCCCGAAAACTCGGTGGAGGAGCAAGTGAGTTAGAATTGGTAAAATGCTGTGTGTGTGTGTCTGCCCGCCTCTCTGTCTGTCTGTCTGTCTCTCTCTCTGTCTCTCTCTTCTCTGTCTGTCTGCCGGTGATTCTCTCTCTCTCTTCCGCCACAGGAAAAGGCGGCTTTTAGGCCACTTTCGCCCAAAAACTCGATGGAGGGTGAAAGTGGCTTAGAGTCGGCCTTTTCCTGTTCTCTGCGGAAGACCACTCGCAACTAGAACATTCCAGACGATGGAAGGTCCTCTGTTGTTTGTTGCTCTCTTTTCATACAGGGTGCAGATCCATGCTGACAGTCAAGTTGGAGATGAACAACGAACTGAAAACCATGCACGTCCTTCACTTCGCTCGCTCTCTCAAGTATGCGTAGGTTAGAACCTAAGTGTGAGGTGGCAGAGAGAGAGAGAGAGAGAGAGAGAGAGAGAGAGAGAGAGAGAGAAGAGAGAGAGCGAGAGAGAGAGAGAGAGAGAGAGAGAGAGAGAGAGAGAGCGCTCGGAAAATCGTATTCATGGCAGGCCATGGCCCCTTATGAAGGGGTGTATGAACAATACATAAGCGATCGTAATCTAAAGAGTAAGAATACAAAGAGTGAAATTCCTTAACAGGTGCTATAATCAAACACAGAAAGAAAAACAAAAACAAATGAAATACACGTCTCTAAGATGTTACCAGTTCTCTTAGCTGAAATGCGTTATTCAGGTACAATGAGAAATGTAAATCGTGAGACCTACGTAAAAGGACATCAGCAAACTAAGTTTGAATGTCGAAGGTTGTCGATAATATTCAGGTTTTTATAAAACTTTCACGAATATCATCGAGTGCTTCTTTACACAAGGGGCAAATCAAAACACTACTGTCAACAGCTCTATATCCAATGCTATGTACAGTCAAACTTGATATTCCAAGTCTGAATCTTGTTGTGACATGTTTCAAATGTGGATTCAAATCCAGAAACAAGTAAGGCTTCAAGAAAGGTTCATCACAAAACGTTCTCTCGGTGTCAAATCTGCTACTGGTCTCTGTATGCTCAGTTCATGTTTGCTAGTTACCGTCTATTAATCGTTGACGGAATTTACGAATAAAATGGTTAATGCTTCCAACCCCTTGATTATACCACACAAACCCAAAACCACATTCAAACAATCAGGTACGCACCTGCCTGTGACACCCAACTTAACTTTACCTTTAACATCTAAATCATATAACATGCAATACGCTATACGAGGTATTCTTTGCTCTTCCATTTGCGATAACTTTAACCAGTAGCGAATGTATCTGACAGCAGAGTGTATATGTATGGGGCTTCTTTTGATTTCACCATATATAGGAGCTATAGAGCTCATTTGGAATCCTATTACCTACTCTTAAGAATTTCTTTAACGCGTAAGTGAGAACAGTTTCACGCTGCACTGCTGCCTTATCTAATCCCCAGAACTCTGTCCCATAAAGAGTTGGCTGAATTTGTGATTCAAATAATTTCACACATAAGAATAAAGAATTTTTAGTGAGGATATACAATTTTCTCAAAATACAGATCAACGCACATGTGCGGAGAGAGAGAGAGAGAGAGAGAGAGAGAGAGAGAGAGAGAGAGAGAGAGAGAGAGAGAGAGGGAGAGAGAGAGAGAGAGAGAGAGAGAGAGAGAGAGAGAGAGACAGAGAGAAACAGATTAAAAACAAAGGATCGAATTCTGCCCTAACCCAAGAACCCCCACACCCATCCTCCGTCGCCCCCCTCTTCTACTGAAGGCAATATTAATCTCATAATGGTCCCCAATCCATAATAACTGACGTAAATGGGACATTTCCACAAACCTGTCCAGGAACAGCGCAATGAAATGCACAAACACAGAGACATTGTGCGCGTACACACACACACACACACACACACACTACACACACGCACGCACGCACGCGCACACATACATGCACGCGCGCGCGCACACACACACACACACACTCTCTCTCTCTCTCTCTCACACACACACGCACACACACACACGCGCACACACACACACACACACACACACACACACACACACACACACACACACACACACACAGAGACCTACTGTTATACACACACGCGCATGCACGCATACACGCACACACACAGGATCTCTCAGAATTATTGCACAGAGATATTACACACACACACAACACCAACACACACACACACACACACACGACACACACACACACACAGACACACACACAAACTCACTCTCACACACACACACACACACACACGCGCGCACACACCACAATAAACTTGACTTTATGGACGCAAAGGCAAGCACTTGGTTGCCAAGAAAACCCTAGTGACCTCATCAAGGGGTTGTGCAAACAGCTGGTGACCTACGCCTCGCTCTCTCTCTCTCTCTCTCTCTCTCTCTCTCTCTCTCTCTCTGTTGTGCAAACAGCTGGTGACCTACGCCTCGCTCGCTCGCTCTCTCTCACTCTCTCTCTCTCACACACACACACACACACACACACACACAGGGGCGCGCGAAGAAAAGTAGTGATCCTTTTTTTCTTTTTCTAAATGATGCTGATTTTCGTTTTCTTTTCCATTCTGTCCCTGTGGAGAGGGTGGGGTGGGGGACGCTCATGAGCTTAGAAAGGGGTGGTTTTAGGTTTTTATTTTTTTTTGAGGGGGAGGGAAGGGAATGGGATGGAGGAGGAAGGAATGTGGGAATGCAGTAAGGGCAGAATTACATAGTTTCATTTTCACTCAACCCGAAGAAGACTCCAACTAAAAACGTGGCTTTTCCGTCTCTGAAGTACCGTCATTTACATACAAAGTCAGTTTTTTAATTAACATTTAATCAGCTGTTTGTTTACTGCGGGTTTTTTTTAAAGTTCTAAGACAGAAAACAGATCATGCGGATGATCAGTCTCGCTTTATCTAAATGATTACTACTGCTACTATTACGAAACACTTTGTCAAGCGCTTAATCTGTGCAAGTCCAACGCGCGTACAATACAAATAGGCCCTCATACATACCACACAGACACAGACACATACACAGAGGGACGGAGGGATGGGGAGGGAGAGAGAGAGAGAGAGAGAGAGAGAGAGAGAGAGAGAGAGAGAGAGAGAGAGAGAGAGAGAGAGAGAGAGAGAGCAAAACAACAGCTTACAAAGGCCAAGAAAATACAGCTGCGTAACAGAAAAAGTGAATGAAATCACAGGATGAGGGAAGGAGGATGAGAAGGCACCTTGAAAAGGGGACGTTGCCGACCGACTGATTTTGCTCAGCGAACCGATGAAAAGAGCTGGTCCAGATGGAGGAAGCCTGACCAAAAGAGAGAGAGAGAGAAAAAAAAACGTTTGTTCCAAATGAAGAAATCCCGTAGACACAGGACAATGCAGGTAGCTTTGTAGAAGAAGAACGACAACTCTCTTTTGGGACTGTGCCAAACAAGGGCCACCTCTTACTAAGATCTGGAAAGATGTGGCTGTACTCGGGAGAAGACATATGCTCTCCAAACTGAGGGTGACCTTGATGTTGGCAGTAGAAGTACAGCATGCTCTCATCGGCTCGGAACTGTCAGTTCAAGCATCATCACAGCCAGGAATGCTACCACGAAGAGTAATATAAATCTGAACGTCATCCAGGACGAAAAGGAAAGATAATTTTCATCATCATTTGCATGCTGTGTAGGGCAGAAGAGGAGTAATGGACAGCTCAGGCCTCATGGACAATTTCAACGCCAAGACAGGATCAGACAACACAGACAACGAGGAGGGTTTATGTGTACTTGGATTTGGCACATGAATAAATAAAAAATGGAAAATGTTTTGCTAATCCCTGTTCTCAGAATACGCTGCTGACTGGAAGTAGCATCTTCCCTCAAAAGCGAATGTATAAAGCCACGTGAATTTCATTTGACTATATCACGGAGAACCAGACCGACTATACTTTGTTACTGCCCGTTGTCGTTAGCGGGTAGGTCACAACAAAGGTCGTCTACGGTGGTTCCCTTTTCATCTTTTATCTTGTTTTTTTTTTCCCCTCCTGAATGGTTCCCCAGGTGTCTTCGCCTCTCGCAATGTTCGTCGCCAGGTATTCTTGAGTCTTCTTCTCTTGTGTGTTCCTTCTGAGGTCCAGCGAAGGCAGTTCATATGATGCTGTCCTGCTCTTTTGGATGACGTGCCCAGTCTATTTCCAATGCCTCATGATCATGGTGCTCAAGCTCTTTTGACTGCACTGGATGAGCTGTTGTTTAAAACTGACGCTGGATCACCATATTTGCGGGATATACTTCCGAAATTCGAATACTTCCGTTGCAGTGGGTAGTGAGTTACTTAGGTCGAGTCTCGAGATTCAAGGGACTACTGACCACGAGGTCACAGCCAGGGTAGTCAAGGTACGAGCAGCCACACTCTGACGTACTGAAGAGTCTGGGTCTCTAGATATGATACAAGCAAGGACAGGAAGCACTGAAGAAAATCTGGGCCTCAAATTGTTCGGCTCCGAAATATGGGAGCGCCAAAGCTATGCAACAGGTCACGTGCACAGATCATCATTAAGAACTGTTTGAGGCGCATTTCAACATCCAGTTGCTGGACAACGTCAGCAGTTTGGAGATGTGGCAAATCCCAAGTCCAGGAGTCGGTCACTTCGCAGATCTTGAGGAAACGGGGCTGGGTAGGACACCTCCCACCACCACCACCCCTTCGCCAAAGAAGCAAGCTTCCAATACCACGCGTCAAAGTATACCGGTGGATCAAAGTGTTGTCTAGGCACCCTCGTCAGGGTATCTTTCAAATGACCACCGGCAACCACGTCTGGTTTTAGAAAGTATGGCACACCATGAAATTAAGTCAGTCCACTAACCCTGCTCATTATTCCGGAAGAAGGAGAAAATCAGCTTCAAAAGCAAGCATTACGTGGATACATGAAGAACACACGTGTATGCAGTACATGAACCTTCTTTCTGATGTAGTCTTTCAAATGTGAAAAAGTCGAATTTGTTCAGACATACACCCGATAGATACATTCCCCCCCCCCCCCCCCCCCCCCCCACACACACACAAATGCTCTTATCGGATATTCCATGTGATCCAAGAAAGAAAGAATGAATGAAAGAAGAAGAAGATAACGATGACGGAGGAAAAGGTAGAAGAATATATAAGCCAGGAATTTTTCGACAACTCGATACTATAATGTGATCATCCACCACAAAATGAGTCGCTTGTCATAGTAAAGTGTTTCTAAGATATACATATTTTCTAAAAGTATCTTTTCTGCTCTTTTCAATGGTGAAACCCATTTTTAAACGGGCTTTTAGTTATTAAGGTACAGTGTTTTGAAGAAAGTAACCCTCTGAGAAGCGCTTTTGAGAAAATGAACAAAACAAATGCACACACTCAGCATAATATTAACAAGTTATGTGTTTTAAAATGTCATTTTGATACAGAAAGTAGTCAATATAAACAATTCACTTAGTGTATTTTGTGCAGGAAAACATAGTATCAGCTAGGGTCAAAATCTCAAAATCGACTCCTGCCTATTTGGCTGCGAACTGAAAACCTGGAGAGATGACAAGCGACTCATTCTGTGGTGGAAGGTCACATATCTGCAGCAGCTTTAATACATATGCAAAACAAAAGCTGCTCCGTAACGTATACCGAAACATATAGACACCGACAAGACTACTTTTTAGACCCCGTTCTTCTGCAGATACTGTGCCTTTTACTGTGCAAACACACCATGGCGTCAACAAGATGAAATAGAATCATGATGGCGTCAATGGATCAGCAACATGAAAATGGTGCCAAATGACATTAGTGACGTCAAGACTACGTCAGTGAAGCTAGGTAAGTGTTGATGAAATCAGCAAAGTCAGGACGATTTTAAATGTGTCAGCGACGTCAGAATGACGTCATTAGGGTGAGCGGTTATCGAGCCAGTGTCAATGAAGTAAGTAATATCAAACGACGGCTTTAGTAAGTCATCGACTTCATAATGATTCTGATAGCCCAAGTAGTGTCAGGATCGTCAATGAGTCAGCTGTACAAGAATGATGTCAACAGTCACAGTCATATCAGGAGGACGTTATCGTGTCAGCACTAATCGGGTGGCGGAGTGGACACCCACCTTACACATTAACAGCCTTGGCTCCTAACAGACTGTGCTGGCCGTCACGATGACGAAGCAAACGACCAGGCAGACAAGTCCATTCTACCACGCAAGGATCACTGACGGATGGGGGAAGACGTACAGGCGTGAGAAAGACGCTCCAACGACAACGAAGCATATACATCAATCACCACGACTCAGGTCATTTCTCCAAACGCTTTCTTCTTGAACAAAGCTCTCTATGCAGACATCCAACACCACTCACCACACCACACTGACCGTCTGAAACCCTTCCCCATCTTGCGCAGGTCCCCACCGGTAGTCTATAACGAACCACAAACACATTTCGTCTTTCTGCTGTGGAACCGCCACATAGTATATCCTATTCTCTTCTTTGGCTTCACGTCTTGCCACACACACACATCACAGTACTTGAAAACCGATTTCAGTCATCAGAAGAGGTGTAAAACCCAGACAGAAAGCAAGACCCGCGGCAGTCTACAACAAACTACGACTCGTCCGCAGACGATCTGGGGGGAATAAAAACCGAACTGTACCGCTGACCTTAAGCATGACAGCACGTGTCGCCATTTGCTCGTTGTTCACCCGAAAAAAAAAGCAATGAACTACCGGTGGTCGGCGCAGCTCAAGGTGAGGCCAGGGCATCAGATTAGCGGCGAGGGATTGGAGGATGGATGAGGGTGGCGGTGAAGGAGAAGTCAGGGAGTTAACAGCAGCCTGTGCCTTCATCAGTTCACCGATCCATCGACAGGTTTGGTCCCCATTAAGGTTTACATGGCGGAACTACAAGGTCAGAATCCCGTCAGTTGCCATGGACCACAGTGACATGGTAAGTTGACATAAAAAAACAACAACCAGAAAACCCACAAGTCAATTCTTCCTTTACTCCGAGGACAAATTCTCCTACGATAATTTTACTCTTTAAAAGAACATTACGCGTGCTTCCCACGAAAAGTACTGTCATTTTGTTGGTCAGTCTCATTCCGCCTATATCACTCAGTCTGTCTGAAGACGCCGTCTGTGTCTCTTTCTCCACCCCTCCCTCTCTCTCCCTCTCTGAATCTATCAGATTTCAATGTCACCCAAGCCACCCCAGCTCCGGTTTTCCTTCTGTTTGTACATTCGTTTCTCGCTTCTATGCTTCCCTCCGTCTCCGTCTCTTTCTCTCTCTCTCTCTCTCCAGTCTCTCTCTCTCTGTATCCGTTTTAGTATCTCTCTTCGCCTCAGGCTGCCTGGCTCACTCTCTCTCCCTCGATCTAGTTACCGCCGCTTTTTTTGTTTTTTGTTCGTCCTTCTCAGTCTATCTTTCGTCTCATTCTCTTTCCGGCTCTCTGCGTACTCAATCTCTGTCTGTCCCTGTCTTAATCTCCCTCTTTCAACACACTTTCTTCTTCTTCTTTGTCTTTCTTACGTGTCTGCCTCCCTCTGTGTCCGTTTTGGATCCCTCTTGCTCTCGTCCCCTGCCCCCATCTTCGTATTTCTGCCATCATTTCCCCTTTCCCATTCCCTCCCTGTCCCATATTTGCCTCTCTCTCAGCGCACTCAATCTCTGTTTTTCTCAACCTCAGTTTCTCGTGTGTTTTTTGTTTGTTTGTTGGTGGTTGTTTTTTTTTCATTTTCTTTCAGCACACTTCTTTCCCACTGTCTCTCCATATCTCACTGTCTCCCTACATTCGCGCGCATGCACACGAGAGAAGAGTCATGCAATCAGATCTTTTCTGTGAACATGTCGATCGCCGAAATCTGGTAAGCGTTGTAGGGAGCTGATGGATGAAGAAGGCAATTCAAACATAAGACGCTTACAATAAACGATGCGGGGGAGAATGAGACAAGTGACGAGTTTAAATGTAGCGAAGGTGGACTGTTTACGAACAGAACTGATCTGCCCCTATTGACAGTCACACGACCAAGTCTGAGTGACACATTTTTTGCATGGGCAGTAAAGTCGAAAGTAAAACAAAGATTCTTGATCGAACTGGAAATGGAATGATTAAGTTGTCGAGTGTAACTGAATGAGCACAGACAGTTGAGGTTTTTTTTGGTTTGTTTCGTTCCTCAAAATATGGTTTCGCATTTCTTAACATTCAGATTCAATTTTTGTTTCTCCAGGAAACAGTTATTCCTCACTTTTCTGAAGTTGGGTGTCGTCTGCGTTGGATGATCATTGACTTTTGTAATGAGTGATTAAAAAAAAATGCTCTAGTGACGCACTACGTCCTCCGAGAGCCACCGATTGAAACGTCTTGAGATCGGTCACCTATGAATGATCTAAACCAGCTGTGGGCATTACCGTCTATTCCAAATGAATACTGAAGACAGAAAAAAGTGCTTGTTGTATTGTATCAAAGGCAGCTGATGTATCATGAATAAGTGACGACCGAGATATTTTTTCAAACGCAGATGCTGAAATAAATTGTTCAGTGTAAGAAGGCGAGTAATTTCGGAGGCAGAGACGGGCAGACTGAAATTGTTGACAGCAACTGCTGTTTGATGATGTTTGTGAAGCCGCTTCAGGGCGATTCCTGTAGAAGTCTGTTAACGAAAGGAAGATTAGAAAGAGAAACTACGAAAGGAAGAGAGAAACGCATGGGGGAGCACACACAGAGAGATTGTCCTGAGTGTTTTGAACTTGCCTGAAGAAACGTGTTGTGTTTTGTCTTGTGAGTCATTTTCGTTTACGTTTTTTGGCGGAGCATTATCACTAACATTTCAAATTTGTTAATTTGTTTAGATTTCTGCCTGCAGTTGCCTTACTTTGGAACTAGATCTATTTTTTCAGTGTGTGTGTGTGTGTGTGTGTGTGTGTGTGTGTGTGTGTGTGTGTGTGTGTGTGTGTGTGTGAGGGAGTCAATTTTGCCTGCACACCGATGAGAATCCTCGTGATAACTATTCTAACCCCTACCCCAACCTGTAGCTCTGCCAAGATGTGCATCAGGGTATGCATAGTCTGGAAACTACTTCGCAGTCTCAATCTTAGCCTGTGGCCCAGACGGGATTTCTCCACGCGTCTTCAAGGAAGCTGCCACGGAATTGGTCCCGTCGATGACCTTACTCTCTCAGACCTCACACTACACTGGTGTGGCCCCCTCTGGGTGGGAGACTGCCCATGCCAGCTCAGTGTTCAAGAATGGAGAACGCTACGGGGCCGAGAACTATCGCCCCGTTTACTTAACCTGTTTTCTGCAACGTTCTAAACACACACCTTGTTCTGCCCTACGCAACATGGCTTTCGTGGCCATTTATGCAAGATCCAACTGCTGGACTTTCTGGGCGGTCTCGGAGACTCCGGATCGAGGTTGTCTAGAAGACTTGCTTGCATTTTTCCAGAGCCTTCACACAAGGTTACCCACTGTCTATTGGTCCACAAGCTTCTCCATTATGGCATTTGTGGCATCTTCAACGCCTAATCTGAGCACCTCCTAAGTGAGAGAATGCAGCCATTGCTGTAAATGAAGCAAAAGTTTACTTACGTCGAGGAAGGGGTTCCCTAAGGCTCTCTTCTGGGACCTGCTTTGCTTTTTATCAATGACTTGTCGATATGACTTACATCTACAGCCAGATCCTTTACAGATTATACAGTATACCATACAGACACTGTTTTTACCAGAGACCAGGATGACCTACAGGAGGATCTAGACAGGCTTGCCACCGAGAAGCAGCGATGGAAAATGTCACTCCACCCCTGGAAATACTGTCGGCCACATGACGCAGTATCGCACCACAACCCAGTACACCAACTCATTAAATCGCCCCCAAGCCGAGGATACAAGGTACGTTGGTGTCAGCCTTAACAGGCATCTCAAGTGGGGATCCTACATTGAGAGTATTACCAACAAGGCAAACAGAACCTTGGGCTTGTCAGGAGGAACATCGAGGTTTCCGACAGATCCGTAAAACAGTCCTCGTACAAGGCCCTGGTACGCCCTGTTATGGAGTACGCAAGTCAGCGTGAGATCCCAACCAGATGGACAACATCACCGCCCTTGAAAAGGTGCAACGTCGAACCGCTTGCTGGGTGTCCCACCGATTTTGCCAGACACCCAACGTAGGGGAGATGCTGCAGACGCTGAGCTGGCCAACCCTGGCTACAAGGAGAAGCAGGGCAAGACCGACTAGCTTCTACACATTCCACCATGAGCTGACATCCATTAGTTCAAAGCATCTCTCCACTTCCAATCGTCAGTGACGCAGGACCCGCCAGTCGCATCCGTACGTTGTCATACTATGATTCATCGTCAAGTATCATAAACAGGCAACAACAACAACAACAACAAAAAATCTTCTTCCCCAATACTATTCCAGAATGTCTGAAATAGCTGCCCGCACACACAATAACCGCGATATCTCTGGAAGCCGTCCAGTCCATAGTGGCCCTCCTCTGATACATTTCTGCAACAGGGGAATTGGTGGGGGGGGGGGGGGGGGGGCGCTCATTCTTTCCCCCTCAGGTAGAATGCTGCAGCTTGTGTGCCTGAACACTGCACTAAGCTGTGCCTGAGGCTGTACTAGACCCCCAGACCAGTGTTAGGGGTTGAAAAGCACTGCGCCGGTCAACGGATGCACACACTGTGCCACAGTCTCGGGTACTGGTAGTACTATTTTAAAGAAAGCGCAACAGTTCCTCAGAAACACTGGCTGCATAATTACAGAGATGCAGAGGAACAAAATCTTCGTCCGTGAATTTCACTTCGGAGCAAATTCTCTGGGGGTAAAATCCTCGTGCTACACCGTCTGCCGCATCCTCTACAACCTCCCGGGACACCACGAGGAACGCACATGGGGTCATGTGGTGACGGCCATGTGACCGTCGACTTCAGCATACGGTTCAATTAATCCCGTTAATGGGATGGGAGATGGTAGGCAATCGATCGCAAATCGATGTCTGATCGGAAATAGTGCGGGAGCGGAGGGCGGGAACACCATTATTACCATTACCAGCCTCCTGTTGAGAATGGCACTCTAGAAGCCAACACACACGTGTATTTTTTGACAAATATATCTAACTCACACGTCAGAAATAACAGAGATAAAAAAGAACAAAACAACGCTCCCAGACTGCTGTCAGCTGCAGCATGTACTCTCGGGCTAAAACAGATAATTATGTGGTGTTTCTGTCGATCTACTGTCATGCATATAATTCGTCAAGAGAGTATTGTTTTGACCTTTTTTTTTATATCTTATTTGTTACGTCGGAAGGAGACCTACCTGTCAATCAATTTTTTTCCTCCGTTTTGTTCTGTGTATGAATTGGCGTTACTTTACACCTGTTCTCGTTTTGTTTCGTGTGTGTGTGTGTGTGTGTGTGTGTGTGTGTGTGTGTTGTTGTTTTGTTTTACGTCTTTCCACATAACGTGATATTAGACGGGGGCAAAAAAAGATCGGGACCGGGAAAAAAAGGTTAATACAAACGAGTCAAAATAATTAACTTATCTACATCTATAACACAAAAATAGAAAAACCACTTAATCACAGATTTAAAAAAACAAAAAAAAAAAAAAAAAACCCACACACAAAAAAACCCAAACATATAACTCTTTTGTCTCATCTCACCACTGACTATTATCTATTATAGGTATTTGCCAATTGGACTTCTAGCTAAGCGCATAAAGAAAAGATATGTTTCACTTGCCGACAGGAAAACATTTTGAATAGGCTGTACAGACGTATTTGGAATGAATTTTTTCATTAAGTTACACAACAGAATATGATCATTTGATATGCTATGACCACATGTACAATGTACATTTTGACATACTTTGTCTTAAAACAATCCAATTTCCATCTACAGATCAAGGAACTTATCTGTCGTCTACGATAAATATTTTGATCGAACTTACTTAACTTTTCATGAATGTTTTTCATTTCATGGTGTAAACCAAAGCACCCAGTTTCTCTTTCTATCAAATGAAAATTAGAAAATTGTACTTTTTCTATCAAAGTATAGCACTCTTGCACTGACAAAGAGAAGTTTAGAAAATGCGAATCTGATGATCGTTTTGCTCCTCTCTTTGCTAGAACATCAACCTTTTCATTATAATATAACCCACAGTGGAGGGCACCCAAAGAAATGTTATTCAGTGTCTCTGACTGAGAGGAAATGTACTAAATTATTTATTTCAGTGATCATCTCAGGTCGAACTTTCAATTTAAAATTCTTCATTGCAGTAAGAACTGACTTGGAATCTGCACATAAAACAACTTTAAATAAATTTTGAGGGTAATCAACAACAAACTTTAAAGCCATAATTATAGCAGTTAACTCAGCAGTGAATATAGATTTGTTCTTTCCAAGATAATAAGACTTTTCTTTGTTAAGGCCTGGGATAATGTATGCTGCACCTGCATGTTCATTGATAATGATCCATCAGTGTGTATCTTGAAATGGTTGGAATAGTGATCATGCAAATGCATTTTGATATTGGATAACAAAAAATTAGTATTTTCAGCCTTTGTTAAATCTGTATGCTCAATATCAAAATGTGCTCGTATTAGTTTCCAGGGAGGGATAGGAGACACAATAGATCTTTTTGCAATAGATGTTAGTTTGATATCTGAGGATTCTAAAATCGAGGAAGTGTATGTTCTTAGAGTCGTTTGAGATGAAATATTTTTTGCCTTTTGGGAAAATCAGTGTCCGATTTAATATTTATTTCAGATCTAGTTGCAAAGCGAGACGACTGCAACTATTTCAGAGCTTATATTGTTGTCTATAGTAGAACTTTATAACAAACTTGGTGCATGCGAGATTCCTATATTCTTCCAGTGGTAATATCCAGCAGCGCTGTATGCTTTTGTACAAGAGGCATGGACTGGTAGTCCCATGGCTATCTTATATGCTTTGGAATCAATACTCTGAAGTTTTTTCAGTAAGTATTTTGGTGCACTGAAGAACACCTCTTGTGCATACGTTAATTTTGATCTAACCAGTGCAGTAGAAAGGTACAAAAGAGTAACTGTATCTGAGCCCAAGCGTGCTTACTAATAATCTTTAATAGATTTAAAGTTTTTCGAGCTTTTGTCAGAATATGCTCAATATGAAAATTCCACGACAACTTTGATGTTAAATTCACTCCAAGGAATTTCACTATTTTTGTATATTTGATGGGTATGCCGTTGACTTGAAATGAAGGCATATTAACTGGATCAGATCCAGTATTAAATAACATCATGTGTGTTTTTTCAGTTGATATTTGCAAACCATTTTCAGTCATATAAGCAGAAAAGGTATTTAATTCTTTTTGATATAACTTTTTAATATAATTTTGTGATCTGACAGATGTACCTTTTTTTAATATCACTTTCATCCATATGCATATGTCATCTGCATATTGGGCTAATTCTATATTTTTAGTAATTTTTGTGGGTAAATCGTACATCAGAATACTAAAAAGTAAAGGGGCAATAACAGACCCTGAGGAATGCCATGTATAATTTTCTTCTTGTAGAGTAGGAGTTCCTACCTTCGTTCTAATATATCGATTTTCTAAGAAGTCTTTAAGAAAATCATAAATGTTTCCTGATAATTCAATCTCTTTAAGTTTATAAAGCAAACGAGAGTGCCATACTTGATCGTAAGCTTTAGTGATATCAAAAAAGGTTGCTAGTAAACATTTTCTCCTGGAAAACTGATGTTTAATCTGAGTGGTAAGTTTGACCAAATGTTCAACAGCACATCTACCCTTTCGAAAACCTGCTTGGTTTGTTGGGATAACTTTGTTCTTATCGCAAAAGTAGTTTAGTCTATTTAAAACAATGGTTTCATAAAGTTTACAGGCATGAGAAGTTAATGAAATAGGTCTGTAACTATCTATACTTTCTTTCAGTTTACCTTCCTTGTGAATCGGTACTATTACTGATTCTTTCATATTTGAGGCAAATGACCTGAGTTCCAGCATTTTTTAAATATACTGAGTAAAATGCTTATCCATTTGTCTGGAAAATGTTTAATCATTTCATTAGAAATGGCGTCAACTCCAACAGCTGTTTTTTTGTTTGGGAGAGAATCTATGGCATCTTTCACCTCTTGTAATGTAATTGGGGCGTTGATGTCGCTCGTGTCATTCATTATCAGATACATCATTAAAGACATGGGTAGATTCTTTATCCTCTCTGAATTTTCTTTGGTTTCAGACAACCCATCTAACCTGCTCACTTTAGCAAACTGGTCGGCAAACGCTTCTGCTTTGTCTGTAGATGATGGTAACTTGTTATTATCAAGAATGATAGGATATTCTGGGAGTTTGATTCCATTTTTTATCGTCTTTATCTCTTTCCATACCATTCTACTATCTTTGTGATCGAATGTGTTTCTTTTGCAAAAATATCCCAATAATCCGTTTTGGCTTGTTCCATAACTCTATTACTATGTACATTTGAATGTTTCATTTCCTTAAATTTTTCATCAACCATTTTCTTATCTTGACTTTTCTTAGTATGCACGTATTCCTTGAATAACCTTTTTTTCTCACTCACTGCCTTATCGCAATCTTCAGTCCACCAAACGTTACCAAGATGTTTACCCCCTTTAGGTCCCCGATTCTTCAATTTAGGAATACAGACCTGGTTACCCCTCAGAAATTCTATGTGTATGTTTTGGGTCAAAAATGTGTACAATTGTGTGTAAAATGTGTAAGCTTTTGCAGCGCAAAGTAGCTGCGTAGGAAACAATACTGAATGCATTCCAGACATTAGAAACACTAAAAATTTATTACTAGAAAAGATGTATTTTCATGAAATGCATTAAATTGGCTTCTTTAACAATCAATGATTGTTAAACTAATCAAGTTCCTTGCCAGTATCCTCTGATGGGCAAAAGCCTTCGCTCAGGAAATTAACAAGAACATTAACTGATGTGAATTTTCTTTTATAACACTTTAAAATAACTCTCTCTTCACTTTTTACTGTACTGATCAAGTGATGGACATAACTGGAAAAAAAATCTTGAAGTAATCTATTTCTTTCATATGCTACTATGGGCACTTTTTCACTGTTGATAAGCTAACCGGTCTTTCTGAAGAGCATAACAGTTATGATGTGAACTTTATTTCAGACTTTGGTGATTCCAGCTCCTTCAGGGTTCCAGGTGATGGGCATGAGGCCAAAAAAGGACCTTACTTTGCCAACATGGAGGAGGGGGGGGGGGGGGGGTAGACAAGGCGGGAAAAGGAATCTATCCTGTAAATGTTACTCAAGAACTCAGCATATAGCTGTTCCCCAAGCTGTTTGTTATGTTCGCATGTTCGCAATCCGTCATGTTATGTACCTATATTTATTTGGGTAATAATATTTTCATCATTATTGCCCCAATCTTCAAATGAATTTCTATAAAGGGAACATTTTAACATAGATAGCATGAGCGAAAATGTTAAGTCAGCTATATGCCGCGAACATTAGCACCGCGTCTGCACTGTGGAACCGTGACGTCAAAAATGCTGGATTGCAGCTTTGCGTCGTCTGCTAGGTAGCTAAGCTTAACTAAACGAAAGCCCACTGATAGGCCTAGCGTTATAGGCCTGCCTACCGCGTTTCAGACGATCGTGTCGGCATCTGTCAACTCTGCAACTTGCAAAAGTACGGTTTGGGTTGTGGAAGATGTATCGGTTCCGTTTTCAAGCCTCCTTCTTATGAACTGCATCTATTAATTTAAAGAACAGTCAGCCTTCTTCAGGATGAGAAGACTTTCAAGAATTTCACTGGACAGTGTGCTCCTTTGGGGCCGGGGGTGGGGTGGGAGGGGGGGATTTTGGAGCTTTTTGTCCCTTCTTCTTCCAGATGGGGATGTTTAACCTGCCCCGTGCTCACAGTCTTCAAGTAGACTATTCTGGCACACAGGTTGCATGCATTGTGTATTTTCGTGTAGCCGGTACTCACCCGTCTTAGGACATGAGTATCGGGATCTTTAGAGTCCGTGTATGATCTTTAGTGCATGTGACACAGACTAGACCTCGGTTTATAGTCCCATCCGAACGACTATATGGGGGGGATGGAGTCAGAACCAATGTTAACTCCGAGGGAAAAATCCCCCTATACCGAAATTCGAACCCGCAACCCCAGGATCACGAGTCCGGCGCTCTACCAACTGAGCTATCGGCCCCTAGTAGTCTGATGTTCCAGTCTCTCATCAGAAGTGCCTGCAGAACTCGATTTCACGAAAAAGCTTTGAATGTTCATTGCCTACCGTTTTCCAGAATCACCGTTTCCCTTGTGGCTTTTGCTACCGATGTGCCGCTGAATGTCAAAGCGACCACTGTAGCAATCGCGATTTGACAGTAACACGTGGTGCTGTGTGCGAACGTATCGCCCTTCTTTGACGCAGTAATGAACTTGAAAATAGTATGATACGCTGGTTTGTACTTCTGTTCATATTTCTTTTTCTTTTGGATCACAGCTTCTACCAATGAATCTGAATTTTCGTTGTCTGTTTCATGCGCGCGAGTTGAAGCTGAGTGAGAAGCAATGTTGATGCATTCATAGTGGCAGGAAGTACGCATGCGCCATCGGAACTTTTAAAAGTTGGACCAGACTCTTGGACTCGGACGGATTACGTGTTCAGCGCATTTTCGTAAGCTCGTTCATCAAAATTTCGTACAATTTGGTTTTGAAACGTACAATCGTATAGCTGTATTAAATTTCGTGAGATTATACGCAAAAATCGTAAAGTGCACAGGTCTGGGAATACATAAACCAGACACTTTTAGAACAGAAGTACAAAAGGTGTCATACATTGTATCAATATCATCATCTGGGGACAATCTTATATCTAGATCTTTAAGTGTATTGTAAAATTGAGACCATTTGGCATTTTTATAATCAAATCTTGGGATTGTATCATCAGGTTTTGTGTCTTCAAAAGTAGGGAACTGATTAATTGTGATGATGATTGGTATGTGGTCACTCCAAGAGTTTCACAATAAGTTTCCCATGCACACGACAAAGCCATTTTAGGTGAAACCAAAGTTAAATCAATAGCAGTAGGTCTATGTGTAGATATATCAGGAACTCTGGTATAAGAAGCATCATTAAGTAAACATAAAGCTGAGTCTACAACATTTTCCACAAACCTATTACTACTGACCTACTGTGTGTGTGTGTGTGTGTGTGTGTGTGTGTGTGTGTGTGTGTGTGTGTGTGTGCGTGTGTGTGTGTGTGTGTGTGTGTGTGTGCGTGCGTGCGTGCGCGTGCGTGCGTGCGTGCGTGCGTGTGAGCTGGTTTGTTGTTAGTGACATTGCAGTCTTTCCTGTTTCGATGGTCTAGAGAAAAAAATGAGAAGGGCACTCAGGAAAGCGCAAGCCTCCGCAAAGGTCGGACAGTCCTTTTAAAAAGTTGCGTAGTCACGACAAGATTTTCATACAAAGCTGCAGGTTTCAAGGCTCAGCTGGTAATATCCGACGTCAACTTCTTCCACGGACATCTGACTATACATCATAGTACTTCCATGGTTGTTTCACACGAAATAGCTGGTTCCTAGGACATATCCCTGGAAATCACAGCTGCTTCTGTGAACATATCACAAGAAATCGGCCACAACTGCTTCCATATGCATAGCTTCTGCCGTGCACATCTCACTAGAAGTCTTTTTCCCCTGTTCAATGGGAGAGAAAAATGAATGATTAGCCACGAGGTCTCATATAAACAATGCAGAGGTGGGACATCTCTATTTCTGCTTGGAGAGCGTGGAAGCGAACGAGCGCGCGCACGAGAGAAAGAGAGACAGACAGACAGACAGAGACAGAGAGACAGTGATAGACAGACAGAGGGAGGTGGGGAGTGGGGGTAATTATGAGGTAGGCCTGAGGGATCACCCACAATAGGAAACATGCGTATCTTAAAAAAAAAAAATCGGCATTCTCACAGGGTCATCCTGCGCAATCCATCGAGTCCCACAGACGAAGACGTGGCACACGTAAC
The DNA here is from genome assembly GCA_018398815.1 of Conus ventricosus. Taxonomy (NCBI): domain Eukaryota; kingdom Metazoa; phylum Mollusca; class Gastropoda; order Neogastropoda; family Conidae; genus Conus; species Conus ventricosus. The sequence continues at coordinate 39,446,984 of CM031602.1, read as the reverse complement.
CAGACTGCACGATTATTAGACATGAAAATGGCATCCTCACACAACACCATCCCACTGTAGCACTTTGGCCTTCAACAGCCACGGACAAGGCATCCCGACATTCCCCCCCCCCCTTCCCCCCCCCCCCCCCCCCCCCGGCATTCACTTTTGTCCCCCGTCAACACCGTCACCCTTCTGGTCTCCCCCAGTCTACACCGTAGCTCTAGCGAACTGTGCAATGACTCGATATGTGTGTCCTGAACCAGCTAGCCTCGTCCCCACCCTAATCCTGTCTTTTCCCCACTGCTCTGAAAGCCAAGAGCCATCTCACAGCTTGCACGCCGATACTGATGGAACTGGTGCGCTGAAGTTCTGCACGAATTAACACAAGTCGAAGATGGCTCGAAGTGGTCTGCTGAATCGTACCATTTCAAACAGACAACATCCGGGCGGACAGACATGTTCAAACACGCACGTTATAACGTCAACTGTTCTGTACGTCGTCCTGTTACTCAATGTTCACTGCCATGGTCCTCAGTCGACTCGCGCCACCCAGGGAGGGCGTGTGTGGTGAGGGAGGATCCGATGTGTATCTCGGGGTCAGTTCTTGTCGCTGGACGCTTCTCTTTCTCTACTCCTACCCTGATCCCGTCACCAAACCGCTCAGACTCTGCCCACGACAGTTGCACAACAGCCATTCATTTGCCAAAGCTCATTCCATCATGTCCACTCATTCGATCCGTTCTTGGATCTCGAATGAAACTCACATGCATATGTTCTGTGCCTCGTTCAGAGCCAAATAAAGATTATTCCTAACGGCGTAATTACTAGTGGAAGATGGTTCTTATTTCAAGGAATGTGCCCATGGAAATATTATTCCCAGAGAAAAAATGTCTGCAGAGAGAGAGAGAGAGAGAGAGAGAGAGAGAGAGAGAGAGAGAGAGAGAGAGAGAGAGAGAGAGAGAGAAGAGAGAGAAGACTGAGATTCCCATGGAACCAGAATTCTAATATGCCCGAAGCAGTGGGTATGACTTATACGCAAAATATTCACGGACGAAGCTGTAGTCTCTCTAAAATCTCCCTGGAAGAAACTTTTTTTTTCCCCTTTAACGAAATGTACACGGAATACCTACGATTTTTTTTTATAATGTCAATGACAGCAGCGATCATATTTATCGAGAGGTCAATGGAAGATGTGACGATTTGTAAACCGATGTCCATGGAAGCAGACACACTAGCCAGACGTCTGTAGAAGTAGCAAGATGTCCCCTAAAGAGGCTAGTTTTTTTTTCCTTTTTTTTAAAAGGGAGATGTGCACGGAAGTAGCTACAACTAACACGGAGATGTCCCTAAGTAGCTATGATATGTAGCGAGATACCAATAGAAGCTACGGTTTACAGGAAAATATCCAAGGCAGTAGCTATGACGTGTAGCGAGATGCCTAGAGAAGTAGCTATGATTTATAATGGAGATGTTCAAGGAAGTAGCTACGATATGTAGAGATATACTCATAGAAGAAGCTATGAAGTATAGGGAGATGACCATGGGATTAACTATGATGACATGTAGCGAGACGCCCACAGAAGCAGCTTTTATTTGTATGTCTATGGAAGTGGCTGTAGCATGTAGCGAAAAATGCTATAGAAATAGTCATGATTTATACGAAAATGTCCACATAAGCAGCTATGATTTCAGGCGAGATGTTTATGGAAGAAACTATGGTTCTGGCAGTGTGTTCATGAATGTAGTAGTTGTGATATCTGGCGATATCGTTCATGGGGTAGTTGTGATTTCTGGCGACATGTTCATGGAAGTAGTTGTGATACCTGGCGATACGTTCATGGAGGTAGTTGTGATATCTGGCGATATGTTTGGGGGGGGGGGGGGTGATACATAGCGATAAGGTCATGGGGGTAGCTGTGATATCTGGCAATATGCTCATGGGGGTAGTTGTGACATCTGGCAATATGTTCATGGAAGTAGCTGTGACATCTGGCGATAAGTTCATGGGGGTAGTTGTGATACATGGCGATAAGTTCATAGGGGTAGTTGTGATTTCTGGCGACATGTTCATGGAAGTAGCTGTGATTTTTGCCGCTATGTTCATGGAAGTAGCTATGATATCAGGCGAGATTTTCGTAGAACCAGATAATACTTCTACCAAAACGCATTTCACACATTTCTTAGCTGAGACTCGTCGCAAGGGTCTGCACAGAAACATCCTGTTTAATTCTTGTTGATTACAGCTCAGCCGACGGCAACAAGCCGTATCAATGTTGCTATCTCCCTTTGGAGATAATACAGTGTTCTTGACTTGACTTGACTTGAACTCGTCATAGTCGCAATCTACACTGATGTTATTCACAAACACTTCAGTCATTAAAACAGATGTTGTAAAACTAGACTGAAATTGCTTTAAAATGCGTCTTCCATAGATCATATGTCAAGTATTTATCATCTTCAGGCACACACAAAAAAAATCACATTAGGTAGGAAGTCATCGCTGCACAAGATCAATCGAAATCAACCAACACACGATAGGATGAAAAATGGGGAAGATGAGAGTTCATATTTACCAGTGTTAGCTTTTGAACGTATATTGTAATGGGCTACCAGAAAAAGGTGCGCAAAAATGGAAAAAAAAAAGGGGGGGGGGGGGGGGTAACTAGGTTCATTCCTGTATGAAGGGGCTAAGTGCTGACGAATATTCAAAACAGACTGTAACGTCGATTGGGTCACATTATAAGAATCAGTATCCGTCTCACGGTTGTGGCTGGCGTGACAAGAGAGAATCAACACACACACACACACACACACACACACACACACACACACACACACACACACACACACACACCATTGTAGAGGCCTGAAAGCTGGATGCGCCCCTTCGTCCATCATTGTTGTTATGAACTTATCACTCAGCATATGACATGTCAGTGCAAAAACTATTGGCGCAGTGACCTTGATGTAAAACGCACGCTGGCAATGCTGTTTGTTCTGACAAAGCGAGCACTTCCCTCATTTCAACTGGGGCAAAAAGTATAATACTCTTTTTCCTAATTTGCTTCAAACAACGATCACGCGCGCACGAGAGAGATAATATTGTTTGTAGTCCAGCCGACTGCAAAGAGCCATATCAGGCCTGTCACCGCGTTGAAGTCATAGCTCATCCACACAATGCATGAAAATACCCCTTCTAAAAGCACACCGGATGTTTCGTTAAAAATCTTTCTTCCATAAAAAAAAAAAAAAATGATCACAGTACATCACGTTTATATCAGTATCCTAGCCACACACAAGGTCACTAACTTTGCATGTATTTTCACATGCTTTTAGAAATTGAAATAGCTTCTACTTTGGCCGAGTTAATGTCAGTTCTTGAAAAAGAAAACTGTAACAATAGAAATAAAACAATTTAAAGCAGGACATAAAATGTAAGTTTACAGCTGGTACCTGTTCCCCGGGAAGTGTTCCACGGGTTTTTTTTAGTCGTCCTCAACCCCCTCTTCTGCGGCAGCCTTTCAACAATTTCACCCCTGGTACTTGCTACTGCCTCAAGTCAAGTTCAATTGTTTCAACTCAGCCGACCACACGCGACCTGTTCAGGGCAAGTTGGGGGTCGGGGGTACAGAGTATCACACTCTGAAGAGAAAACCAAAAACATGTGTTAATTAGATCCACTAAATAAGATAGCCGTTGAAATACTAACATCCTTTTGGATGAGAAAACCAGGCTGTGCAGGGGACGTTAGCTGTTCTGCTGAATTTATTGCCTCTACAGGGTTGCATCTAGAAATTTCTAAAATGGGGGGCTTTGCCCCCATTGGTATGAAAATTTGGGGGGATCTGGAACCAATAAGGGGGTTTGAGTAAAGGAACACATATTTAGTTTTAAATTAACTTTTCACATAACGACTCCAGCACCTCAAAAATACACTCCTGAAACTCCTCAGCAGTTGCTCTGGATTGATATGACGCATTCTTGCCAACAGACATGCTTTGCACATCCACACCTTCAAAGTCAAGCAAGTCCAAGACAGCACTGTATTTAGATGTGGGAAGGTTTTCTTTTGCCATCCAGTACGCACAATGCAAAGCACTAGTCAACGATTCAGTTTTCTGATCAACAGCTGTCTTATGTGAAGACTGGAATTCTTTTCTGAGTGAAATGTCTTGTACTGCTTCCTTGTGGTCAGGGAGACTGACGTGACGATCTAGCGTTGACGTGCGAAAATTCCGACAACCCTTGGTAAACGTATTCTTCTTTTTGCTTTGTAAGCACCAGTCACAGAACATCACTTTTGCTTCATTATCGTAACGAAGCCAAGGCCTACTCTTCGTCCAACTGTCCATAAAATCATGTTTGCGCTGTTTGCACGGTGGTTCGGAGACACTGCTAGCACAGTTCAAGTTTTGATCTTCGGCAACTTCACAGTCTTGATCACTCGAATCTTCAAAATCACTGTTGACACGATCTATATCGCCAGCAGCCGAAGAGGAACAAGGTTGTTCGCAGGTTGCTTGTTCGTCGATTTCCAACGCCTCTATCTCAGTATCACTGTTCTCGTTTTTCTTTTCCGATGAACGCTTGAAATAATCCAGAATCGACGCCATGATTTCGCAGTACACGCTGCAAATCCAACCGGCCGGAAGTTGGTAAATTTAAGCGGAGCCCGTTGATTGGCTGAAAAGACTGAAAAGACCCAATCAAAATACTTGTTGTTCTCTGCTTTCGGAAAGTAATGCATCTCGCTTGACTCGCTGCTTACAACGCAGCTCTGTTACTTTCAGTTTCGAGCGGATCTTTTCGTTTGCGGCATTTCTAAGAATTTGGGGGGTTTTTCCCGCAGCGTGTTTGGATTTTTGCGGGCATGCCGATAATTTTGCGGGAATCCCGCAATGCCGCGCTCTAGATGCAACCCTGCCTCTAGATTAAGTGAAAAAAGAATAAACGCAAAAAAAACAAAACAAAACAAAACAAAAAAACATATGGGGAAATTAGAAACCGCAGAACACACGGTCAGTTGAGCTGCCGCTCCCGTTACTTTTGAAAATACAATTATACTTGCGTTTGCCAATACCAAGTCAACTGGTGGAGGGGATGGAGTGAGGTGAGATATGGAGGAGGTGGACGGCAAGGGGGCAAGGAAAGGCGGAGGTACGGGGGGGGGGGGGGGGGGTGAAAAGGAGCAGTTTGAACAAGGTGCGGTTGACGTACAAATTGCGAGAACAGTTCGCGCTCATTTACGATCGAGGCCTGCACGCACGCACGCACACACACACACACACACACGCGCGCGCATGCAACATACACACGCGCACGCGCGCGCACAGTGATTTGTGACCTACACGTGATGCAGGCGCAGGGCAGGAATCGATGAACCAACTGCTGTTGCCCGGCCAGTGGATCGAACCGTTTAATTTTACACCCGCCACCCTTCTCACACTGGGGGAGCCAGCCACAGCCGGGTGTCGGCTGTCACAAATCAGTCAGGGGTGACGACACGGGCGACTTGTATAGGACATATGTTGAGACATCGCCTGAATGCCTGAATACTTCTTCGAACTGTAAGTATAGTAAGTGTATGGTTGCAATACAGTCTGAAAAGCGTTCATTCGTTCCCACTCCCAAGATTTAAACCCACCCCACCCCCGCACCTCACCCTACCCAAAAACATACAAGCACGCGATTTAAAAAAAAAAAAAGAAAGAAATTTTAACAAAGGAGAGAGAGAGAGAGAGAGAGAGAGAGAGAGAGAGAGAGAGAGAGAGAGCACTATGGCTTTTGTTCGGGGTCACTATGAAGTCGAGGTTTACACCTTTTTTTTTGGGGGGGGGGGGGGGGGGGGGGTGAAAAGGAGCAGTTTGAACAAGGTGCGGTTGACGTACAAATTGCGAGAACAGTTCGCGCTCATTTACGATCGAGGCCTGCACGCACGCACGCACACACACACACACACAGGCGCGCGCATGCAACACACACACGCGCACGCGCGCGCACAGTGATTTGTGACCTACACGTGATGCAGGCGCAGGGCAGGAATCGATGAACCAACTGCTGTTGCCCGGCCAGTGGATCGAACCGTTTAATTTTACACCCGCCACCCTTCTCACACTGGGGGAGCCAGCCACAGCCCGGGTGTCGGCTGTCACAAATCAGTCAGGGGTGACGACACGGGCGACTTGTATAGGACATATGTTGAGACATCGCCTGAATGCCTGAATACTTCTTCGAACTGTAAGTATAGTAAGTGTATGGTTGCAATACAGTCTGAAAAGCGTTCATTCGTTCCCACTCCCAAGATTTAAACCCACCCCACCCCCGCACCTCACCCTACCCAAAAACATACAAGCACGCGATTTTAAAAAAAAAAAGAGAAAGAAATTTTAACAAAGGAGGAGAGAGAGAGAGAGAGAGGAGAGAGAGGAGAGAGAGAGGAGCACTATGGCTTTTGTTCGGGGTCACTATGAAGTCGAGGTTTACACCTTTTTTTTGGCTAGTATGCAGTTTGCTCCAGCTAGAATTTTTTTAAAAGAAAAAAGCACACTATGAAATGTCACACACCGTATCACAGACAACCACACTTGCAAAACTACTTCACTATTAAAAAGGAGAGAGAGAGAGAAATCAAAAGAAAAATGTTTTTTATTTGCCTTATTATTATGCTATTGATCTGATCACCTCTCTCTCTCTCTCTCTCTCTCTCTCTCTCTCTCTCTCTCTCTCTCCATCCTCAGCTGAATTATTCGTTGTCAATTTTCTAGATAACCTGACGATACAGGCACGCGCGCGTGTGTCGATGTGTGTGTGTGTGTGTGTGTGTGTGTGTGTGTGTGTGTGTGTGTGTGTGTGTGTGTGTGTGTGTGTGGTCCGTGCGTGCGTGCGTGCGTGTGTGTGTGTGTGTGTGTGTGTGTGTGTGTGTGTGTGTGTGTGTGTGTGTGTGTGAATGTCTATGTGTACCTGTTGGCCACGTACTGTGTTTATTTTGTTAGGAGAGGGCATATAGAAACTATGGTTGCTCAGGGTTTAGGGCTGATGACAAAGCGTGGACTGCCCTTTAAACATGGTATCATGACACCTTGTTTAAAGCTGAGCATGCCCTGAACAACATCAATGCATGGCCTGCACCTATATGGGTCAAGTTTAAAAACTTCCATGCAAAGATGATTACATTAGCTAGCGCGCGCGCACGCACACACATCCACATAGTTTGCTCACTGGAGTTAGGAGCATTAGCTTACACAATGGAGATGAGACAAGTGGAGGTGAAATAGATATATTTAGTTTGAGGTGAGGAACACAAATCTTGTACCAGTACATACGAGCACTCAAACCCACAGGAAAACGTATCGACACCCTTAAGTGCACTTGCACATTCTCCTGCCACTGCACATGATTTTATATCTATATATACCGTCGTACAAGAGTGCCATCAAGCCATACACTCTGTGAGACGCGTATCTAGTAACACAGACGCTTGACAACCTTTGAAGTAGTTGGTAATCGGTCTGATCTACAAAATGTTTGAATGTTTGTCAGCTCTGGCTAGATCTTGGCAGACATGAAATCCGTTCGTCTACCAGGTTTCGTCAACACCGGTTGGTAGTTGTTTTTTTTGTTGTGTAACTCTGTTGACAGATCAACCGACCGACATAGATATTAACCAGCGTGGTAACAGAAAATAGACGGAACCCACAACGGGCCAGTCGGCAGCTAGCGGGTGGACGGGCAGAACGGGGTAGTTCTGATTAAAAGGATCAATGTTTTAAAGATCAGGAAGGCCGACGCTAAAATAAACAGTACGTCTTCAGATCTTCTCTCCTTAAATCTTTTACCATGCGTGGAGCAAAACTGCCACAGCCAGGTTCACCATCGAAGGTCAATTTTTGCACCAGTTCACGCCATAATACTCTAAGACTAAGAGATCTGGAAAAATGTGGGAAGAACTAAAAACCCTTTTCAAATTTCAACCACTACCTTAAAGTCCGTTAATTTGACATCAAGCAGCGAAAGGACGTCTTCTGCCCTTAGAAGAGAGAGGTTATGAAAACCAGTAGGTGCTGGGCAACACTGAAGCAAAGATAATGGCGGAGAAAGGGTTAAATGCTTTTTAATTTTATTTTGTTTGCAATAACAAAATGCTGTAAGCCATTGGCCTATTACCTGTGCACACTGTGTTAAAATGAGTAAATTATGCCGTGGCGTCTCCGAAACTCGGACAACAGGGAACAGTTCCCCCATTTCAAAATACAGTGTTCCATTACTATTCTATCTGGGCTCAACTACGGAACCAGCCAGCGTTATTTTACATTCGATCACTCTCGTCCCCAAAACTTTTGATCTGTATTCCTTTAATGCTCCATTCTTCACAAAGTGAAATCTTACATCAGTTATTTCCAACTTTCTTCATAATGCCATGAAGAATTCGTTCCATGTATTGGTCTGGCTAAAGACAATACACTGAAATCTTTATTTGCACCTTTTCTTCTTCTACATGCCTATCAAAACACACCATTTAACGTGCAACCAAAACACACGATTTACACATGTAAATCAGAGACAAGGCCCGTAACTCTTCAGAACAGACTGTCGCTACCAGTCGTGTGAAGAAGAAAGGGAGGTCTGACCGAGTCTGCTACTGCTGACCATTCCAACCACTGCCCGTAGGAATGTCTAGATGTCTGACCACAACCTAATATATGGACATACTTAGACTACTGGACTGCTGGACCAGATCCATGGGCTGCTGGTGACCGTCTGTCATTTACATCACCTTGAAGAAGCCACAGTTAAGTCAGGCAGACCGAGGTGCCACTGAAAAAATGGAGAGTACAAGGACACCGTAGAGAATAGGACAGGGGAGAAGGGGTGGGGTGGGGAAGGATGGGCGGGTTTGCGTGGTGGAGAATCAAAAATGCTCAACCTGGCGTACGTCATCGAAACTGTACCCGACAATAAGCCAACAGCCTCTGCCATGAGAAAAGAAGACAAGGAGCGGGGGGTGAGGAAGGTGGGATGGTGGATGGGGAGAAAGAATATGGAAGAAGCAAAGAAGATGAGCGATGGATGGAGTAGTGGTACGAAGAAGGGGAGGGGGTGGTGATGGTGATTAGCGCGGCATTTGAAGTCATTTGTGATAAAACATTTTGTATCCAGCACGCGCTGCTGACATTTTATTTGGAAGTGCGCAGATTGAAACCACTGACAGCCTAACGAAGTGCGCAGATTGAAACCACTGACAGCCTAACGAAGTGCGCAGATTGAAACCACTGACAGCCTAACGAAGTCAGCAGATTGAAACCACTGACAGCCTAACTAAGTCAACAGATTGAAAACCACTGACAGCCTAACGAAGTCAGCAGACTGAAACCACTGACAGCCTAACGAAGTCAGCAGACTGAAACCACTGACAGCCTAACGAAGTCAACAGATTGAAACCACTGACAGCCTAACGAAGTCAACAGATTGAAACCACTGACAGCCTAACGAAGTCAACAGATTGAAACCACTGACAGCCTAACGAAGTCAGCAGACTGAAACCACTGACAGCCTAACGAAGTCAGCAGATTGAAACCACTGACAGCCTAACGAAGTCAGCAGACTGAAACCACTGACAGCCTAACAAAGTCAGCAGATTGAAACCACTGACAGCCTAACGAAGTCAACAGATTGAAACCACTGACAGCCTAACGAAGTCAACAGATTGAAACCACTGACAGCCTAACAAAGTCAGCAGATTGAAACCACTGACAGCCTAACGAGGTCAGCAGATTGAAACCACTGACAGCCTAACGAAGTCAAACAGACGCGCACACTCACACACACACACACAGGTTGAGATTTCCTGACCAGGGTATCAAAAAAATCATTTTCCTTACCAGGATACTTTCCAGAAAAAAAAACACCCTACAACCCCTAGAAAATACCTCAGCGTCTCCTGGGAACACGGACAAAATACTTGAGCAGTTCTTGAGAATAAAACAAAAAAAACCTAAACAGACAAATATAAACCGACTGTTCAGAACCGACTGGTTTCGGAGAAGCGCGCAGAAACCGGAATAGCCGACAGGTACGAATCAGCTACATAGAGGGTTATGCAGGTAGTGTATGATTTCAGATAATTGGATGTAATCAAATCGTGAATTTTACCAATGCATCGAACACGCACACTAAACCACACACAAATCACAGCTGTCCTCCCTTCAACACTGACACCATTAAAAGTGTCACCATACACTCATCTACTCAACTGCAGACAATTTATTTCACACATGCGCACGCGCGTACACACACAAACACAGACAGACACACACGCAAGTACGCGCGCACGCACGCACACACACACGCACAGAGAGAGAGAGAGAGAGAGAGAGAGAGAGGAGAGAGAGAGAGAGAGAGAGAGAGAGAGAGAGAGCGACCAAAGAGTGCCGTAGAAAATCATTTAGCTGTTTACAAGAATTCGTTTTACGTTTTAATCAAGAATTTCATTTGTCCATCACTTTATGGAAAGCAAAAGATACTATGGGGGAAAAAAACCCTTTTGAGAATGCAAGGCGAAGGAAGGATAGGGGGAATAGCCGGGTATCTTGCTTTGTTTGTTTTTAAGACACTGCCATCATTTTATGGAAAGCAAAAGATGCTATGAATAAACACTGCCATCATTTTATGGAAAGCAAAAGATGCTATGAATAACAAACTTTAAGTAAGGCGAAGGACAGGGGGGAGGGGGAATAGTCGGGTATCTTGATTCCCACCAGTGTGTAAAACTAATTCCTTACTGTGTTTTTTTTATTGGTACTCCGACTTTTTTGTTTAAGTCTTTTTTCTTCTTTTTTGTGTTTTGTTTCTTTGTTTACTCCAATATGCAAAGATTTATGAAGTTCGAGATAATAAATGAAAGAGCGTTACTTCATGTGTAGCTGGTATGAGGGATGACCATTTAGGTTTAAGATTAAAAAACAAAACAAAAACCAAACAAACAAAAAACAGGCTGTTCTTCATGATGACACTTTGGAGCCTGTTTTTTAACGCTTTCAAAAGATTTTCAAAGCAGACTGAAAAATTGCGCCACGTTTCTCGGGTTTCTTTTTTCTTTGTGATTCTCTGCATCAAACAATGATCACGGAGACTGCAAGCTTCAAAATATATTACGAACTATGAAGTTCAACACCTTTTTTGTTGTTATTGTGTACACGAGATGGATTCACGACTGTCGTTTATGTGCCACATGAGCGAACGAATCATCCCCCTCCCCTCTCTGCTTTCAAAGTCCTGACTTGTCCAAATCGCGCGCGCGCGCGCGCGTGTGTGTGTGTGTGTGTGTGTGTGTGTGAGAGAGAGAGAGTGAGAGGGAGCGGGAGAGGGAGAGAGAGAGAGAGAGAGAATGCGCGCACGCGCATTTATGAGTGTGTGTGTGTGTGTGTGTGTGTGTGTGTGTGTGTGTGTGTGTGTGTGTGTGAAGTGAGTGAGTGACAGAGAGAGAGAGAGAGGAGAGAGAGAGAGAGAGAGAGTGTGTGTGTGTGTGTGTGTGTGAGAGAGAGAGAGAGAGAGAGAGAGGAGAGAGAGAGAGAGAGAGAGCGCTCAAAGTGTGCCTGCATGAGCGGCACATGTTTGCTACCACAGTATGAATCCTGAGGGCGTAACTGTGGTCGACCTTTGACGGAAAGGAGTCTTCAGATGTTCGCTTCAACAAACTGATGGCGCCTAACTGTGATCATGTTCAAGGCGAGGGATTTCTACCTGACGTTTCTCACACACTTGACAATCGTTTGCCGCGAGTTAACAACCCACTTTGAGTTTCCACTCAAAAGAGAACACAGGTTCGGTTGTTGGTGATCTGGGTTTTTACATACTAAGAAAAGTAATGGGTTTACATCACTTTGAGTTTCCACTCAAAAGAGAACACAGCTTCGGTTGTTGTTGATCTGGGTTTTTACATGCTAAGAAAAGTAATGGGTTTACATCACAATGGCCTGCCGACTGCCCCATCCACCCCCTCTCCCCCTGCGGGTCCATCCCCCTGGTTATTGTTGTTATAAATGTTCATTCTTTACACTCCGAAACTCCCGCCGTTCGCAACAGGGATGAAACTTTGCCTGTGTTCATTGTTTGAAATCCGGCCTTGCATCTCCGTCTCAACTATACCCATGTGTTGTAAGAATATTACAACGCTGTCGGTTGCCAAGACCTGTTTCTAACTCCTGCAACGGAGTGGCTTTTCGGTTATGTTTCGTTCTAAATCCTTCCTCCTCTATTTATATGACTATATTCAAATGTTCTTGGTCACGAGATCCTCTTTCAGATGTATACTTTCACTCTTTAAACGATGAAATCTGAGATCATCTTGGGTTGATTTGGAAATTAGTATTGATTGTATTGCTTACCTCTTTTTTTTTTCATTGGTGTGTTCCACAACCTGACGTTCGAATCAGTCCAGGTGCTGGTTTACTGTATCCGCACCGCTTACAAGTGGGG
>CM031602.1:39415052-39433528 GCA_018398815.1 Conus ventricosus | reverse complement strand
GGCTGAAAAAAAAAACAAAACAAAAACTATGTCCGCTGCCCCACTCTGGCAACACCGCGCTCTACAGCACGACAACAGTGCGGTGGGGCTGGCCGAAAAAAAAACAAAACAAAAACCTAGCAACGAAATCCGAGAGGAAAAAAAAAAAACACTAGCGTCCGATACAACCCCCTGTACTCAACAACCCGGTAGAGAGAAAAAAAAAACAAGAATTGGCTAAATACAAAACGGGAATGGAAGACTGAGCGGCAACAGAAGGCAAGACTTACGGCCGTACCTGCGTGAGGTACCCGGCGGAAGGAGGCCTGGGCGCGGTCGACTCCCCTTGGTCTCACCTCGACTCCCGAGTCACACCGGATGTTCCCTCAGGCCACCAAAAGACTCCCTTCACGCTAGAGTCACCCCAGCCAACCACCCACGAACAAACACGACAAACTGACTAAACATATACAAAACAGACAAAACTAAACAGGTACTCTGCGAAACGAGAGAGAGACAGCCAGAGCCCCTCACATCCCGGACGAGCCCCCACAATTGTCAACCAGGTTATATCCCCTTTTGTCTCTGTGTTTATAAAATGTGACAGTTATGCCATTGAATTACTATTTGCAAATGGGGTGGCAGTTATTAAGCGATGGTCGCTGTGTTGATTTATTTCCTAAGGAAGGGAAATGTTAAGCGTGAGTGAGAGAAGGGAAGATAATTCATATTTGTTTTATAACCTGTTGATTTAATGCAGTCTTTTACCTGCATCGTGTGAGAAGACTTGATTCAATGGTTTACTGTGTGCGTTTAATACACTTCCCCTCGCCCATCATGCGATGGCTGTTAAGACTTGACAGCAATGGTCAGACGGTACTGACGGCAGGGTTCCAGTACCCTTCTTCCTTCCTCCTTCCTTCTTCCTTCCTCCTTCCTTCTTCTTTCCCTCCTCTTCGACTCTCCTCCCACTACGTCCTCCCCCCTCTCGGGGGCTTCACCTGGAGCACGAACTGGATGGTGCCACGTGCTGGTCGAGGCCACGTTCTGGCTGAGACCACGGACGGGATGGTGCCCACGCGCTGGTCGAGGCCACGCCTTGGTCGGGACCGTGGACTGCTAGAAGAGCCCGCCGTCTTGACTGGCCGGCCTGGACCCCCGTCCAGGACCTCCAGTAACAGCTACGTCCCCCCCCCCCCCCCCCCCCCCCCCCCCCCGGGACACGCCTCTTTACTGCCCGCAGGGAGTCGAGGGTGTCGGCTTTGGGCGACTCCCTGAGAGAACCAGCCCGGCTCGGAGCACCTAGTGCGACAGGGTGCTCCCTGCGGACTTGACAGGGCAGGGATGTGGACGCACTCCATGGTGTGAGAAAGGATTGATACTGGAAATATTCCTTTATAATTGTGTATATGTCATATGTCTGGAATGCTGTAATTGTGATCGTGTACGTCGTATGGCGAAATATTTATTTATAATCGTGCATGTTGTGTGCGTTGGAGTGCTTGATTGTGATTGTGCAGTTGTGCGCGTTGGAGTGCTTGATCGTGATTGTGCATGGTGCGTGTGTTGGAATGTTTATTTGCTGGTGTGAATAAATGGGGTGTTGTATCGTAATCTTTATTGTGTGGTCTCTTGCGGAGCGTGTGAGGGCAGTCACTCCCTTCACTCCCACCTAGACCGATCCTGTCAGGGCAGACCTCCAGGGGGCACGACCGACCCCTGGAGGTCTGCCCTGACAGGATCGGTCTAGGTGGGAGTGAAGGGAGTGACTGACCTCACACGCTCCGCAAGAGACCACACAATAAAGATTACGATACAACACCCCATTTATTCACACCAGCAAAATAAACATTCCAAAAAAAACCCCCGAAACCAGCACATCCAATAAAGCACTCCAACGCACACAACATCACAATCACGATAAAACCCACTCCAACGCACCAACTTTGAAACAATCACGATAAAGCCACTCCAACGCGCACAACATGCCAATCCCCAAAAAAGAAACTCCCACAACCCCACAACATCACATTATAAATAAATATTTCGCCAACGACGTACACAAATCAAAATTACAGCTTTCCAGCACAAAAGACATATAAAATAATTATAAAGGGAATTTTCCCAGTATCAACCCTTTCCCTCACACCAGGGATTTGCTTTCCACACCCCCGGGCCCCTGTCAATCCGCGGGGAGACCCGCCCCGCACGGTGCTCCGAGCCGGGCTGGTTCTCGCAGGGATCCCCCAAAGCCGAAAAACCCTGGGACTCCCAAGGGGCATTAAAGGAGCTTGCCCCGGGGGGGGGGGGGGGGGGGGGGGGGGGGGGGGGGGGGGGGGGGGGACGTAGCGGTTACTGGGGGCCCGGGGACGGGGGTCCGGGCCGGGCCATCAAGACGGCGGGCTCTTTTTTAGCAGTCCACGTCCCGACCAAGGGGGTGGGTTTCGACCAGCCGGGGGCACCACCCGCCGTGGCCCTCAGCCAGAACGGGGCCTGGGACCAGCACGGGGAAACCATCCAGTTCGTGTTTCCAAAGGTGAAGCCCCCGGGGGGGGGGAGGAGGGGAGGGGGGAAAGGAAAATTGGGAGAGGAGGAAAAGAAGAAGGAAGGGGGGAAGGGAAAAAGGGGGAACGGGAAACCCCTTTCCCCGTCAGTACCGCCCTGACCTTTGCTGCAATTTTTCCCACCCAAATCGCTTGAGGGGCGAGGGAATGTTTAAACGCACACGGTAAACCCTTTGAATAAAAGTTTTTTCCTCACAGATGCAGGTAAAAGACTGCTTTAAAATTTCAACGGGTTTAAAAAAACAAAAAATAAATTTATCTTCACCCTTCCTCACCCCTTAACTTTTTCCCTTCCTTGGGAAAAATAAATAAACACAGCGCCCAAACCCCTTAAAAACCCTGCCCCACATTTGCAAATAAAAATTCAAGGGGCAAAAACCTGTCACATTTTATAAACGCATTTCAAAATAAAAACAAATCTCCCAACCAGGGGGAAAACCGAACAAACAAATCATGCGTACGCACGCCGTGAACAAAAAACCGTTCTCCTTGCCACACAAACAGACGGTGGCCAAAGGGATAAAAGCCCGGCGAATGGGGCCCAGGGGGCGGACGGCGAGACCAAGCAATTTTTCCAACCCTGAATCACCAGGTTCCCCCCCCCTTTCCCCAAACCCGACCTACCGAAAATAAAACCCAAAATGCATAAACAGGAAAAAGAATTTTGGAAAAATTTTAAAGGGCCAGGTTAAAGATTGAATTAACCAGAGAAAAGGTCTCACACAATATTTCTTTTTACAATTTCGAAAAAAAAAGAAAATTGCGCAAAAGAGAAAACAAGCCGGCTAACAACAACAAATCAAAAAAAAACAGAACCACGGAAAATGAAAGCTTACCAGCTACCCGTGGGGAACCCCCCCAAGAGGCGGGTCAAAAGGGCTCCCCCTCTTTCCCTCTGCCCCCGTCGGAGGACAGGGCAAGATGCGGAAAAAAGAAGAAATGAAGTCCCCCCTCCTACAGGGCCCAAATGCAGGAATTGAAATTAAAATGACTGTAACCCCTCGAAAATAAGGTAAAGAACCAGGACTGGGGGCAGGGGGCCCCCAGAGCATCTTCCCCCTCGAGTGAAGAGCTTTAACCCCCTCAGCAATGGCGGCCCAAAATGCCATGCTGGGGTCACAGAGTGACATACTTCCCAAAATAAAAGAAACGAACAAAGTGCGACAGGGAAAAAACAGGGGAGGCCGATAAGACAGAAAGTTCAGAAAAGGTACCGGCCACCCGGAACTTTTCGGATAATGCACGGGCGGGGGAATTAAGAGAGAGAGAGAGAGAAAGCAAACCGAATTGAGCTTAACCCCACCTAGGTTTCAACTGCACCACAAGCCAAAACCCCAAGGGACGGCACAACGACAACAGCAAACGACAATAAAAAAATAAATAAATTCCCCCCACCCTACGTGGGTCGAAAAAACCCTCCCCCTAGGGCCCCCGTGGGCCCAAACCCCGTGACCAAAAACCCCCCCTTTTAAAAACTTTTGTTTCTCGAGATACAGTGCCCCCTTTGAACCTTGTCGCATGTGCAACTTTAAAAACAAGGGACCGAACCCAACTCCCCCCTTTTATCCCACGAATTTCGATGAATCCAATACAAAAAAATTCCCCCGATAGAATCAAAACGGGGAAATTTCCCTAATACACATTTATCAAACAACTAAGCAAACCTTCCAACCATGAAAGTGACAAACCCCAACCCTTGGTATTCATTACCGTTTTTTTCTCACTGAAGTGACAACTGTCACTACAAAACCCGATACAGAGACCAAAAAGGGATATAACCCGTTGAGGGGGAAAATGTCCCTTACTGATTTTTTTCCCAAAATGGGGGGGTGGGTGGGGGGGGGGGGGGTTTGGGGGGGGGGTTTAATTTGGGGGTAAAGGAGCTCGGGAAAATTGGCAGCCCTCCCGTATTCCAGAACCCTTGAAATGGAGGAAATGAAGATGCTCTCCCGTCCAAAATTCCCCGACCCTTTGGGGGCCCCCCCCAAACGGCTGGGGCGCCCAGATTCCCGGGCCCAAGGGGAACCCCGGGGGATGGAGATGTCTCCAGTACCAAACTTCCGGGCCCACGTTTTTGGGCCCCCAGTGCCCCCCGTTTCCCCCCAAATCCTGGGCCCGATAGGAAAATTTAAACAACTTTGGGGCCTTCGAAATCCAAGCGGTAACCCAAACCCCTGGGGATTTAACCCCCGGGGAAAAATTTTTTTACCCTCCCAAGTGTTAGCCCAAAGACCGCCAAAGGGGGAATTGGGCCCCCGGTCGACCCCAACCTCGATCCCCCCCAACCTGGGACTTTAAACCCTAGGGAAAACGTTCCAAAGCCAACCCTTAGGGTTTGGCCGGGTTTTCCTTTGGAACTTTTTTTCGTCGGGCCTTCCCCGTTTTTTAACCCCCCGGCCCCTTTTGGGCTTTCTTTTAGTTTTTAAAAGTCCCCTTGAGCCCATTTGGCCGCCATTTTTGGGGGGGCGGTTGGGCCTTCCCGGGGAAAGATTCTCCTCCGTCGCCTCCCACCGGCCACCATCACGAATAAATAAATTTTTTTCCCCATCGGCCCAAAGGGGGCACATTTCTTTCCCTGTTTTGCACTTGGCCCGGGCCTTCCCCTTGAAATTTTTTTTGCCCCCCTCTTTGGGGTCCCCCCCTTTTCCCGGGGCACGTTTTTTCGTTTTTTTTATTTGGTTTTAGGCCCCAGCTTTCCTTTTGGCCCCCCAATTTCCCTTTGTTGTTTTCAATTGGAGGGAAAGAAATAGGGGGGCCCCCTTTTTCCTCCCGGTTAATTCAATCTTTAACCCTGGCCATTCTAAATTATTTCCAAAATTCTTTCTCCTGTTTATGCATCTGGTGATGCGGTAGTCGGTGGGGGAAGGGAGAAAACTGGTGATTCAGGGTTGGAACTTGCTTGGCCCTCGCTCGTCCGCCCCTGTCACATTCGCCGGACTTTTATCCTTCGGCCACCGTCTGTTTGTGTGTGAAAGGGAGAACGAGTTTTATGTTCACGAGCGTGCGTACGCATGATTTGTCGTTCGATGCGTGGTTGGAGATTTGTGTTATTTTAAAATGTGTTTATAAAATGTGACAGTTATGCCATTGAATTACTATTTGCAAATGTGGTGGCAGTTATTAAGCGATGGTCGCTGTGTTGTTTTTATTCCTAAGGAGGGAAATGTTAAGCGTGAGTGAGGGGAAGGGTGAAGATAATTCATATTTGTTTTTAACCTGTTGATTTAATGCAGTCTTTACCTGCATCGGGGTGAGAAGACTTGATTCAATGGGTTTACTGTTGCGTTTAATACACTTCCCTCGCCCATCATGCGAGTGGCTGTTAGACTTGACAGCAATGGTCAGACGGTACTGACGGCAGGGTTCCAGTACCCTTCTTCCTTCCTCCTTCCTTCTTCTTTTCCCCCTCTCCGACTCTCCTCCCAGCTACGTCCTCCCCCCTCCCGGGGGGGTTCACCTGGAAAACGAACTGGATGGTGCCACGTGCTGGGCGAGGCCACGTTCTGGCTGAGACCACGGACGAATGGTGCCACGCGCTGGTCGAGGCCACGCCTTGGTCGGGACCGTGGACTGCTGGGAGCCCGCCGTCCGATGGCCGGCCTGGACCCCCGTCCAGGACCTCCAGTAACAGCTACGCCCCCCCCCCCCCCCCCCCCCCCCCCCCCCCCCCCCCCCCCCCCCCCCGGACACGCTCTTCACTGCCCGCTTGGGAGTCGATGGTGTCGGCTTTGGGCGACTCCCTGCGAGAACCAACCCGGCTCGGAGCACCTAGTGCGACAGGGTGCTCCCTGCGGACTTGACAGGGCAGGGATGTGGAACGCACTCCGTGGTGTGAGAAAGGGTCAATACTGGAAATATTTCTTTATAATTGTGTACATGTCATATGTGCTGGAATGCTGTAATTGTGATCGTGTACGTCGTATGGCGAAATATTTATTTATAATCGTGCATGTTGTGGGTGTGGGAGTGCTTGATTGTGATTGTGCATGTTGTGCGCGTTGGAGTGCTTGATCGTGATTGTGCATGTTGTGTGCGTTGGAGTGCTTTATTGTGATCGTGCATGGTGTCGTGTGTTGGAATGTTTATTTTGCTGGTGTGAATAAATGGGGTGTTGTATCGTAATCTTTATTGTGTGGTCTCTTGCGGAGCGTGTGAGGTCAGTCACTCCCTTCACTCCCACCTAGACCGATCCTTCTTCTTTCCTCCTCTCCGACTCTCCTCCCAGCTACGTCCTCCCCCCTCCCGGGGGCTTCACCTGGAGCACGAACTGGATGGTGCCACGTGCTGGTCGAGGCCACGTTCTGGCTGAGACCACGGACGGGATGGTGCCACGCGCTGGTCGAGGCACGCCTTGGTCGGGACCGTGGACTGCTAGAAGAGCCCGCCGTCTTGACTGGCCGGCCTGGACCCCCGTCCAGGACCTCCAGTAACAGCTACGTCCCCCCCCCCCCCCCCCCCCCGGGACCACTCTCTTCACTGCCCGCTTGGGAGTCGAGGGTGTCGGCTTTGGGCGACCCCTGCGAGAACCAGCCCGGCTCGTCTTCTAACACAAACAACACAAACAGAAATCATAATCAGGTATGGCTTCTCTCTTCTCTCTCTCTCTCTCTCTCTCTCGTCTCTCTCTCCTCTCTCTCATCTCTCTCTCAT
Source organism: Conus ventricosus (assembly GCA_018398815.1). NCBI lineage: Eukaryota > Metazoa > Mollusca > Gastropoda > Neogastropoda > Conidae > Conus > Conus ventricosus. The sequence continues at coordinate 39,426,335 of CM031602.1, read as the reverse complement.
CTCCTCTCCTCTCTCTCTCTCTCTCTCTCATGCTTTATATTTGTTTTCCTCAATTTCTTTCCATCTATTTTTGTTTCATTATTTTTGCTTGACAACCTTTTTTGTGCCTGATATTTCTTTTTGTTGTTTCAATATCATCATCATCATCATCATCATCATCATCATCATCATCATCATCATCATCATCATCATCATCATTAGTATCATCATTGTCATCATCATCATCATTATTATCATTATTATCATTATTATTACTATTATTATTATCATTATTATTATTGTTGTTGTTGTTGTGTTGTTGTTTTATATATTTCTTGTATATTGTTTCCTGTGGTTTTTGACGTGTGTTTTTCTTGTTTCCTTTTGTTGAATTGATTAGTAGCGTTCCATCTTCTGTCCGTTTTCTTTCACTATATATATATAGCGTTTTAGTTTTCGGCATTTCTTCCTTCGTGTTGTTGTGTGTTTTATGTTTGTGCTGTTCAACAACAGTTCATTTTTCTTTCATGTTTCTAGACATACTTCGAAAACACAAGTTGATCTTTTTATTCGTTACTTCTCGAGTAAAGTCGGTTTTCTTCCATTCAGCTGTTTCATCAGTTATTTACTGTGTTTTGTGTTTCTGCTGTTGCAGTTCTTTTCATAGTAAAGTGAGCAGGTACACTTTTGGTCGTTTATTTCATTATTCAGTGATGCCCCCATCCCCCACCCACACACACACACACACACACACACACACACACACACACACACACACACACACACACACACACACACACACACTTCTCTACTCCGACGTCTGCGACAGACAATCAACAACTCATCTTTCAATCAACCAATCTATCTATCTTTGTATCTAGCTATCTGTCTGTCCCTCTTGTCTGTTTCTCTATCTGTTAGTCTGTCCATCTGTCTCTTTATCGACGTGTGTGTGTGTGTGTGTTGTGTGTGTGTGTGTGTGTGTGTGTGTGTGTGTGTGTGTGTGTGTGTCTGTGTGTGTCTGTGTGTGTCTGTGTGTGTCTATGTATCTGTGTGTATTTGTGGTTTGACAATAAATACAGCTGTTTCAGTCTTTAATGCTATTTTTTTTGTTATGTGCGCATGCGCACACACACCACACACACACACACACACACACACACACACACACCACACACACACACACACACACACGCGCGCGCGCGCGCGCGCGCGCGCGCGCGCACGTGCACACACCACACATACACACACACCACAAACACCATAATAATAACAATAAGGATAATAATAATAATAGTAATGTTGGGAGAAGAAGAAGAAAAGAGGAAGAAGAAGAAGAGAGAGAGAGACAGAGAGAGAGAGAGAGAGAGACAGAGAGAGAGAGAAGAGAGAGAGAGAGAGAGAGAGAGAGAGAGATAGAGAGAGAGAGAGAGAGAGAGAGAGAGAGAGAGAGGAGAGAGGAGGGGGGGGGGGGGTGAAGGTAGACATATTTGACAACAACTACAGCTGTTTCCATCTTGAATGTTTTCTTTTTGTGAGACACACACACTGTCACGGTCAAAAATAGAACAACCAAGTCGTGGTCCAGGTTGTTTGGACATAAGCTCTAACTCAAATATTCTGGGCGCCACGTAGACGGGCCCATGGTTCGGATCCAGCCAATTAAGCATAGGGAGAGGCGCCACAGAGACGGTCTGTCCGGCCAGACGGACTAAGCAGCTTTGACCGACGCTCGATGTCTAGCGAGACGAGTCGTAGCGCCTGGCTCAGGCTCATCTAGCCAATTTGTGAACCAGCGCCATTGTTAGTCGGACGTCGCAGGTTAAAGCAGGAAAGGGAGAGGGAGAAGGTAGTGTGTGGTGGGGGTGAAACTAGCTAATCAATTAAATGACCAATTGACCACCACAGAGAGTAAGGGGGGTAGGCGTGACTGTCATGATTTAAATATCCAATGGAATTAGAGGGAGATAACTTCGGGTATCAGGGGTAAAAATACTGACCAATGGTATTTCCCCCTTTTTGGACAGATCGGAACGGGATAAGAAGGATGTGAGAGTGAGAGAACGGCAGAACGGGGGGGAGAACAGAGAGACAGAGAGAGAGAGAGAGGTTCTGGGGTGTAGACTCTGCAGGAGAAAGGCAGAGAGATGAGAGGAGTGAAGTTTGAGCATTAGCACCAGATATAGTCTGCAAAGGGAGGACTAAAGAGGATGTGGAAAGAGAGAGTTGCTAACTAATGAAGAGAAAAAGAAAGAAAGAAAAGGAAAAGAAAAGCAACCATGTCCATTTAATAGAGCAGACTAGGAGAGAGAGAGAGAGTGCAATGCGTTAATGCAGGAAGAAAGAAAGGAGAACAGATCGATGTTGATAGTTACTGTTCCATCTAAACCCGGGGGGTTCGACCTCATACTTGGCCAGCGCCACTTTCATCGGCAGTCCAACCTGACCAACGCCAGCGTCTGACCTGACCAGTGCCAGCAGTCCAGCCTGACCGATCCCCAGCAGTCTAACTTGACCGGTTGCCAGCAGTTTGTGTCGTGTTGTGAAAGTGACAGTGAAAAGAAAAAAAAAAGGAAAAGAAAAAGACAGTGATTCGTGAATGGTTAAGATCACCTGGCCAGGTAAAGTAGAAATCTGTTTACACCCGGGTTAGTTAATGATGTTTTAGATAAATGATTTTGTGAAGTTCAGGAAAGAGAGAATGTTTATTTTGTTTTTATTCCATATGCATTGATGTTTCGTTCTATGATCATGTGTAGTAAAGTTATAGACTTTACTAGTGGTTTGAAAGTGACGAATGCATGGTATATGAATGAGATTGTAAGCAAGCTGTGAGTGTGTTTGGGCTGTGCGCTAGTCCTTCCTCCACTGACATCACCCGAGGTTGACAATTTATTGCGAGCCTGCCAGGATATTCTGGCCCATTTATTATAATTGTTCAACTTCTCAGAGAGGAAGCTGGTGGGATTCAAGTGTTGTAATCCTAAGACAAGGGGTTGTCTTACTGTATGTTCCCAAGATAGTTAAATACTAGGCTTGGCATTGCTTCCAAGATAGTTAATACTAGGCTTGGCATTTCAGCCCCAGAGTACTCATTTCGCACAGATTGCCTATAATTCGCTCTCATAGTTGGTCAGGCGCTAGGCGTCTTATAAAAACTAATTACGTTGTCCCAAGCTAATATTATCATTCATAGGATTGTGCTATTACGTCACTCGTGTCGGAAACCACCAGTTTGGCTGTCGTAGTAATAAAACCTTGTTCAAAAAAAAAAAGAAAGAGATACAATGGCGGAAGAAAAGAACACCCCTATTGAACAACTCGTGAGCGTCGCTCGTGATTTAGGTTACTCAGGAGATGAGTTGCGTGCATTTGTTGAAAACCAACAAAAGATGGAAAGGGATGAACGCGCGGAAAGACGACGTGTCGCAGTAGAAGCGCAAGAAATAGAAAAATTAAGGATTCAGGCTAACAATGAAAAGAAACGCAGGAAACAGAAAGAATGAAGCAGGAAACGGAAAGATTAAAGGGTTCAATTAGAGTTAGAGAAAGTGAGAATACAAAGGGAGACCACCGAGGATGGGAGTTCAGTTTCCAGTGACTCTGTGCGCAGTTACGCTCCCCGACCCAAGTTGCCAAAATTCTCTGAAGGAACCGATTCGATTGATGCATACATCAGTCGTTTCGAAACGTTTGCGACCAGTCAGGGTTGGCCTCCAGAAGAGTGGGCAGTCATTTTGTCGCCGTTACTGACGGAAAGGCATTACAAATTTTCACTGCGTTACCAGCAGAACAACAGTCTGATTTCGGCGATGTGAAGAATCGTTGATGAAAGAATTTGACCTCACAGAGGAGGGATCAGGAAGAAATTTCGTTCAGCTAAATTACAAGCAGATGAGACGTACACTCAGTTTGGTGCACGTTTAGAGCACTATTTCGAGAAATGGTTAGAGTTGAGTGGGACGAAGAAGGAGTTCGCTGAATTGAAAGAGCTAGTTATGAAGGAACAGATTTTGTCAGGTGCAGCCCTGAGTTAACCATACATTTGAAAGAGAGACAGCCAGGGACAGCAGGGAGTTGTTGAAGTTCGCAGAGGTGTATAGAGAGCACGTTTGGGCACGAAGGTGCAGGAGAAACAGGTGCTAGCACAGGTGAGAAGAGTGCAAGGAGACTAGGGAGTTTTCTGCAAAGTCTGCAAACACTACAAAACAAAACACAAGTGCTCTACACACTACAAAACAAAACACAGTGCTCTACACAGTACAAAACAAAACACAAGTGCTCTACACACTACAAAACAAAACAAAACAAGTGCTCTACACAGTACAAAACAAAACAAAACACAAGTTATGCGAGTGCGAATGCGAGCATTTTTCCCTTATTCAAAAAGGGTGACAAAACAAAAGCAGAGAACTATAGACCTGTATCTCTTAACACACACACACACACAACACACACAAACACGCATACAACTTATATCCCAGCCTCTCTGATCCAGCACTGTGGTCATTTACCCATCTTATGGCCTAAATCTTCACAAAATTGTCTACAAAGTTATAAAGTATACCGTGTGTGTGTGTGTGTGTGTGTGTGTGTGTGTATGTGTGTGTGTGTGTGTGTGGTGTGTGTGTGTGTGTGTGTGTGTGTGTGGTGTGTGTGTGTATGTGTGTGTGTGTGTGTGTGGTGTGTGTGTGTGTGTGTGTGTGTGTGTGTGTGTGTGTGTGTGTGTTGTGTGTGTGTGTACGAGTATTGCTCATCGTCAGGGACCCGTCCACCACGCAGTAATCGTCCACGAGGTCAACTCTAACAGGCAAGGGTGAAAATAAACACAAATGGCTTGTGATGTGAGGTGAAAGTCATGTGCATATGTACAAGAGAATGTAAAATCTTCGTTCACGACCACCCATGTTATTTTGCCCGAAAACCCCCTTTTTCACACACACACAGAAAGAACAGCTGTTCGTTCACATGGAACGCAGGGCACACCAAAAAAATGATGCACACACAGATCATGAAGCACTGGTTCCCCTCTAGAACATGAATAGTAACAGCAGTTTTATGCAGCAGTAAGACAAAAACATACTGAGATCATTGGCATTTTGTTTACAACAATGTCTTTTTAACAAACGAGGTTAGCTTTTTTTTTTAATGGAAGAAAGGCACAGAGGCTATATGTGCATTTACAGTGTTTTAGTTCTAAACTGTTAGAAAAAAAAAGGGAAGAAAGTCATAATCATCTTGTAGATTATTATAATTACATATGTACGACTTACGTATGTTAAACTGAATTATGACGTCACTCGGATAGATACGTCATGACACTTCCGTTCCAAGGCAAACGCATGGAGAAGCTGTTCGTCAGCTACGGGCGGCAGCCCCAATCCGCTCGACCGGCCCCGCGCGTCCGCGACGGCCAGGAGAACGCGCAGCTGGATCAAGGGGGGAGACTCTCCCGACTGATGCACGAAGGGCATAAACTACCGGGCGACGCGAGGCCCCCTCCCAGAGCAGCCTCTGCCTCAGGGAGACGGATCTTGAGGAAGTCAGCAGGGTAGTGTCAGTCAGCTGTTTAACGAGACGTCCAAGTGGCAGATGGTTCCAACCCCAGGTCTGAGAAGTAGTGCCAAGGCCTTTTAGTTCACCAGTAGTGCAAAGCCCAGTTAGCTCCCCTGTTGACTTTGTAGTTAGTGGGCTGCCGTCATGCAGCCACGGATGGAAGAGGACTGACATGTGTAAAAAAAAATATAAAGAAAAAAACCCCAAACCCAACAACCTATGAAATCTTCCATGCTTTGAACGCCTTTGAAATCATGTTCTTCGTGCTTTAAAAGTCCATGACATCATGTTTATCGGAAGCCTCGGATTTGACACGTGGCACCCAAACGTGTGCTCATACACTTGCGCACAGGAAGCGCTTTATGAAGAATGAAAACATTTTCTGAGTGTTTCCACTTCTTGCAAACTCTGTGTCACATGTTTACTTTTCCAGAAAGTCTGGTGTCATATATCTACGTTCCTGCAAAGTCTAGTGTCCACACACACACACACGCACACACACACACACACACACACACACACACACACATGCGCGCTGGTGACCTACTCGTTTTTGAGTGAACCAGTATTTTAGGAAGAGAAGAAGAAGAAGCGCACGCACACATAGGCGACAAACACGCGACAAACTCACTTGAACATGACTTTAGCCATCTGGCTGCCCGCCCCCATCACCGCCGTCCCCCGGCCTCGGGTTTCACCCGGGGCACGGGTTTCGGGGAAGCGGGTATGGATTTCACGTCGTGCATCAGACCGCCCATCCTCAACCCCCGGTCCAGCTCCGCGTTCTCCGCGGCGTCTACCTTCACCCTGGGAGGGGGACGGGCCGACTGCGGTCGTCGGGAATCTCGGGTGATGAGCTGACACATGTTACCTCCCTTGTGGTGCTCGGCGATGTCTTCGGCCTCCGGTTTGACCCTGGGGACAGACAAATGGTTGGGTTTCTCGTGTGGAAGGATGGACAGAAAACAGTAGATTGAAGGAAATACGCCGTTCTGGATACTTTTTTTCGTTTATTGTGATCAGGTTGTTTTTAAATTTACATTTGTACATTAATAAGCATATTGATTACATCTAAGCAGGCGTGAACATCCTTACACACACACACACACACACATCACATCACATCAAATACACGCGCGCACGAGCTTCTCCTCCTCTCTCTCTATGTATGCATGACAAGGACAGATTGTAAGACTAGGCTTTGGCCTAAAATCTTCATCCTTGGGTATTAAAGATCAATCAATCAATCCTCTCTCTCTCTCCACACACACACACCACATGCGCACATATACCGCACACAAGAGTGTGAACACACTCATACATAGACGTGACACATGTCACAATACACACACATAAGTATGCGTACACACTGTGTGCATAATACATATTGCACGGCTGAATATCGACTAGTCAAGTGTAGAATAGGCCGACACACTAAGGTGAGGACACTAAACAATAAAGATAACAAACATTATGATAACGAGGCCCGCGCGAGCCGGTGAGATCTATACGGCTCAGAAACCATATGCATTTGATGTGTGCATTAATAGTGGTCCTGCACGTCAGTGTTTAGTGTTTAATGATTTTTTTCTGTTTTATGTAATAGGCTAGTATGTTTTGTTTTATTATTACGAAATTTGGAAAGAGAGAGGCGAGTTAGACCATGAACAAGAGCACAGGTTTAGACAATGCATTATGTTTAGTTCGTGCAGGTCAATTAAGTAGTGATTCTTCCTATCTTTCTGTCATTTTGAATGGTATTATTCAAGTAATTCATTACACTTTTGCCTCAAATGTAGCATCTTAGCTTTTTCTGTTAATTTTGTTTTTAGCTTAAAAGAGATGTTAAGTGAGGGAGGAAGCGGTAAATAATAATTACAAAACACGTACGAGTAACTCTTGCTCCGTTATGAACTAAATCCACGCCCTCACTTCCAAGGGAAATAATTACAAAAGAAAGAAGTTGTAGGCTCTGACGAAGAGACCAGCTCAAACAGATGCAGCTACGCACGCGCACACACACAAACACACACAGAAACACACACAGAAACACACACACACACACACACACACACACCAACACACACACACACACACACACACACACACACACACACACACACACACACACACACACACACACCACAATTCATGCGGCGAAGCACGCAGCGTGCATGCACGGTTCAGAGGGAGGGGGGGGGGGGGGGGGGGAGGGGGTGGGGGGGGGGGGGGGGGGGGGGGGGGGGGACGAAACGGCGTCATCTGCTCTTGTTAAGCTTCTTCTTCTTCTTCTTCTTCTTGAAAAACCTTCAGTTTTTCCTTGTCCATCTTTCATTATTTTTCCTATACTTTATTGTTCAAAAATTCAGTTATGTCTTTGTATCCTTTCTGTAGTTTGTCGTATATTTCTTTCTCCCTTTCTTTTTTTTTTTGAAAACTTGATCGTTTCCGTCTTTCACAACTTTTGTACTTCATTGACCATTTTCTATGTTTATTCTGTTTTTTTTTCTTCTGTATTTTGTTTCTGTGTTTGGGCTATGTCTAGTCAATTTCTGCTTTGTTTTGTTGTCTATTTTTCACATTTTTGAAAACCTCATCGCGTTTATCTTTCATTCTTCTGTACTTTTGTTGTTGTTATTGAAAAATTTCTGTGTTGGTCTTTGACAACTTCGACCCAGCAGACCTGGAGACAGCAGCTTCAGACCGGGTCAGCTGGCGGTCCACCATCAAGGCCGGCATCAAGCAAGCAGAGCAGAGCAGAGGAGAGAGGCCCAGTGGAAGAACGGAGCGCGCCGCAGACGGGCAAAGAATGGCGTCGGCACCCACAGACACTGATGACGGAGACTTCACCTGCAGCAACTGCAACAGAGGCTGCCGCTCGAGGATCAGGCTCTTCAGCCACAGCAGGTGCTGCAACTCCACAACTGACTGATCCATGGCGCAACACCATTGGTCTCTCCAGACAGCAGACGGATGACAACTTTGTGTCATTGTGCCTTGTTTTGGTGTGCATTTCTTTCCTTTTTGTTTGTTGATGTCTGTCTGTCTTTCTATCTAACGATCTTTCCTTCTTTCTTTCTATCCTCCAGTCTTCTTTATTCCCTTTCTTTCGTTCTTTCTTCCTGTGTATCCTCTTCTCTAACTCTTTTTCCTTTTTTTTCTCTTGATTTCTTTATGAAAAATAGTCGTTCCTCAGTTATCATTACTAATTTTTTTTTTTAGCTGGATGTCTTTCGTTCATGTTGCTGTTGTTGGCTGCTGTTGTAGCATTCTTATTGTTATAACGTCTTATGCTTTGTGCGTTCACATAGTATTTTGGTTCACATAGGTTTTTGGTTTGATATATTATTTTGACCCGGAAGTGGTTGTAAAATTCAGTTGAGTTGACCCCATGGGCTGCAAAGCAGACAGTTGTTCATTAAACAAATGAAACTGTATCATACGAAGTTTGTGTCGCTTCATTGGGGACCCCGACGTGAGTAGAAGCTCTTTATGAGTGACCAAGCTCTTCCATCTTTCTTATGAAAAAAGAAGAAGACGCTACGACCACTCGTAGATGTGTTATGTTACCTGCGATGCTGTGGTGCCATTGTGCTACTGGTCCACTCGCAGAACAGTCAGGGTGCCTACCTAATTGTCCGTTCAGTATTGTCTCTCATTAGTCATGGCTGACTAGAACAAAGGGCCGATCCAGAAAGCGCGCTGGGGTATAGTTGACGCATGCGCCGTGAGTTTTCCAACTTAAGGGAAGTCACTCCGACACGTAGCTTCAGGTCATATGCAACATCCTTCTCTTTTTAAAAAAAATAAAAAAAGTCTCTAACACAACTGTACATTTATATACATTTATATACACAGTCTCGTCTACTGTTTCCTTAGTAGACATAGTCTCTGTGCTGGTTTTTCTTTTACCAGCCGTCCTGATCGCGTCCTCATTGTCCTGGGTGGTGATCTCGCCGGGGTATGAGCCTTTGGAGCGGGTGTTCTAGGAGTCTTTGTCTTAGGAGCTTCTCCGAGAGTCGACCGTGGCTCAGGTCCCTGAGTCTCAAGTCTTTGTGTCGGTCTGGGGATCTCTGGTTTCTCTGCTTCTGTGGGTTGTTCAGGTTCTGGAGGTGGAGCAGGAACTTTCTTCAAGTGGACTCTATTTCTTCTGAGGATGTTCCCCTCGGTTGTTTCGACGTCATAGGACCGTCCTTTGTTATTGACGTGGTTCCTTTCATCCACTCCTTCTGGCCTAGTGTTTGAGGTTTCATGACGACAGTTTCTCCCTCTTGAAGTGATTCGAGGTCTTTGGCGCGCTGGTCATGACGCGCTTTTGTGATTATTTGATTTTCCTTAATCTTCTTTATATCCTTCTTCAGAGTGATACTAGGGTCGAGAAGATGACCACGCATCGGAAGAAGTGTTCTAGTTCTTCGGTTGAAGAACTTCTGTGAGGGCTCGTGTTTGAATTCTGTCTGTCTGTCTGTCCTGTCTGTCTGTCTGTCTGTCTGTCTGTCTGTCTGTCCGTCCGTCCGTCCGTCCGTCCGTCCGTCCGTCCGTCCGTCCGTCCGTCCGTCCGTCCGTCCGTCCGTCCGTCCGTCCGTCCGTCCGTCTCTCTCTCTCTCTCCCTCTCTCTCTCTCTCTCTCTCTCTCTCTCTCTTCTCTCTCTCTCTCTTCTCCTCTCTCTCTCTCTCTCTTCTCTCTCTCTCTCTCTCTCTCTCTCTGTGTGTGTGTGTGTGTGTGTGTGTGTGTGTGTGTGTGTGTGTGTGTGTGTGTGTGTGTGTGTGTGTGTGTGTGTGTGTGGTGTGTGCACGCGAGCTAGCGAGCCAGTATTCTGTCTTAAAATTATTTTTTTTTTCCTCACGATGTACTTCGCATACCTTTCCTTATGCCCATATCACATCTCTTTCGTTTTTCATTACTGTATGCTCTTTGTCCTTTCCATCTGTATTATTTCTTTTACGATCCTTTTTTTTTTTCCTGTCCACTTGTGTCTTTCCCTCTTGCCCCGTCTTTTCTGACGTCATCCACACTCAAGATAATTATTTGTCTGTCTTTGCACCCCTTGCAGGCCATCCCCTTTTCTACTCTGGCTTCCGTGGAGTACTCTACAATGGTGTGTTTTGGTTCGGTTTTTTTTTCTGTGCTATATGGATGTTCTGTCTGTTTGTCTAGCCCTTCTCCTTCCACCCGCTACCCCTCCCCTCTTTCCCCGCTCAAACCCTTATCTTCTCCATCCTCTTCTTCTCTCCCACATCTCCTCTCTCTCTCTCGCTCTCTCTCTCTCTCTCTCTCTCTCTCTCTCTCTCTCTCTCTCTCTCTCTCTCTCTCTCTCTCTCCTCTCCTCTCTCTCTCTCTCCTCTCTCTCTCTCTCTCTCTCTCCTCTCTCTCTCTCTCTCTCTCTGCTATTCATGAATGGCTTCTCTCGTTTAAAGTAATTTGGAAACGGAAAAATACTTCACGATTGTTTCAAGCAAATGGCATAAATATGACTTAACAAAAATTTCGAACTAGAACACTGGGCCTCAATGCAAACAAAAACAAAAATGGTCCGAAGCATCGGACAACAAAGCATGCCCCATGTGTGTAGAGGGAAATAACACTGTAGACGAAGTGCATTTTTTTTGATTGTCCTGCTTACGCAGATATTCGAAGTAGATGTAAAATTTTCAGCGAGCCAGCTGCACAAGAAAAGATATCATAGCATTCTAACCAAGAACCTTATCATTTGCAAGATTGTAGCAGAGGCTAGTGATTTCGAGAAAA